>JALBCR010001070.1:0-142500 GCA_030710515.1 Abscondita cerata
TCGGTATTAGCTGGAGTTTCAGTTACGTATTGCTGAGTGAAAGTTATCGTTAATGAATTAATAGCTCGTCTAGGATCAGAGTTAGTATAACTATTAACATTTATCTAAATTTTAATAATGAGTAAAATTTTAGAATCCAGAGCAAGTACATTTTTAAGTGTTCTGAGGAAGTAACTAAATTGTTTCTAAGGAAAAGGCTGAGACGTTTTACGTTCATACTTACCATCGGGGTGCAAAAATAATAAGGAGTTGGGCTAAGGAAAACTTTGGTCTCGTTATGCTAACGTTAAATCAGCACTACGCCAAGCTCAGCAATACGTCAAAAATAATTCAATTACTTTCAAACTGAAGAAGATTGTGAAAGAAAATTTAGAGGAGTTGAGGAGTTTAGAATTTTGAAGTCGGCCATAGAACCTCTCCATAAAATACTGAAGTTGGAACAACACTTTCAAACTGAGAGAAGAAAATTATATTAGTTCTTCTTTAATAGTATATATACTGATTTTCCTGCTCTGGCATTAAATACTGGAATTAGCTGTTAAGAAGTATAATTGATAAAGTCTTACACTATATAACTACAACTTTACATTTTTTCTAGATTGACCGACTTTAATAGAGTACCCTGATCGAGATGATAATTATATATGAGGAATTGACAAAAATATCCACTGTTCTTTTAAAAAGAAGTAAAGGAGAGAAAAATACATCAAGACACTTCAGTAATCAATTAAATGTTAACAGGTCTGTGGTGCTACTTCAGGTTCTCTAAATGGTAGATCCACGGACTGATTCATTATTGTTGTATATTGTTCTACAACAATTGCAATAAAAAGTCGCAAAGGCGCTAATTGGCGTTCCGCTGGGACCGAAATACAAAGAAAGTTTTTTTACCACATTCGTGTGAAGCCAATAGCCGGCCAGATTTTTTATAATCCTTTTGTCTGCATTCTTTTGGTTTTTAGACCATATGGGCGTCATTGAAAAATCATCGATGAAATTGAAATAATGAATTATATATGCAACCAGCAGTTCCAAGTAGTAAAGAACATACCACAAATCCTGAAGGTTACACATTGTTGTCGTGTACAATATAAAGTGGAATCCAGTATCAGAGCACTGGATCTTTTATATAAAGTTATTTCACGCTATGGATATTGAATATCAGTAGAATCAGAACACATTTGGCTGTTCATACAAGAACTTGTTTTGAGATGAAAACTTATAAAATTCCTTCTACAGTTGCAGTTATCTTGATGAAATATCATACAAATTCAGAAGATGAAAGCATAAAATGTACTATTTTTGCTCTCTCACATATATTATCGTGCAATTTTGTCACCACATTTGAAACTTCTAAAACCTTTTACTGCACATTAAAGTGTTTCATGGAGACGCTAAAACAGAATTTTATATGTGTAATGCGTGTCTTCCAATCGACATTTATATCTTTAAATCTTTTAAAAGCACTTACCATTCATGAAAATTCTGTTTAGTTGTATTTGATATCATCGCTTCTCAAATTAATGAAAATACTGTTTTCGTGACAACTGATATTTATCTAACAGTCAAAATAAAATGATTGATGATGAAATATAAGGTTGCTGAAATGATATACCTAAATTAGACAAAAATCGAAGCGATAATGTTGTAAATTATTTTACTTTGTTTAAAAGATCAGTTAGCAAGTGATACAATTTCATTTGTTTGTAGTCTTCTGAACCGATATACTATAGAAATATAGTTAAAGGTATGATTGATGTATTCAATTTATTTAGTAGCCTATCCACATGCAAGAATATATGCAACAGAACACACTAAATTAAATGGTTAAGGTAAAAGTATTTTCGAATTTGACAATTTGTTTGATGGACTTAAAAGCGAGCATTTGCGGTTTAAGTATTTAAGAGAGAAATATAATTTATTTTATACCTCCTGTTTCTTACATTGTCGGTCAAAATTGCAAAACTTAACCAAATGCCCGATTGCTCTTAAAAATTATTCTGCAAATCTCTTTACTGTCAAATTATGGTGAAAAACATTTTAACATTTACCTGATGTATTAACTACTATTTTAAAATATATGAAAAATATTACATCTTAAAAAACAGCAATATAAATATTTATAAAGCTCCAATTTTGAAAAAATCAATATCTACAGCATACGAAAATAGTTTATTCGTTTACCTTCTTATTTTATTTATTACGACGATTTTGGTGATCCACTTGGGTCACATGCTGAGGGATACATAAAATAGGGCAGTTTGATATACCATTGGCTGTTTACCACCTTCTTTTTCAATCTCAGTTGGAAGAATATTTTTTGCGTTATTCTTCATTCATCTGGTTGAAAGATTTGCTGGAAAAATTATTTTAAAACCTCATTGATGAACTTGGCATGACTTACAAAATACTGGAATTGTTGTGAGGTTTCTATAAGATCTCAAAGGTTTGTATTTTCTTACCACTTTATTTATTAGAATAATTTGGGTTAAATATAAATTTTAGTTTTCAACAATCTTTGCATCAAATTCATTTGCAGATTACATAAATGTACCCGTCAAGTGAAGTCAAAAATTTAAGTATCGAGAAGCCCTCTTTATTAAGAAATATTGAGAACTACAATATGGATGTGAAACTGAAAAACTCTTTTTGACGAAGTTGTAAAGTGAATCATGTTTCAACAAAGTACCCAATCTTTCCATGTAACAAAAGAATTATGAGTGTCGATATTGCTCATGACATATTTGGAAGGGAGTTGGAGTTTATGTAATAGGATTTATTTTACATCAGTTTATATACATCGATAGAATTTTTGATTTAGATACTTTGAATCATCAATTGAATTTTATAATTTCAACAGTAATCATAATAAACCTCCTCTGATTTCAAAATTACAATTAAAAAGAAAACTTTTAAAATGTCTGCTTCAGAAATGAAAACTTTCATTTTGCATTCTGGTCTTTTATTTGGGGATTTCGTACCCTTTATATTTGGGACTACGTAAAATATTACATATTGTGTTGTGTAAATCAATAATTTTGAATTTAACTATCCATGAAAAACTAACAAAATACATTAAAGAATTTAATTTGCTGTTTCTCGAGCTGTTTTCAATTCCTTTAAAACCCAAATTTCACATACTCACCCATTATCCATCGTTACTAAATACTATTGGACCTTTAAACCAAACAATGACTTTAAGATATGAATCAAAACACCGACAATTAAAATTAACGGCTAATAATGTTTCATCGAGGATTAATATAACTCATACTATGGCTATTAAACATCAGTTGAAATTTGCTACAAGAATAGCAAATAAAACAGGATTTTCAAATTTTGTAGAATTTTCTAAGAGCACTACTAATTTTGCATCAATTTATGATGTTTTACCAAACTTTAACCATATATTAAGTAATTCTAATATTTGTGAAACGAAATTAGAAGGTTTTAGAAATAACATAATGCAAGTTACAAAGTTTCAATTAACTCTTATCATTTTGGGATGAATAGTATCATTTTAATTCCTAATGAATCAAAACTAACTTTTGGAAAATTAATAAAATCCTAATAAGTCAGAATAACGAGATTTGTTTTATATGTGACACTATTGAAACAAAATCTTTTGACAAACATTTTTGTGCATGGAGAGTGGAAAGCACTAATTTATCAATTTGTACTGTTTACTGAATTTTGAATCTATGTTAGATACATATTCTATTATTCTAAGAAACAACAATATGTTTATTACTGAGTTTACTCATATTTTGTAATTTTTAGTTGTAGTTTTATAGTTTTTTTCATAGTTTTTTATATGTATTGTTTATTAATGTTTGCTTTAAAATATATACTTACATAATATAGTTAGAATTTGTTTTATTGAGTATATCATTTTAAGTATTGAGTAAGGTATAGGTAAGTAAATAAATTATTTGCGTAAACTAAGTAAATTCTTAATTCACATTAAAACAAAATTATCGTTTGCTACTAATAAAATGGCGTATTGTAATAAGTAATTCTTTACTTAGTAATAATAAATACAATACCTGAAGTAAAAACAAACAAGCTATAATAAATAAGGTGCCTTTTGCATTAAATGGATTTTTACTTGTCATAACTACATCGCTTATTTACGGTTAACAAATTATACGTTTGACATAAATGAAGTAACATTTTGAATTTAAAAAGGAACCGGTTAACAATAAGTAAACTGTTTGCAATTCGCTTTTACTGACTATAAGTAAGTTACTCTAAATAGATTCATGTGTTATGCCTAAATAGATGGCTGATTTGGCGCCTATTTAAGGTAGATATTTACTTGCTGTGAGCGAAGTTTTCTTTATAGTTAACAAATATTTCTTTCAGTGTACTTATTTCAAATAGTGTAATTTAGTAATAGTTGTGAAACAAGCTTAAAAGCAATATACAAACGGATTCAGCAAAACGCAATAATAGCATGTAGGTTACTAGATAATGCATATTTTTCATAATTTACGTCACAATTTCAGTGTATATAAACATTGCGATTTATTAATAAAATTATCATTCTCAAAAAGTCTGGTCATTCTTAACTACCTTCCGTAGAACTTGACACGGTGGACGTGTTAGTTACCTCGGTAAGCGTAGATCAACAGGGTGAATTCCATCTACCCCAGATCAAGCTGAGAAGAGGGTGATCGCCTTAAAACTTTGTCCGATAATCAACCGATTACTTGGGCAAGGTTTACATTTACTGTATAAAAAATAAATACAGTACTAGATCAAGTAAGAAATAAATAAAAGACGTATAAGCGCAACCATTCCCGTGGTTTTAAATTGAATAATCAAAATTCCTACCTTTTCGCGTCCTTACACTCCTTACCCACCAAAAGATAATCACAAACTGAATATTTAATTTCAAATAAATGATTACAAAAATGTACCTACATGTTTAAATCAAGTTTTGATGCTCACGTTAGTTAACGATATCAGCAGTAAGTTTTTATATAATCAATGTCTTTGTAGTATAAAGGTGATTGTTTGACCTATTGAACTTGTTACACGTAAAATGCAATTACCAGTCGCAAAATCGATAATATTTGTAAATGAGCATCTAAGACTTTCATTATTACGAATTTCATATACAGTGTGTCCATTTTAAAATGAACTACATGGGGATATCAGAAACCGTTGGATATACAATGTCGGTTAAATGGAACAAAAGTTTCGTACTTGTATGCCTATAAATAACTTGGGTTTACTTTACTATAAAACTGCTTTGAGTATTTAAATACAGGGTAAAAACCAAAAAACCGTAGTCATATTTATTTTTCTTATGGACGCGCCAAAAGAGTAGGCCTAGACATTTTTTATTACATTTTTCGGAATAGCCACGATCTCTTACACCTATTCTAAAAATTTGATAAACGTGCCTCTTATAATAAGTGAAATATTAAGGTTTTTCTAAAGCACCGATTTTTGGTTTTCACCCTGTATTTTATAAATTATTATTATATTTAATATTCCAACGGTTTCCGATATCCCCACGTAGTTCATTTTAAACTGGACACACTGTACAGATTATTTTTCACTGTACTAGATGTTTTTAAATAAAACTAGTAGAAAGGGCTGACACCTTTTCGGGCTGGTAGCAACATGTAAGCAAATAAAATACAAAAATTGAAAAAAAAAATTTTTTTAATTAAGAGAAAAAATTAAAGAAAAAAAAATTAAGAAAAAAATGAAGAAATATAATTAGAATAAAAAAATGAAGAGAAAAAATTAGGAGAAAAAAATAAAAAGAAAAATTAAAAAATGAAGATAAAAAATATAAGAAAAAATAGTTCTAGATTTTGAATTTTAGGTGAAAAGTGATTAAATTGTTATTAAATTTAATTTTATTTAGTTGTAAAAAAAATAGTATACCGTGTGTCCCAGGAAATCTGAAGCATTGGGTTTAACATGGGGAATTTGAAAAGTCCGATTTATATGTCCCCAAAGTGTTTTTAGGATATTTCCAGTATCAGAACACATTACAATGTGTACCAGAAAACGTTTTTTGTAAAAATTTATTAAATTCAACAAAACATTAAAAATATTTCGAAAAATGTATCGCGTGATAAAAAGATTTATTTAAATAAACAGGTAAGAGCTGCGTTGTTGATGTTCGGCGTGGCTCAGTTGTCTTAACGTATTACCACTAATTTATCACCGGTTCTAACAAAGGTTCAAATCCCCAGTCCGATTCTTTTTTTTAAGTTGGGTTATTATTTTAAATGATCACCATTTAGTTTAGGTCAATAACGAGATCTTAGTTTAAATTCTTTTAATTGAACTCGCAATAACTTCATAACCGGTTGCACAAATACAATTAAAACTTAAGCAATGTTTAAAAACTTTAGATACAAATGTTAAAACCATAGCAACGATAGCTTTTAAGCATTGTTTAAGTTTAATTGCGTTGGTGCAACTAGTCCTTAGTAGAATATGATTCATTATTAAACATTTAGTGCCGTTTGCACCCACACAGCTTAAACTTAAGCGAGACTTAAAAACAATCGTTGCTGTTGTTTTAACAATTGTGTTTAACTTTTTAGGCATTGCTTGAATTTAAGCTGTGTTGGTGCATACTGCCTAGTTTAAACAGTATTGGTGTAAACGGACACGCAATGGAATGATAACTAAGGGTCAGTTGTACAACTGGGCCTAACTAACGAAATAAAATGATTTTGGTACGTTTTAATTGTAACAATATATGAATTTTGTTGTTGACATACTAACAACAGCGACTAGTGCACAATCATCGTCGTGTTAAAATAAATACTTTAACTAAATATTCATGGGTGGTTCTGAAAAGAACCGATTATAATAGTTTGCTTAAAACAAAATCATTTAATTTCGTTGAGCAGTTGTACAAACTGACCCTTAGTTATCATTCCATTGCGTGTCCGTTTACCAATACCGTTTAAACTGGGCGGTATGCCAACACAGCTTAAATTAAGCAATGCTAAGGTTAAACCATGTTAAAACAACAGCAACAATGTTTTAAGTCTCGTTAAGTTTAAGCAGACTGGCAGTCATGTTTAATAATGAGTCATATTCTACAAAGACCGGTTGAAACGCATTAAACTAAGCAATGTTGCAAGCTATCGTTATAGTTGCGACTTGTATCTAAAGTTTTAAACGACCTTATACAATTTGTGCAACCGGTATGGTGTTAGCGAGGTTATAAAAATTTAAGCTAAGATCGTTATTGACCTAAGCTAAATGACGGTCATTAAAATAATAACCAAAAAAAGAATCGGACTGAGGATTCGGCTAGTTAGATAGGTGTATTAGTGTAAAGATTTAGACAACTACCACTGATAACAATACTTGTTTTTAAAAATCTTTGTCGCGTATTCGAAATATTTGTGTTTGTTGGGCTAATCATTTTACAAAAACATGTTATTGTAATGTGTTCTGTACTGAAACTGTCTAAAATACAGTTGATAAATCAGGATGTTATTCCCCTTGTTAAACATGCTCATTTCTGGAAAGGTATCTATACTAGGTAAAGAACATCGTTATTGGCATTCAACGCGCCATCGCAATATGCATCTTAATTTGGTAAGGGGACCTAGATTCCCAACAACTCTATTTTCAAAAATTAAAAAAGTCAGAAAATACTGCAAAGGTCAAGGATTCCAATTCATGTTAACAAACGACATTCATTAACGATAAGACCTAACTAAGATGCATATAACTGCATAGAGAATTAAAAGAGGCTTTCTGTAGTCCATCCTTGCCATTTAAAATTTTCGACATGGGGGTGAGATGTACCAGTCTATTTCTAGGGTCAACTTTGTTTCCGAAGATGCAGCTCTCAAACAAATTGTCCTCAAGCGTTTTTTTTTTTTGAAAATGTAACATAACTCTAAAAAACGGTCTGTTTCGTTTTCGGGGGTCACCTGTATATCATTATTTGTAATAAAATTATTTCATCCCTTCTAGAAGGAGGAATGCTGCATTCGATCTTTGGAATACAATAGCATGAGTTTCTTCTGTTATCGTAATCAGCTTATGTCATTATTCGTTTAAAAATTGTAATGACGCCTTACAAAATGGAACAATGATATTGGAAGAAAGTGTGATCCTTCGAATTTTCAGACATAAACTCTTTTCTTTTAAATTATTGTATGGAATGTTGAATAGGATTTTGCAGTCGTACCACTAACCGTTACATCCCAAAATAATGTTGGCCTTGAACCATCATTTCCGTCTGGGCGTTTTAATCTTCTCTGCAAACCAAGTTGGCTCTAGCTGAAGTATGGCTGTAGTTTCTGCACCATGTAATCTCATTCAATGCGTCATATAGAGCAACAACAATCCTGGATTGCCGAAATAGTTCCAATGTCTAGATGGAAAAACGTTTAACCAGCCACCGGATTCCTTTGTGCATAAACCAGATATCTTGCCTCATCCAGCTTTAACTTGAAAGACAGGGTGGAAATCTGCCTTTAAATAACTAACTCATTCCAATTTCTCTGGTATGATAGTTTTGTCGGTAATTGAGATAAATTTTATTTTAATTTCATCCATTAATTGAAAAAGCGATTTGACTCTTGTCTTGATTTTAGGATATACTAAATTGACAAAGAACGATATTCACAACAATAAAAAGGCGTAAGTCCTCAATTTTTGTAAACCAAGACCTCAAAATTCTATTGAAGCGAAGCAATATTCCAGTTGTCCTCTTTAAAACAAGAGTTTTCAATCTTCTCCATTTTCTTATTCTCATCTAAGCTTCTGATAAAGTCCAAAAATTTGGGGACGGATAAACAATTCTTCAGGAAGAAAGGACTATGTGTAAGATAATCCATCTAATCTCTCCAATAGAAGATTAACCTCAAACGCCTTCTTCTGAAGAATGTTTAAAGCTGAAGACTGAGTCAGTGATGCAATCAATAATTTATGGTTATACCAGGAGAGACCTTCATAAAGTTCTTGTAAGAGTCGTAAGTTGTGAAATACAATATAATTCACACTTATTTGGATTGATCATCAAACCAATATCCTTTTATCTCTCAATCAATATTTTAAAATCGTTAAGGACTGTATTCACATCACCACATTAGGTCCCATCGTCCAAATAAAATAAATTCAGACCAGAACAAAGACCCTCAATAATAGATTGTAATGCAAGATTAACGCAGAGAAGTCCAAGAGGATCACCCTGTTGCACACCAACTGATGTTAAAATGATGTTGTTGCCAAAAAACAGCATTGTGGATGAAGTGTCTCACTGAAAAAGAAAAGTCTTGGGATTTTGAATATCACAGCCTGTAGAATCATATCCCCTTCAACCGAATTAAATGCATTCTGGTAGTCGATCTTGAGAATCACCTCTGTCTTTTCCGGTATTGTATGATTTCAGTGAATGAATTATTGCTTCACAACCACCTCTTGTACCAAAACCCATTTGACCCATTTCTTCCTAGTAACGTCCACATCCTAATTTAGCTACAAAGACGTCTGTACCTGTTCCCAATAACTATCATTGTTTATCATTTTTATTTTATCTTAGTGAAGTTGACCTTTGCGGCTTGTGTCCAGTATTTGAAAAACAAACTACAAGTGAGACAGTTTTTTTAAACTTCATAAGTGGATTCATAACTTGCTTGCAGTTTATGGTTATTTGGTTTGGTCAACATAAATACAAACCACACCATTAACGTTCAATATCGAAACTTTATATTGTACTCAAAAACGGACATGCGTCCGGAATGGCGTACAGCTATCAGCTGATTTTTGTTATTTGTTTTATTACTGTTCATTTAATTTCAGAATTATTTTCAGTTTATTACAAGTATACATACTAATATCCATAAACAAGTTTCGAGCTATACATAAGCAATGAATGGTTGCTTATCATCACGGAAATTGCATAAATCAACCATAAAATTATTTTAGTTTTTAAGTGATGATGCAGATACCAGATGATTTAAACCTTGTTTTTGAAACAGGTGTAAACACTGGGTTAATAGTTATAATAAGCTCGAGTTTGTAATTTAAGTGTTTCAAGAATCATATGCTCATGAACAATTTAAATAATCATTTATTTGCAGAGGCGTATCCTAATTTAAAACTTTCGATCAGTCGTATTCAAGTACAGGTAAAGAAATTATTTATTTTAGTAAGCACATTAGGTGTATTACAACAGTATATAATTCGACTCGTCCAACGAAGTCTATTGTAACTCATATTTGATTTTTTAGGAGCTAGATATGTACATCAGTGTTCATTTATGTATGTTAAGAAACTAAAAGAAACATTACACCGATACACTTGCCTTAGTATTTATAAAAATATTTTACGTTTCTATTTACGTGACGTCACTTCCAAAATATTTAACGTAACGTCACATAAATGCATATATCATACTAACAACACCGTCTCAATTCTTTATAATTTTTTCATATAGGAAAGCTTCTTTTGTCTTTTTGAAAGGTACCACATGAATCAATTCCATCACTCATTAAATTTCTCTGTAATGCAATATAATTGAAAAAGCTCTGTCGGAGAATATATTGTGGTTTCTTCCAATCAAAACTTTTGTTAGGTCTTTGACTAGTCACAAGTTCAAACTTTTTCAAGATTTTGGTCAATTTTGCCATTGTAAATTTGAAAATCATACGTAAACCCTGTTGAGTCTGCTCGTGCCCAGTCTTTGAATCCTCGTTTTGTATGTTTGTTTAGCATACAGATACAGGGTGTCCAAACAGGAATGGTTCAAACGTCGTAGAAGTGTTCCTTGACCAATTCTAAGCTAAAATGATTAGTTGAAGTTTTTCGTCTAGGGCGTCATTTTCGAGATATTGCGTTTTCAACTGTATCTTGCCGTATATTACTTCAGCCCTTGAATTTGATCATTGATTCATCGATTGATTGGAACACATAAAGGACAAAAAACTTTCAAGGCATTAATAATAAAATACGAACTTTGTACAACTTATCACAATTTTGATTAGTCTTTTTGGTTGCACAGGTTATCGTTTATATGCAATTGGTCAACCCCAATTAAATCTATGTCTTTAATATACCTTATAAAATCAGTCCCACAATTCATCTTTTGCCGATCAATAATCCTTATAACTTGACCTTTTTACCCATCAACAAATTTACGGCTAGGAAAAACTTTAATTTCATTTTCTGGCGTAATTGTAATCTTTGTTTGACCGCTTCTTTTTTGAATAAAATATGAATTTGTCTGAAATGTTAATTGCTCAATTAACTTTTCCGGAAAAAGATGTAAGGAAAAATGACAGAACTTTCAAGACTATCCGGAAGGTAGACACCTACCTCTTCAAGAAAGAGATTTGTTTGGACAACTTGTTGACTGTAATTATTCCATATACCCTAACTTCTTCTTTACTTACAACTGCAGATACACGCATTTCATCTTCGCTATCACATGTGTCATCATATTGTTCTGTTGTTCTGTGCGGTTTTGCCTTCAGCAAACTCTTTATTTTCACTCAAATGAGTCACATGTAAATAGTATTCATCTTCGTCTATTGACTCACTATTAGGAGAATTTCCTCGAGAAAAACAAAGGCAAAGTTATAAAAATATTGTAATTCACTCACATGGCCGATAATCAAAATTGAAATAAATGTTTTAGTAAATAAGTAAACATATTGCTATGATTCTATTTTTGTATTGAATAATATAATTTTATATTGAATGTGAGCATGTAACTTTCTTTGTTTAAAATTCTTTAGTTGATAACATCTCTAAGACTTGGATTCGTAATAACAATAACGTGGTTTAAGATATAACAAAATTTTCATTTTTAGAAAAAGAATCAAAATTATGATTCTTACAAATACGAATTAAATTCTAAATAGCGTTACGTGTACGACTTTCCGGAATTTATAATTCGTTACATTCTTATTTAATTTTTAATATACAAATTTTAATATACTAACTTAAACTAACCTGGTAAATCTATTCGACGTGTACGTGCGACCTTCTACTGTTTTCGGCAAATGACCTTTCGAACCTGGACTGCTTCTTTAACTTTTCCTTATTGTTTCATTTTGGTTTCAATTGTTTATACTATTTTGCAGGCTTACAACACTTCGCGGGCTTTATTAACAGTACGCAGCTTTATCTGGTTTTTATTAAACCGTTTTTTATAACTGGGTTAATTAATTACAACTTCTTTCAATGATTAGCGAAGAACATTCGATATTAGATTTTTGTTGCACGGACTCAAAATTACACGTCCATCATTCTCTACTGCCCGAGAGCGGCTCCTTCCCCACTCTCACTTTACTCGATCACGTACGTACAAAAATCGGTATAACTTCTTAACATACAAGATATATCTCTCTATCTTTTCTATACCAAAGGAATGGAACACTAAACTGCAGCGTCTATTTGAACAAACGGAAAAACACCAAAAAACTGCACCAAAAAACTTTACTCGGACACGCACTTCAATAGCTAAGCTATCATCATCATTCAAAATGTACCATACGATTAAATAAATAATCATCATCAATGAACCGATACGTGAAACACGTGTCCGAGGAAAGTTTTTGGTGCAGTTTTTTTGGAGTTTTCCGTTTGTTAAATTTCTGTACATTTAATATATTTTGTGGGCAACACAAGATATCATATAATTACATAATCCGGGACTACAGTGATATTCCTCAGCTAAAGCTTGTATTTTAAAAAGCTAAAGGAGAGAGGAATTTCATTCTACATTGATCTGGAGAAAATTCGTTTTTCCTTACTAGCGAGGAAAATAATGCCGTGTTACAAAAATGTCTCTTAAAAAATGTAAGAATGTGTTATTAGAACTATATGCGCCTAGTAAGTTAGTTAAACAATTTAATTTAGTATACAATCAAGTTTGTTTAATTTAATCTTATCTTATATTTCGACTCTTTAAAATTGCTACCCCTACATTTATTGGTTAGAATTACGCGACTGCGCTGTGACAGATTGAGACCGGCCGATACTACAGAATACTGTAGCGAGACTATTATTACGTTAACAATATTACTTCTTTCATTAGGGTTGTTTTTTGGGGAATGTCGTGGAAAAAATGTTGTGTCTAACACATGAGGAAAGCCTTTTTACTCTCCTATAATGCCTCCTCCGCTACGCTCGTAAGGCAACTCGAGCTCGAGTGGGAAAAAGAATCGCTTTCCTTACTTGTTGGATAAATAACTATTACTATAATTATTATATATACGAATTGTTATCATACAAAAATGTCTCTTAAAAAATGTAAGAATGTGTTATTAGAACTATATGTGCCTAGTAGTTAGTTAAACAATTTAATTTAGTATACAATCAAGTTTGTTTAATTTAATCTTATCTTATATTTTTGACTCTTAAAAATTGCTACCCTACATTTATTGGTTAGAATTACGCGACTGCGCTGTGACAGATTGAGACCACGCTGATACTACAGAATACTGTAGCGAGACTATTGGTTACGTTTACAATATTACTTCTTTCATTAGGTTGTTTTTTGGTGGAATGTCGTGGAAAAATGTTGTGTCTAACACATGAGGAAAGCCTTTTTTACTCTCACTCTAATGCCTTCCTCGCTACATTCGTGAAGGCAACTCGAGCTCGAGGGGAAAAAGAATCGCTTTCCTTACTTGTTGGATAAATAACTATTACTATAATTATTATATATACGAATTGTTATCATACAAAAATTTCTCATTATTGATTCAGAGTTTAGAATGCCAAAATATATAAGAAAAGCATAGTCGCGCTATTTGTCAATGTACAGTCGTGGTCACGGGTTTTGAACAGTTTCAGGTAGTAGGTAAGTAGAAGGTCACAGTGTAAGGGAAATAACGGCCACCTTGCAAAGCTAATCCTATTTAATGGCATCTCTTTGTTATACTGTTTAAAAAGAAACTTATGCCGGTTGTGTTTACGTACTTCATCAAAAAACGTAAAAAGATTTTTCTTAACGCAATCTACAAAATATATCGATAAAATAATACATAAATATCTAATTTATGACTAACACAATAACTTCTTTGTAGTCGAAATTCTGGAATGTTTGTATAGTCTAATTATAAAGACAGGAAATAGGTGAAACAATACTTGGATTAGGATTAGAAATTTAACGGGTATTGTTTTGCTAAATAAACGCAGCTAGTAGTTAAGGGGGTAATGCTCCTTCTACTTTAACGATGGTTCGTAATAATAAAATTTCTCAGTTATTTTCGAACGTAAGTCAATTCTGTAAAAAGAAAAATGTATATAAAAGATAACAGTAGGTACGTAAAGGCTTAAGTTTCGTTAACCTGTGTAAATAGTGTTAAGAATTGCATCTAAACTATACGTATATTTAACACAAGTTTTGTTGGTGTTGCACACTAAAAATTAAGAAATGTTTTCTTTAGGAACTTCAATCAAACGTTTAACTTTCAAATCAGTCATAGCGCGAAGTGATTAAGCATATGGATTTTACAAAATATTATTATTACTAAACCAAGTTTTCCTAAAAACGCAACACAATTGCATAACTTTCAGGAGTTTCAGACCGTAATTTAATTGTATAGATATCCAGTGTTATACGTTTGTAATCATAATTCTTAGTATTTTATGAGCGCTACAGTCTACACTGTAAAAATTTATGTTTCATAATTCGAAATATTTTTGGTTTGTCACACAATCTAATTTCTTTCTATAGACAATAATTAATTTTTATCCTACACTATAGTAAAACTTAATTTTACTGGCCTTGTTGAAACTGTTTATTTGCACGTCTAGCCGGTAAAATTTTCATTTTTTGCTACGCGGTAAAATTGATATTTTCTTTATAGGCAACTGAAATTATCTGCTAATAAACAGGCGCAGACGGCTGATTATCAAATAATATTTCATAATTCGAAAATTATTAAAATTTCTTGCACAGTGATCGCTATTTTTGCGTAACGAAATTCTGGTAATACTCAATATTAATAAGAATTATCGAAAAACGGTTTATACAAAATCGACTTGAATTTTATGCCCAAATGCGGAAAGTTATTTTTAATTTGTAATTATTTTTTTATTTTAGAATTGTAATGTATACATGTTAAAATTATAAAATGACTTTCCGCAGTATACAAAATATTATTTTAGGAATTACTGAATTTTTGGGATAATTTAGTTGTTTAAATTTCAAATAATATATGAAAATTGTTATTAGATAAATACACATTTAAGGGAGTAATACCGATATTTGTCTATATCAACTGATACGGATATATTCACAAAGTTGAATTTGATATTATTACCGTTTTTCCATCATTCCTATCAATATTGAGTATTAAAAGTAAGTGCTTACGCAAAAATAATGTGTACACCTTGGTAGTAAAATGGTTTTTCAGGTCTCAAGATGTGGTCATGGTCCCTTTCTTTTTCGAACCGGAAAACAATCATTTTACCGTCTACAATATACTATTTTAGGCTTTTTATTAAAATCACAATTCTCAAAGGAATGTAAAATAAATTATATTTTTAATATCAATAAAAAATCACTGAAATACAGATTTTTTATATATTCAGAATATAATTAGACATAAATCAAACATGTACATTCTGTCTGAATTTTGCAAGATAATAAAGGTTGGAGAGAATGCAACATGGAAAATATAAACAAAAATGACCACTTATTATTACCCTGGAATGCTACATTAAAAAATATATTTATCAACATCCTTTATGAAAAAGGACAATTTTAAATTTATAATATTCTAACATACTAATTTAATATGGAACTGCCCTTTTCAATATATATTAGTACATCACATTTAAGTCTATTACAATCTTAAATCTTTGATAGGCAGTTTTTGGATGTTGAGGATCTACCAGCTCCGGAAGAAAACATTTATGAAAAAAATTCACAAGCTGATCTTCCATTTTTCACTCCAAAAGTTGTCATCTCTCTGTATTTTCTCGGCCACCAAGCCATGCGGAGTCCATACGACGAAAAACAGAATTTTCTGTTTGTAATTCTGAGCTGTCCCTGAACCTGATAATAATAATTATGGTTTCTTTTAAGTTTTATTTTGTCTTCTGAGATGTTTAAAAATCTAATTTTTTTTGTATGAATGGCTGTTACTGGAGAACAATTTGATGCTGTTGCCGGACATTTTACCTCTATAAGTCCATCCTCTTCTATCAGCCCATCTGGAGATGCAGATAAATAATTATATTGTTTATCAATAAACATTCCACATTCTTTCACGGTCAATTGATATTTTTCCTCAAATTCTCTTATAGCTATTATTTCATGGTCTTGACCCCAACGTGTAAAAGTTGATCCGTAAAATTTTGAATACAACAAATTCTTAACTAAGTTTGCACAATGTGTAGTTTTTCGCATTTTGCAGATTAACCCAAAGTTAGAAGCTGTTAGTCGATGACTTCTTTCTTGTCTCCATAAGGTATTGTTAAATTGTCCAATCGTGTTAAACTGAATTTCATCAATTTCTTCTGAACTTTTACTTATCATCGAGAGCACTTGTTTCTCTCGTATGTTATACTCTTCTAATGATAAGATCTTATTGTCATCACAATCAATGTCACCATAATCAACGTCGGCTGAAACAATAGATGTTTTCTTTTTTTTAAATTTATCTGGAAACAATTGCTTTTTATGTTTTATCCATTGTCGTCGTCTGTCTAATCTATCAATGAACTTTTTAGTAACTTTACCGGGACTGGTACCTATTGCTTTTTTATGAATTATCCTTGTTAATTGTCCAGGCTTAGAATTGTACGATATTAGAGCCGCTTCACATCGTGTTTGATACGAACGTCTACCAGAAAAATTGACTCGTTTGCCTCCTACAAATTTAGCTAGCACAGAATTGTAACATTCGGCCGCATTGTTATCCATGTTCAATAATAAACTTTCGGTATTTCTTGCAACTCGGTCTACTACTACCATGATGTCCTCATATAATCCTGAGTCCTTCATTTCAGGAACCCAATTTTTCTTGTTCAGAATTTGGGCCAGTGCAGAAATACTTTGAACATTGACTGTGTTGACCGAATACATGGTTTGGTCCATTTAAAATATCTGAACGAAGTTGTTTCATTTTCTCAGGATGTGTTAAACTATCATTGTCATTGACAAAACTCACCGCACATTGAATACCGGTACGCAATCTCTTAATGGAATTGTTCAAAAAACATTTCTTTGAGTAACAGGGATAGTTTTTTTTGAGCTCACTTGTTTTTGTAAGATCTTTTAATTTTGCACAATAGTTGCGTAACAAATGATTACGACATTCAATTTTGTGCACAATTCTGTTTCCATATGGTCTCGCTTCTGCTAACTTTTTGGTAACGCTGCTGTCACCATCTCCGACTAAATACACATACTTCAAATTATGCATTTTCACACTACACATGAACCCTTCTAGAATAATGTCAGACTCCATTCCTGTAGATGGTTTGTCCCAATTTTAAAACACTTATGTTCTGGAGGTTGGCAGTTTTACTTTTAGCACGAGAGCACGCATAACAATATTTATTTCTAATTCCTAGGTATATCAATTTTCCGGTTCTTTGTCCAACTATTACACCTACACCAGAAGAAGCATTATAATTTACTCGGTATGACCGCTTACTCCATGCGCCATCCGCTATAACGGTTATCATAGGGATACCATCAGCGTCTACTCTACCTTCAGATATTGCTATTCGGGCTTCTTCTTTACCAGCACTTTTCATCAATTTCAAAGCGCTATCGTGTATATGCATTGATAATAAATCTTCCGTTTTCGAAAACAAATGTGGTCCCATAAATGGTACATCAACGGTAGATAGCAACTCGCCTAGTTGTGAATATCCAATTCCTATTGCAATAGAACCCAATACCAATGACTTATTTACATCTAATACACGATCGTCACTGTCTGTTGCTATTGTTTTTTTGAACTGCACATTTTACAAAACACTGTAAATGTACTTTGCACTCCAATTCTTTGTTCATTTATTATTTGCAAATTTTTGCACTACAGGAAAAAGTTCAACATGTTTAAAACTTATTAACTCTTGAAAAAAGTTATTAATATTTACAATTCGTCTACCTGTAACTGTATAGTCTTCAGTCGCTATTTTATTTAAATTTTCCGACTGACATGGTATTACAACTGGGGAAGGAATTGATGACGACGTACTAGGCTGATCAGAAAAAATTGTTGGAATCTGTTCTTGTACAAGTTCTAAATTTTGTGAAAATGTTGTAGGGTGAGTTTTTCGTTCTGATACCGGGGTCTTCGTTGAAACACCTTCCCTCATCTTTTCATTTTTTACGAACACTTTTTCGTTGCGCCGCTACTGTTAATCTTGGCATTGTGCACTTTTTAATTCTAACTTAATATTAAAACTAACCTAGATTGCTGCTATTCTGAATTTTTCTTATTTAACGCTTATGAAACTGTTGTCTGTCCTTTTCACTATCACTTTACTTTACATAACTCTTCTTTGCTAACCATCAACTTTTGCAACCAACTATGTCATCTGACAATACCGGACAATACAATTATTTTGTGAAGCATAAGTGTTGCGGTGTACTTTTGCTAGTAATAAACTTACAACTGAGAATTCCGTCCTAACACTGTGTAATGTACCTTACCGTTAGTTCTACCGTTATTTGTACCCTCGTGAATTCTTAAGCACCCAATTACCTAACGGTACTAACCCTGAACTCCTGAACATTGTAAGGGGATACTTTCGTATTTTCGTAGTTTTTAGAAAGTTAGTGTACAACATGTTCCAATTCTATAAATATAATACTTTACAATTGGCTTCTTTCCTTACTTTCATACCTTTAAGTAAGTACAATACATTTTTTTCTGTTGAAATGAAATTAGGCACGTGTTTATTTAAAACCCACACCTTCTGTTATTTTAAATATCATTTTCATTTCAAGTCCTAAAGGACTATGTAGTTATGCAAATTTGCATACCTAAGCATAATAAAGATTCTTTGAATTTCGGCTTATTACGCAAAGGAAGTTAAAAACACCTTCATTTTAACGAAAAGAAGACAAACTGCAAATTTGCTAGGATTTTTTCTTTTAATTTAAAAATAGTTAATTGTTATCCGTTTATTTCATCCCCTAGAACCAATTGCTGTATACTTCCCTGGTTTACACATAGGTACTATTTATTACCATTGCTATTCTTAGAAAAATATTGCATTCTATAATTTTCTTTCGTGCTATCAATAAAATTATAAAAACGATCAAAATTAAAACGATAAGTTTACTATTAACGAAGTGTCTTGTGAAGTAACTTAATTTGTCAGCAAAGACAATCAGAATAACAGTGTAGATCAGTGGTTCCTCATACTTTTTTTCATAGACCACTTTAAACATTTTGCTGGATCTGGTGGACCCCTGCAGCTATTACATTTACTAACTTACTTCAAAACCCGAAAAAGTATATGTCTATGTAAATCTGTGTTGTGGCTATTTTCAATCAACTATGAGTTAAAAGTTTTCGAAAAAAAGGTGAGAATTTATATTGCTTTGATTATGCTGTGAGTATTGTCATTCTAAGTTTCAAAGCCAGTCTAAAAAAAGCGTCTTCATCCAACAGTTGGATTCCTACTTTACTTTTTTGTATTCTAAGATTGACTCACAGTACAAGAAACCAATAATCTCCCACTTCGGAGTGGTAAAAGTAAAAATAAATATTTTCTTGTTTTGTAGCTATTTATTCAAACACAAAAATTACTACACTTTTAATTATGTTGTTATAACAGTCTTAGTAGAATCAAAATTTAACATCAAAACTAATAATCATTATTAGTTTTGATGTTAACTTTTATCTCAGATTACCATTGTAATCTGAGATAAAAGTTATAATTTTAATGGGAGGGATGTACTTGGTGAATTGACAGCAAATTATCAATATTTGGCTTGAGTTTAGTTAAGTATAACCGTAAATCTCCTCGCTCTGTAATATTTAATCTGCTCCGTTTTTTTGTCAACAAGTTTGTTACGGCACTAAAACTGCGTTCGACAAGATATGACGAAGGAAACGCTATGAGAAATTTTTGCACAATTCCCCACAGTCCTGGATATTTTTCAGGTATTTGTGCCTGCAGCCAAAATGATTGATACCTCTTTTGAATGCTACTTTGAGCTCCTCATTGAATGCTAAGCTCGAGTAGCTCTTCTTGCAGTACCACATTTTCCACTTCAGTTTCATCATATGGATTTATTATCCATGGTGGTATATTCATCGACAGAATGTCTTCAAATCTGATTTTAAAATCATCATACAGGGCAATCAAATGTTGAACATACGTCTGAATATCTTCGTCGAGGCATTCTACCTGCGATAAATTTGGAAACTGGGAAAATTCACGTCGACCAATATTTTGCTTCATAAGTTTCAGTTTACCAAGAAAAGCTGAAATTTCACTCTTTGTTTTTATCAAATTGAGGCTGTCCCCTTGTAACTGTAGGTTGAGGTCATTGAATTTTTTGAACAAATCTGTCAAATACGCAATGTCTGCTTTGAAATTCATGAGGTTTTCTTTTAAAACAGGATCTTTAGTGTTCAGAAACTCTAAAACAGAGTCGAAAAGCAAATAGAATCTTGATAGACATGCACCTTTCGACAACCAGCGTACTTCGGTATGTAGCAGCAATCGTTGGAAGTCTCAAATTTCAGCACAACTGTGCAAATAAGCGCGTATTTAATGCATTGCTTCTTATTTTGTTAACTGCATTAATCACAAAATTGAAGCGCTTGGTGCAATCTATCACTCAATTTTTTCGCTACTAGATGTTGTCGGTGGATGACACAGTGAATTGCAATTACCTCTGGTATAATCCTTTTAAGATGACTTATAAACCCAACGATATCGCCCGACCATGGCAGGAGCTCCATCTGTTGCCACCGAAATAATGTTTGTGAATGCAATTGATTTTTCCGTAAAAAAAATCATTCAGAACATTAAAAATTGATTCACCTTTAGTGTCAGTCTTCAAAGTTTTCGCGAATAGTAACTCTTCAAACATTTGTTCGCCTTTGATAAATCGAACATATGCCAATAATAATGCTTCATTGCCAGGTAAAGTTGACTCGTCCAGTTGAATAGAAAAATGAGTTGTTTGCAGATAATTACACAAGAAACTTTCAACATCAGAGCTCATTTCATCAATACGTCTTTGTACAGTGTTGTTACTCAAAGGAATTCTTTTAAGTATGTCAAAATGAAGATTTGTGCAGGACAGTTTTTAAGACCTCTTCAACAGCAGGCAAAATTAACTCCTCTCCAATGGTATGCGGTTTCCCAGATTTTGCTATAAGTAATGAGATATTGTAAGATGCCCGCAAGCCATCGTCGTTGCTTTCAGACGTTGAAGCGAACATACTATGCACGGTGGGTCTCTTTCATACTTTTCCTTCAATGTTTGGAAATATTTCAAATCCTTACCTATTTTGTCAGGATGACACCTTCTTAGATGATCTTCCAGCTTCGATGGTTTCATAGAGTCATTGCTCAAGACTTTGTTGCATAAAAGACACATGGGCAATCGCTTGTCTGTATTTGATGGAAGAAAACCAAATTTCAAATATTCAACACTGTACTGTCGACACTTCTTCTTAGATTCAGCCATGTTTCGTATCAATTACTTACCTGTAAATATGAAAAAATGTTTGTTAAGTAATCTTAAAATGATTTAACAAACATAATAGAAGTGGCTTTTTAAGATACAAGTTGCTAACAAATAGATAGGTAGGTACTTACTTTTCCAACACTGGCAAACAATAATATCAATTCACTTTAATTTTCAAAAGTCTGAAAACTACTTCCGTCACTGGTGAACACTTATATAGGTACACTTTCTTTTTGAAATTCCGGAAACAACTGAGTAATGTTTATCATTCGCATTCGTATTTATATTAAAGAAAAATCCAACAAGTTCATGCAAGTTCAGACACGACTTTAACTAGGCGGGCGGGCGGCGCGGCATCGGCGAGTCTTGACACGCTCTTTCTGAATATGGAATATGCAAGTTCTTACAAAAACAATTGCTGAGCTTCTTATAATATTGTCTTCCTATATTCATAGGAGAAGTCAAGCTTCTTATAATATTGTCTGCCTATATATTATTGTCTCCCTTATTCATAGGAGAAGTCAAGTCGGGTCACCTAATACATTTTATAGACCCCCGTTAACGAGTTGTGGACCCCCATTTTTTTCCACGCAAGCGTAGACCCCTATCGGGCTCCCGTGGACCCCTGGGGGTCCACCTGGACCACTTTGGGAATCTAAGCGAAGTTGTGTGAGCTCATTATGTTTATTTAAGCGCTATCCCAACTGAAATTTTATGCTGGGAATCAACTACACGTCATATTATATTTTTCTATGAGTCAATCATTTTAATTATGTACATCTATCTTTATTGGAACTTTTGTGCTCTTCTTGACGATATTTGTCGAACACAAAGCAGTATCCCTTAAACAAAATTACTTATAAATTCAGTCAATTGTAAGCAGTACTGCGTAAACGGTTGTACTTACTTTTTGGTTAAAGTGTTTTCATAATTGAAATAATAATTATTCATTAAAATGCCAAGGCGTATCGGTCAAATTGATTGTTCACTAGAAATACGCGGACTTATCGCAGGACTTTCTGAAGCAGGTTGGAGTATTAGTAGAATTGCACAAACTGTGGATCTTTCAGTAAGTACTTGGTAAATTTTAATTTTAAGTAAATTTACGTTAATTAAAGATAAATTAGGAACAACATCACATAATATACTGATTTACTTTCAAAATTATTATAACATGTGTTTCCTTATTTTATTAGAAGACTATTAAGTTTTAAAATAATCAATGGTTAATAATTGAAACAAGTGCTAGGATCATAGAATTTCACATCTAAAGAATTACGTTTTATAAAGAAATTGTAAAGTGGCAAATATAGTTTGCAAAAATTTTTGTTTTTGCCTTTATTAACTAATATCTTCAATTTTATTAATTGGACGTAACCTATGATCCTATTATGCTCGTTTCACATACTGTTGTTCTTTTTATTTTCATTATTATATGTAAAAGGGAACGAATAAAATAATTACTTACTTACTTTCAAAAATACTTCTTTTACGTAATTTTGTTTCAAATAAAAGTTTTATTTAAACATTTTGTTTAATTCGATTAGTAATTTCTTTATAAAACATTTCGCTTTTGATGTGGGAGTCCTATGATATTATACTTCTTTATTTTAGAGACAAACGGTGAAACGTTGGATTCGGCGTAACGAACTCGGAATTAGCTACACATCGGCCGGTGACCAAGACGTATTACCACGCAGGCCGAAGATAACGCAATTATAGAAATTGCTGATAATCAACGTTTTCTGTCATCCGTCGAAGTTAAAGAGCAACTCCAACTACCGTGTAGTAGTCGCACAATAAGGCGTCGGTTACACGAGAACGGAATCCATTGCCGCCAACCAGCTCGGAAAATTTTGTTAACACCGGAGCATGCAGCAAGACGACTAGAATTTTGCCATGCAAACATTAACAGGGACTGGTCAAACGTCATATTTTCCGACGAAAAAACATATTCGTCGTCGCAAGATGGGCCTGTTCAATTATGGAGGCGAAATGGAACAAGGTATAACATTGAAAATGTTCTCCCTAAAAGAAGAAGCGGCCGAATCAACGTTGGATATTGGGGATGGATGTGCAAATCCTTTCCTGGTGAGATTGTGCAAGTGACACCACCAAGATTTAATGCCAGATCCTACGTCACGTTACTAGAAGAGGTGATGCTTCCTAGCGTACGAGCAGTTTTTTCCCGAAAACGAAATGGAAACTTTCGTTTTTGTCAGGACAATTGCACAATTCACACTGCGCGTATTGTTCGGGATTGGTTTGCAGATCATCCCGAAGTTGAACTTTGCCGTGGCCTGCAAAATCGCCGGATCTTAATCCAATCGAAAATTTGTGGGCAGCTAGCGTGAGGGATTGGAACAATTTCAACGACGGCGTTAGAGAAAGAAACGCAAATGAATTAACACGTCACGTAACAGCGTCATGGGAGTCCCTGAGGACAACAAACATTTGTGAACGAATCGTTAATAGCATGCCTAATAGGTTAGAAACTTGTATACAAAGCAATGGATATTACATCCAGTATTAGCGTGTTTTTCTATTTATATACAATTTGTATGATCTTTTTAAATGTGTAATTACTATTTTTTCGCTAATAAAACATACAGAAAATGTATTGTAATATTTGTAATATTATTGGAGATTGGGCTTTGGTTTGAGCGTGTCTTTTTCAGTATAAAAAAAACAAAGACACTGTTTGACAAAACCATTCTAAAATGCATTCACATTATTTATTTCTAATTGTGAAATTAGGTTTTACCTAAATATCTAATACTACCAAATAAATAATACTGTTTGACAGTCATATTTGACAGTTGTAAGTAACGTAAAGGTAGAGTTAACGCTGTTGCCAATTCAATTTAAAACCACATCAACTACTTGTAACTGACTTGCAAGGTTTTGAAGAATTTGATTTTTTTACGCTTGAAGAAAAATAGTATATGCTACACAGAGTCGAACGCCTTTTGTGTTTCGCAAATAGCATAGTAGCATAATATACTATTTTTTGATTTTACTTTTATTTGGATGTATTACATGTTCATTAAAGTTTTTTTTAAATGAAATAAAACTACAGGTCTGCATTTAAAAAAATAAGTTAATGGTAATATGTATCTAAAAACTAACGTGTCAAATTTTCTTAAAAGTTTTGACGAATTTCTTCAAAAATCCCCGAAGCTCGGAAAAGAAATTAATTTAATTTAACTACTAGCTCGTATTGGTTAAGCAAAACAATACCGCCATAAATTTCTAATCCATGTATTGTTTCACCTATTTCCTGTATTAGTTAATTACTATTTTACCTACTATACAAACCATCCAATATTTCGACTATAAAGAAGTTATTGATTATTTTTGTTGTATACATTTGAAGATTGTGAAGAATAAAATCTTTTACATTTTGGCAAAATACGTGAAAACAACCGGTATACGTTTCTTTATTCAGTATACAAAGAGACGTCATTAAAAAGGATTAAGTTTCGAAGGTTACATCAGTTTCTTTCCTTAGACTGTGACCTTTTACTTACATACTACCTGAAACTGTTCAAAACCCGTGACCACGACTGTACATTTAGGTGTCCACTACTGGTATTACAGCAAAACAAACCTGTAGGTATTTAAAAAAAAATTACAAAATCCGTCCGTCGTAATAATTTTATAGGAAATATTATTGAAAATATGACTTATTCAAAATTTCTAAATTGCAAGTGTTAATTCTTATTTGTTGTATACTGATATGATACACACCATAAGGGTATCATACACTGATGTGGATGCAATGCCCCAAGTGCGCTGAGAAGATTTAGACGAGACACTTTACTATTCATTCTCCGATGTTCTTTAGAAATAAGCGGACTGTATTCGAATTGATTAAACAATCATTGTGTCGAGTGCATCGTGCCAGAAATGAACATGAACACAAACACTACATTAGGGCACCCAGAGGTACATGTCGTCTCATTAGGTAATCGTAATAAAACCCTTCGGTTATTTATTTTTTAAGTAGTCGTTATTTATATGTTTTATTTATAAACCTACTTCAGTTAAAGTCACTTTTAAATCGTTTGTTTGTAATGCATAGAAATATTACGTATCAACTAAAATAAATGTATTTGAATTTTACTAAAATAGCGGATGTTAACGAAAGTAAAGCTGTGCTGGGATTCAAAAATTTTTCAATTTTTATTAGTTTTTCAAGGGTATTTTTAAATTATTTCCTCACGATTGGGAAAACTTTAAAATAAACCTCTATAATTTATTGAAAGTTAATCAAACTGAATTTCTAAAAATCAAATTCATTTACATAATAAGTATTGAGAATAAATTCGATGATAATAATAAAAATAGTGACTATTAATTTTTTAGCGAGTATAGGTACGTTCCGTAGCGTTTATTCAATATATTCAAAGATGTTTCGTTCAAGAATTTGATTTTTTATGTATTATGGAAAAAAATATTTGTCATTTGTTTATCTTTTCTAATTTTCCACCATAATTGGACATCGTCTTTTTTTGTAACTGTTTTTAACGTGATGCGAATAGTGGAAAAAAATTTTACACACTTCGTTAAGGTATAATAATAATTCACATGTAAATTAGTAATTTTGATTTAAAAACTCATCAAATTTAGTCAGTAAAACACGATAAGTAATACGAGTCATATTAATCCATATCAGTGTGTTTAATGAACATGTCAGAGACAGTGACGGTCCATTGTCAGAGGGGTTGACTTATCAAAGTCCGGTGAGGAGCAAATCATATCAAATCCCATTTATCTCCCTTATCCGATGAACTGTTATCAGTGTTTATTATCACATTAGTGCACGGTAATGTCTCTTGAGATCTATATAGTATGTGGTTGTTAAATAATGACAATAACAAGGGACAAATCTCTCGAACCATTTCCCTTTATAAACACATATGCTGCAAACGCGTTCTAATTTATTTATTATTATTAATGTATGTATCTTTAAATCTAAGTAAGATTTTAGATTGTAACATTAAACTAAGCGAATAATTATGTTCAAGTCCTTTCATAATTGTGCATTTGATTCCTTTAAAATTATTAAATAGTTTAAGTTGTTTTCTGGTTAATCGCCGATACACTATGTTTTGTAAACGTTCAGTATTATATACTTTAACATAATTAAGTATTTTTTAAAAGTCAATTGTAGCAAAATAATAACTTTTTGAAACCATGTAACAGTGTGATAAAAGTTTATTTGCCAGTTGTGGATTGCAACGATATTGCAGTTATTTCTTATATTTATATACTATCGTATGTGTACCTACAAAAATGGGGATCTTGTACGCGTATAAGATAAATGCTTTCAGTTGATAGAGTTTACCCCTGAAAACGTATGCAAACAACTGTTCGTATAAATAAAAGATCGTTGCCTAACACATGATACCAGCTCACGGATATTGCAGTAAAACACAACAGAACATTTTTAAAAAATGTTCTATATTTAATTACATTTAATGCCGTAATTGGCAAATAAAGGTTGCGATATGACCATATTTTGTCTTGATAATTAATTAATTAAAACTCAAAAATTAGGAGACGGTTTAAAAATTAAAAATGTTTTAATTTTCTTTACAGTTTAGAGCAAATAAAAGCAGTGACTGTGCTAAGACCAACTGACCGTCCCTCCGTATGTAAACTTTGCGCAAAAGTTTTTTAAAATAAAAGTTGTTTTCTATTTTAATGGGACACAAGTTCGTGTAATCAATTTTGTCGTCCAATAACTATTTATCGAAGACTATATCTTCAACGTTTGCATTTAAACGGGACTAAGTAGATTTTGGAATTTGTTTGACGTTTGATAATTTTTTAAACCAAGTGTCGCGTGATACGAAGTTTAGGTTAGAATTCGAGCTATCTAGCGTATGTGTCTTTCCTAATTTTGTTTCGTTATTTCCTTTACAAAATTTTGCAAATTCAATCCTTTTAAGTTATGTTTATATCAGTTGTTAATACCACACTACCACTAGTAATGTTGTTGTATTATTCCTGGACATTGTAAAAATTATTACATGAATTAAACTCGATGCCATGTCCAATTTTTTATTTGAACACTTGTTAGTTAAACAACAAGTTAAATGGTTTGTTAGGTTCATGACATAAAACTAAAAAATCGCATTTGTTGAAAAAACTATGAATGAAGATAGGAAGTCTCACTTCAATAACATCCAATATGATCTTGAAGGTTTTAAAAACAGAATACCAGCTAACCACTTCGCAAGCAATTTATGCCCGTACTCATAGTCATGACTTGAGACGTACTTGAGTTGAAGAACGGTTTTGAGACGAGAATTCATACTATAAACGGAACTCCGTCTTGAGAATTACTTCAGTTTATTCTTATCCAGAGCTCTAGCTCAAGTCATGAAACAACCAACCTCAAGCATTGCTTGAGTGGTCAAACAGTCATTGCTCTAGTTTTTAGGTTATGTGAGGATTGTCAGGTACTAGTGCACGATTTTCGATGTAGATGGTACCATACAAATAAGTTACCGGCAGCGTCTGAATTAAATGCGTTGCCGTTGGCTTGAAATAATTGTTTTGATATGGATCGAGCGGACAATCTTGAATTTTTCGAATATATTGATGACATTAAAAATCATCAAAGATTTCCATGATGCTAAAAATCCTATAGACTTTTACGATGAAGAACAGTTTTGTCGTAGATATCGATTCAACAAAGACATTGTTCAACACATTGTTCTGCATCTAGTGGCTAATGCATTGACGAGACCTAACAATCGAGAACTTCCTTTTTCCTCATTAATTCAACTGTAATTGTGTTTGCGGTTCTATACAACAGAAAATTTTTAAGTAAGTAATTTGAGAAATATTACGTAAACGTTACGATAATGATTTTTTTTTTGTTTTAGACTGTTTCTGGTGATTTGAGAGGAGTAGGTAACTCAACAAAGCGTTACTCGAATAGTAAGAAATGTATATGCATATCCCTATAAGAAGTCCTGGAGGTGAAAATGCAAAAGTGTTTCGTTATAGAAAGGGGCGTTTTTCTATAAATGTGCAGGTAATGACGTTTCAAGTCATTAATGGACGATTGCAAAAATGCATCTTAAACTTAAGCGACGCTTAAAAACTGTTAAAACAATAGTACCTAACGATTAAGTTCAAGTTGTGTTATTGCAACCAGCCATAAAAATCATAACAGTTATGAAAGGTTGCAGTTGGTTCTTAGATGGAAATTATAGATATTATAGTGAGTCATCCGGACAACACATGATAGTGTCATTTTTGATAGAAGTTCTTTAAGAGTAAAATTTGAAACTGGCCAAGTGCGGGTGATGGAGGATATCCTTGTAGGCCTTATTTATTAACTCCAGTCATACATCCAGGTTGTAAAAGAAATTAAATCTTAATTTCTTCTAATTTTGTTCAATTTCAGCAACAAATCAGGAAATAAGATATAATAATGCGCACATTTGAACCCGTAATTTTGTAGAAATGGTTTTTGGTGTGTTAAAGAGACCAGTTTAAAAAATGTAGTTCCGAGAAAAACACGTTTGAAAATTCGGGTGTAAGTTACAGCATGAAATTTTTGCTTACCGCTAGTCTGCTATTCCTGGTCCATAGAGTACCCCTTCCTCTTCTTCTTGAAAACTTCTCAAAGCTGTTTAGTCCTCCCTGGGTGAAATTCTAGCCGTTCTTGCCACGTTGCTCATGCGCCGCTCGGAACGGGTGATCCGGGCTTCGTCGCGGCGCTGTACATAAGCATTTGCTGCTTAGCCAATTGGATAACCCATGGAATCCATTACCTTGATTACTCCTTGGAAGCCTTCATTGAATATAATAATGGCCAACAAATTTGCAATTTCCACTATTTGAACGCCCGAATGCAGATGTTTTGGAGCGAACGTCCAAATTACAGAATTTAATGACTCATTATTATTTTGTGTCTCCGCTCCTAAACATCGTGTCAAAAGATCGTTGTTCGATAAAT
The DNA here is from genome assembly GCA_030710515.1 of Abscondita cerata. Classification (NCBI taxonomy): domain Eukaryota; kingdom Metazoa; phylum Arthropoda; class Insecta; order Coleoptera; family Lampyridae; genus Abscondita; species Abscondita cerata. Next base: position 29,619 of record JALBCR010001070.1, read on the forward strand.
CCTATAAATAGGCTTCACCACTGCCTGTACTTGCTGTGATAGTGGGGCCTTTTTGTGGCGGAATTGGTTAAACGTGCCTTTAGCTTCAGCTTGGCGCCACTTACACCAGCTGCCTTCACCTGCTGGACAGTTCTGGTGCTGAGAATTATCATCTGTGGAGCATTTGTGGTAGAAGGTCAACCAAACTTCTTTCTTCATTTCTTCTAATGAATCACGATGTCGACGAATGGCTAACCCAAAGAATTTTGTCATCTCACCAATTATTTTTTCCGTTAGTTTGCCCTGACCTTTACCACCAATGCCTTTGTTATTTTTTTTAGCATTTCGGAGTCGTGTTCCCATCCGTTTCTCGACGTGCCCTACGCATTCTTTTTTAACAGACCTTTTTCTATATGGCTCAGCTTTTAGAATGCCGTTGAAAGTTTTGCGATAGTTATCGCCAATGTAAGTCAAATATTTCACGCCGTGTTTTTCGATCGAGCGCAAAAACATTGCCACAATGGCATCAATTTCCATTTTACCGGCACTTCCTGAATGATTTATGGTACACTCATCTTCATGATCTCCATACTCGTATTTCACTGGTTCAGTGTTTTTTAATTTTTTCCACAGATTACAAGCACCACAAAAACTACTCATAACCATCGCATCTAGCACTTTCCCGGAATATTTTCCAATTAACGCTGATACTCCAAATAGAGACGAAAAGCCGCGCCTTTTCCAAGTTTCATCTCCGGAAACTGTTAATTCATCTCGTGGCTTCCCAGCTTCTTCGTTCATATTTTTTTCTTGTACAGCAGCAAACGATACAACAGACTCATTTACTGCAGATGAGGTTGTGCGAATATTTTCCAGACGTGCGGTAGATGTTGATTTTCGATGCGAATTTTAATATCGTGCAAGTCCGCTTGCTGATTATTGAGTTCCTTCATTATCTGGATGCGAAGATCTTCATTTTTCACTTCTTTCAGTCTCGGTTGTCCTGTCCGAAAATGTATGCCACTGCTAGGCATGCTTGTAACACTTTGTTTATTTTGTACTGTACCTGATGTCATTTCTTCATCTACATCCTGTGTTTCATTTAACTATAAAGGTGTTTGTATGTTTGAACGATCTTCTTTTATATTATGTTCCTCACTAGTAGTAAGTACACTGTTTAAATTTGCAATTACATTTTGGTTATCAGCAGAAAATGGAATCACTTCATTAGTAATTTGATTTGAATTGTGTCTCAAACACAAACAATTTCAACATTGGAATGTAGAGCAGCAACATCCACTGCCTCCATAATTGGATCAAAATCCATTTTAGGAGGAGGGCCAACATTTGTTGATGTTTGAATTCCGTTTGGAGCTTGTGTTGTCTATGATTAACAATTAAATTACCATATAAGTATGTAATATGCAATGCAATGACTTACCTCTGCTTTAAATTGCTCCAAAACTTTTTTAATTAGGCACATGTTCGCAATTTGTTAATAATCGCACCTTGAGCGTTATACTCGGTAGTAATTTTCTCCCATTCGATTTTTTTAATTGTTCCTGCATCAGTTCTTTTGTTTTCTACCAAATGTACTTTAATACAAGATTTGTAATTAAATTATTTTATTCTTCTGTGTAGGATGTCATAATTATCACCGATAATGCAAATTTATTTTAAACGAGAGCTAACTGTAAATGGAATTAGATTCTCTATAAGATAAGTAAATACCATTTTCTATTATAACATCATCACAAAAATAATAATAATAATCACATTAGCATCATGTCGCTCATTTCGGAATTGGTATAATTCATATTTATTATGATAAACGGACCACTAAAAACTTAGAGAAACCAATTTGACAACTTTACGCATTGTTTTTATAGGCTCCTAGATAAAAATGACAAAAATCAGTTATTTCCATGGTAAACTCAGCCTCAACTATTAATCGTATTTTTCTAAAAAAAATTCTTATGTAAGACCCATATTTTTTATATGGTTGTAAAGAGAATAAAAGGTACTATACAAAATATTAAAAAAAAATATATTATGCTATTTGAAAAAAAAAGTTGAATATCGCTACCATTATACAAGTGCAGAATTTAAAAATTGTATTTACATATCTTATAGAGAATTTAGTCTGATTTACAAAAATTAAAAAAAAATAATAAAAACATAAAAAAATAATTGAAATACAAGCCTGGGAAGTAATCTCTGGGACACCCTGTGTATACAAATTCATGGCAACACTGGACCTATCTGATCAATGATATTTGACATGAACTAAGTGATCTTTAACCCAGATAAAGCCATATCATAGTAAATAATTGTATACATATTTTGCCACTGTCCTTTTAAAAGATATTCCTGTAATCATCTTATTATGAGTCTCACTCATAGATGTCTCAACTGATATTGAAAACGTTACAGTTAATACTTAAACATTTTCAATTTTTAGTGCTTATTTAAAGTGAATTATCGGTTAGATACTTGATTACAGTATAGTCGTAAAATTGAAAGAAGATATGGCAAGTTCACGGTAAGTTAATTTTTAAATTTGATTAATAAACTAATGCTTTAGTGAAATAAATGTGTGCCTATATTAGTATATTTTCTTGCAAAACGAAACACGTGCTGATACAGGTTAACGGTTTTAATATAAATCAGAGTTTTTAACTGCGTCCTTTAAAAGTACAGTGGCAAAATACACTTCTTTTACAAAAAGTTTGTTCTAGAAATTATTGGACGAAACGATTAACGCTTAATGAACTTTTAGAAGAAGCTGAAAACATCAATCTTCATCCACAGCTAATTCCTGATGAAATAATAATTTTCCCTCCAGAAGATGGCGAGATGACGGACGAAGACAGCGGGGAAGAAGAAAATGTTGTTGTAAACAATTTACCAGGAGCACAACTTCGAACCGAAGCAGAAGTAGTTTTGGAGCATATTGACAGTTCTGTAGATTATGATAGTGAGGATGATCTTCCGTTATCGCATTTTATTAAACGTCAGAAAATATCAAAATCGAAAAAAAGTAGAGACGAATTTGTGTGGACAAAAAATGATCTATTGCCTAATATGCCAGTTTGGTGTACTCCTTATGGTCCAAGTAATGAAATTTCACCAGTAGACACATTTTTTTATTATTTGACGACGATCTTATAAACATGCTGGTAACGTATACAAACTTATATGCTAGCACTCATAATCGATTTGCTGATGTAACACTGAATGAAATGCGATGTTTTGTTGGTATTTTGCTACTTAGCGGATATCACTGCTTATCTCGTCGAGAGATGTACTGGGAAAATTCATTAGATACAAAAAACAATTTAGTGTGTCAAGCTATGCCAAGAAACCGTTTTCGCCATATTATGCAAAATATACATTGCTGCGACAATGCACATTTAGATAATGACGATAAATTTTCAAAACTCCGCCCTTTGATTATAGCGCTCAATAAAAAATTTATGGATTTTGCTCCCTTAGAGGAGCATCATAGTGTGGATGAATCCATGGTTCCATATTATGGACGTCATCCCACAAAACAATTTATTCGCGGTAAACCCATTCGCTGGGGATACAAGCTCTGGACGGCTACTAATAGGTTAGGGTACATTGAGTGGTTTGAACCTTATCAGGGCTCAAAACAAAAGTTTCTGAAGAATATAAACATTTGGGTTTAGGCGCAAGTGTAGTGTTGCAGTTTACAGATGCTATGTTATCTGCAAAATCTAATATGAACTATCACCTTTATTTTGATAACTTCTTTACTTCTTTACCATTACTATCAGAATTAAAATCAAGAGGTGTAAAAGGAACCGGCACAATTCGCGAGAATCGTATACCAAAAAACTGTCCAATAATGTCATCTGAGAAAGCACGTAAAGAACTTCGAGGCTATATCGATTTTGCTACAAGTGAAAATAATGATGTAATCGTTTGTCGCTGGCATGACAATAACATTGTAAATATTACATCAAATTACACAAAAGTTTTACCTACTGTGCAAGTTAAAAGGTTTTCACAAAAGACAAAAAGTAATTTACGTTCCGCAACCAAATTTAATCAAACTTTATAATGAAAATATGGGAGGGGTAGATAGAGCCGATCAGAACATTAGCTTGTACCGAGTTTCGATTCGCGGTAAAAATGGTATTTTCCTTTGCTGTGCCATTTCGTAGATATGGCTGAACAAAATGCATGGCGTCTTCATAAAAATAATGGTGGCAAATTGGATCACCTTGGTTTTAGAAGATCCGTAACTCTTGGAATTCTCGAATCTTATAAGAAAAGGGCATTGCTAATATGTTCCAGCAGATTATCCAGAGATGTTCATTCCCATTCTAGATTCGATGGAATAGATCACATGGTTTTATACCAAGATAAGCAAACTCGTTGTGTATTTTGTCACAAAAATGCAATTTTATCTGCCAAAAGTGTGAATTAGCTCTTCATCCCAAACAGTGTTTCGTATTATATCATTCAAAATAACTTTTTTGTATTATTAGTGTTATTGTTCTTATATTTTTTAAATAAACACTTATCATTTCAAGTAATGTTTCATTTTGCCACTGACCTTTAAAAGGACACCTATTTACTCAAAAACTGTTCACTCGAGAAAAAAAATTATAATTTTTTTCGTAAGTTGTTACATTAAACACATACATTCCTAATTTTTGGTAAGTTTTTTATAATTTTTTTTTCTTGGCAATATCGAGTCGCTGCCTTTTAAAAGGACAGTGGCAGTATCTGGGTTAAAACGAGTTTTAATAGGTCTCTTGGTTTGCCCTATATACAGGGTTATTCACGGTATACGACACGGAATATTACAGCCAAACTATTTAATAAAATTAAAAAAATATATTTGGGATGGATAGAGACCTATCGGAGGAATATTTTAAAATTATTTTCGAAATATACAGGTGTTCCAAAATACACAGAACGTATCAAAGTTGTGTTTTTTCTTATGGAATGTCCTGTATATTATTACATTTTCAGTTTCTACGAACACAATAAGAAAGGATTTTATAAAGGTTTACCTTACTTAAACCTAAAGGTTTTTGAGATATTTTGTATTTTATAAAAAAGTCGTTACAATTTTGCCGATTCATATCTCAGCAACTATTCTCTTTCTCCAAACTAAATTTGCACTGAAGTCTATCAATTGATCAGATTTTATGTAGAACTTGTGAAAAATCCATTATCATATACGTGATGTGTACAAAATAAGATTAAATAATGACATGTTTTGATCCGCAATAACTTAATTTAAATGGAACACCCTGTATTTTATATTAACAAAAATGTAAAATGTAATTACCTATCAAACAATATTATGTTATCTAGAATGCAATATACGCACATTTTATTTGTTGTAAATGTTGTAAGACAATGCAAATATTCAAATAAAAGTTTGACAATTAAATAGGTTAACTAGATGTTAGATGACAAATGTATACATTATGAGCATATGCGTATAGCCACAGCTTACTAATTAAATTTTGTGATTAAAATATCACAATAATAGAGATTTAAAAGTGCAATTATAGAAAAAAAATCGTGCAAAAAATAGCATACGCAACTTATGCGTAAACAGTATTCGGAAATTCGAGCGCACTCGGGTTTCCAAACGGGCACTCAATCCCGAAAGAAGTTGTTTCCGCACATGTTACGTAAATAACTATTTTGGCCTCCTGAACTGGAAAGCACATTTTTCAGTTATTCATAGTTGTCTTGAAACTGATTTATCTGCTATTTGGAAACATTTTAAAAATAAACTAAGTAAAAAATCCAATAAACTGATTTTTAAAAATTTACTTTACACCATACTTGACACGATAATGTACAGAATAAGAGCGCATTTAATTTTTTTATTGATGATATTGATGACGCCATCTATACGTCAGTTAAACAAATGAACTGACACATATTAGGTGGTGTATGTCAAAACGGTTAGACAGCTAGGCCTACTTAAAATCTGTAGAAATCGTCGACCAAAAAATATTATACAAATTTCGTGTGTGAAGTGATTTTACGTCGCTCTAGCTAATGAGGAACGAGCCCGAAGGCTGTCGAGTCGTAAAATCCTACTTTCCACACTCTAATGTAAATAACTGTTAAGCCCTCACATGATTGTGTTTAAAAGTGTTACTTTACACCCTTGGTACATAAATAACTAATAATAGTGAGTGTTAAAAACAATGTCTAACATTTTGTGATAAAAAATTCAAAAAAAGCTGTCTCTAATTGCTGAAGATTGGCTTTGATTGAATATATGAGTCTCCATGTGGATTTGAAAAGTGATAAATTTTCATCCAAATTCAGCTACCAAGACATGCATACAAATGTGACCTATATTTTGACGATTTATGTCAATTTAGACTTAGCAAAGTATACATTGTGGGGCGACGTGTAGTCATGTCTTTTGTGAGCCATCAGTACTTGAAAATCGAAGGTGGTCTTGTAAGTTATGGTCATTTCGATCAGCTTAGTTATGCATATAGAGTCTTCGGGTCCCTCCCGGGAACCCCACCATATATGTTCCAAAAACTGGTTTTCCAGAAACAAATGGATTTACGGATATCCAAGGGTCCAGGAGCCCCAAAAAAAAACACCCTTTCTGCTCTATTTTTGACATCCGACATTTTTGATCGTATGCCGCGAATTAATGCGACCGACATATTTGGAGTTATATTTAGCAAAGAGCTCCCTACAAGTCGATGTAATTTTCCGTTTGCGCAATTATTTCCCACTCAAATGATATTTTTCCTGAACTGAACGTGTCGACTAAAATGATCACGATTTTGAAGTAAAAACAATGGAACGAGCGGTTAGCATCACTCGTTGACGAGCAAATAATTTTAAGGCCAATAACTTTACGGAACAAGTATTTCAGAATACAAATATATGTATTTGTTCATATGACTTGAATGCATAAGTTCCAATTAAACGGGTGGTTCTGAATTGGTAACATAGTCGGCTGAACTATCTTCTCGTAGATAATACTTGGAAATTTTCACACGAGTTTGTACTGTTACAATTATTAATGATTGTAGTTATCGTTGAACATTGGTGTAGATTACAAAAAAAACGGTAAATATCTTAAACCTGCAAGTTTTGCATTCGAGTAGTAAGGAACTAGATAGATGAAGTACGTATTACAAAGCATCCTGTACATATGCAAAAAATTAATTTCAAAGTGCTTCAAAAATACAGGGTTTCTCACGGCAGGCGTTCGTTAGAAGTTTTTGTGGTTAGAAACCACTTGTAATTCTTTAATTTCATACTTAAGGGTTATTCAAAATTTGCTTTCATTTCAAAATATTTTCAAGGTCATACCACTTCCGGTTATACCGGAACTTGCCATCAACTTCCTTATTTTGAATAGAACACCCAGTATATTATTCGATTTTTGGATTCCTGAAAAAATTTCAAGATGAGTTTTGCCAGGTTTCCTGTACCTATTTCCAATCGATCTTTAGATAACTTGATTTTCTTAAAAATGTTGAAATATGTAACCCTATTTTCAACACCGCGTCGGTTACCCAATTTTGACTGCAGGTGAGCGCGTCTGAGGTATAGGGTAGCACAGGAATACAAATTTCGGAATCCGCATCGTTAATTCATATTTTTCGATTTTGGTGTGAATTTTCAGCATAAAAGTACGTACCGTTTGTCTTTCGAAGGAAAATAAACATGACTGAAATTGCAAGAAATTGTTTTAATTAGTAAATGACAAAAAAATAGGTATAAAGAAACTCAGAACGTAACAACAAATTCTAAACATAAAAAAATTAACATGATAGGAAATGACGAATGAATGACCTATGATCATGAACGATTGTATGATGTAAATTCATAATAGTTGTGCCATATGACCTCCGTTTTGATTTAAACACTGTATGATTCTGCCATGTACTTCTCGCGAAACGGACCTCCTAACTTCTTCTGGTCTTAGATTATTAAACGCAGTATGAACACGGTTCAATAAATCCTGTCTAGTTTGCACAAGCGTAGAGTACACTAGTTCCTTTATGCGGTCACATAGGTAAAACTCCAAGGGCATCAAATTGGGTGATCTTGGTGGCCAGTTCCAGGGTCCTTGTGGGCCAACCCACCGATCTTCGAACATCACGATTAACTGCTGGTGTACAGCTATAGTTGAATGTGCTGGAGCATCATCCAACTGATACCAACTATTCGCTCTATCACTTGCAGGTAAAGTATTCAGGAAATCTCTTACAAACACTCGTAGTATCTCCAGATATTTAGCCCCATTCAAATTCGCATTGTACACATGATAAGCCACTCTATTATCCATTACTAATCAAAACACATTGAAACTGAAGCGATCTTGGTGATTGCGTTCCCCGATGACCCGTGGATTATCTTGTGCCCAATGGTGATTATTGTGGCGATTTATAATTCCTTGCCTGCTGAATTTTGATTCATCAGTCCAAATAATCTTATGAAGAAATCTTGGATCTTCAGTCATTTTGATACACATGAACTCACAAAAGTCGACTCGTCTTGCCTCATCACCAGGAAGTAACCCCTGCACAGTTATTTCGAAAAAGGATGCATTTTATGTTTCCTCAATATTCTGTGGATCGATGGTCTCGAGATACCCAAGTCCATTACTGCTGTTTCAAGTGAACTTCGTGGATAAGCTTGAAAAAAAGCCAACACATTCATTTCGTTATCTTCATTATCAATCACGGGCTTTGGGTGATTTCTAGTTGCCCTCACACTCTCACTTGCCAAGAATCGAGTTTGGATTCTCGCGAATTTCCCGGGAGTCATTTCTGGCAGGTCTGGGTATCGTTCATTAAATAATCTGCGCGTCCGTCTGACAATTCGTCCACATTCACCATGTGTATTAAACAAATTTAACAAATCGTTATTGGAATATCCATCAATATTCTCCATTCTGAACAGCACTTTCAACAAAATCACTACAACTTCAAATAGATAATTCACGAATCTGCGAGGTGACACTGCATTGACATGAAATCGACATTGTTGCAGTTATTCCTGTCAAAGTAAGAACTTTCAGAGTTTCTGTTCTTGATGAAAAATATGAATTAACGAGAAAACCGTTAAAGATAGGCATGGGGAAACCTATAGCGAATCGATGCAGAATAAAATTCTGCATCCGATCATCCAATGAATACAGGGTGTCCCATTTGAAAAAACGAAATTTTTCAACTTTGAAAATTATGGAATTGTCCATTGATTTATGGATACCCTGTATGCGATAAATTTATTGTCGATGCGGATTCCGAAATTTGCATTCCTGTGCTACCCTATACCTCAGACGCGCTCACCTGCAGTCAAAATTGGGTAACCGACGCGGTGTTGAAAATAGAGTTACATATTTCAAAATTTTTAAGAAAATCAAGTTATCTAAGAAACGATTGGAAATAGGTATAGCAAAACCTGGCAAAACTCATCTTGAAATTTTTTCAGGAATCCAAAAATCGAATAATATACTGGGTGTTCTATTCAAAATAAGGAAGTTGATGGCAAGTTCCGGTATAACCGGAAGTGGTATGACCTTGAAAATATTTTGAAATGAAAGCAAATTTTGAATAACCCTTAAGTATGAAATTTCAGAATTACAAGTGGTTTCTAACCACAAAAACTTCTAACGAACGCCTGCCGTGAGAAACCCTGTATATTGGCATATTAAAGAGAATGCAACAAAAGGACATGATTTTATACAAACGTAGTCTGGTACCTATGCAATCGTATGCGCATAATTGAATCACGCAAATGCGCTTAAGTTTGAAAATTACTCACTTTGACCGTTGCGTTGTTCGGTGATCCACCAGCATCCACTTATAGGGATCGTGCACTTTTTGCGACATTTCAATTACGGATCTTTCCTTAATCACAACTTAAACACTCGCACTAAATAAAAATTTTATTACCGTCTAATAGCAACAAGAAAATCGCGGCCATGTTTCAATTATGTTGCCTAGGCAACGTAACAAACACCCGGACGTCTTGATCATCAAATTATTTCATGAGCACTGTATTAAATTAATTATATTAATTCACAGACAAATAAGTTTAAATTTTAACGCAATTACTACAAAATTCCGTATGTATCTAATTAATTAAAAAAATTGATTGAATTTTGTTCGCAGCGAAGGTTTTTATTTGTAAGGTGTAAACGTGAACTTATAGTTCATGAGTGTAAACTACAAATAAATTATAAATTACTTTTATACTAAATGTATACGGTTTGAAGGAAAAATAATAATATATAAAATCGAAACTAAAGATAGCCTGCTTTCGTATACTTAATCTTATACCAATCTCGTCCAAAACTTTTCTCTCTCTCATATTCGCAACTATTTCCCTTTAATCCCTTCTTAATACCTTTTTTTTAAAATTAGAAAAAATATTGTAACATGTAACGAAACATAATGCTTTGTAACTCGTCCCGCAATTATCATATTCGTTACAAAAATTCATGCGTTTCGTCACTGGTAACATGAATTCCTATTGTTTGAATGACCATGTCCTTTTAAGCACTCTAGTTCTAAGCATTCCCCAATACAAAGTATCACATTTTCAACTAATTTTAAAATTACGATTGCTTCGACAATTATTAGCAGACTGTAATGTCATAGAGTAGTTAGTTGATGTTATTTTCGAACACGGTCAACTAAGCTAGGTGACGTCAAGTAGGCGATGGTCAACTCCGCGATAAATCAACTAAGCGACAGTCTACTAGGCGATAAGCCAACTAAGCGATGGTCAACTCGGCAACAAGTCAACTACGCGATAGTCAAGTAGACGATAAGTCTACTAGGTTATTTGACTAAAAGGTGACAAATATTTATCTCATCTTCATAAGTTTGTTTTTGAAATTGTTATTAAGAATGTAATTTTTTAAAGAAAGAAATGGTAATAACTAGAACCTACCAACCAACACTATTCACCCCCGATCACATCAAAACAATTTAAATTGAGTAAAATACATATACGTGAAAAAAAAGTTTGTTTTTGAGTGTAATTTTTTTAAAGAAAGAAATTGTAATAACTACTTAATATTAATCTCTCTTAGTACGGATAACAAGTAAAATCAAAATAATTTACAGTCATTGACTATGCCGAGTAGTTCCGTTAAGTGGTTGATCAGTTGACCGACGTTTGGATAATATGAATTACGATGTAATTGTGACCGGGTTAAGGAGGCGTGCCCAAAAATGTGCAACTACAGGGCAACCTGATTTAGCGGCGGGCCTGCAGTTCTGTACAATAAAGAATCATATTTATATATATATAAATAAACATCGTTTAAATATAATGATCCATCCAGTAGTGAACTTACATTCGAGTTCTCTCACTTCCGATGAGTCCCAAAAGGACGAAACAGCTGTCGGGTGATTCTCAGTGTTTGTTTGCTATTGTACAACCACTTGCGTACTTTACTGCAGGCGATTCGAAATTTTTATACTTACCAACTGTTATGTTGGCTATAATTATTGAAGGATCGACTATGTAACTGCTTTACATACCTGTCGGCAAAAGTTGCTTATATATATATATCCTACCAACACTAGAGCGCCGCTATATTGTGAAATTGCATTTACTAGAAAGTCATTGTGCATAGAGCGCCAGTATACTGACGCTCCATGCACTTTCCATTGAAATTTGTTCTGTAGGGTGTTTATGATGCAAGCACACTTTTAGTAACTTTCCGTTGAGCGCTTCAATGATGACTTTTTATCAAAAGTTATACTCTACTCGTATATTTGCAGTACACCGGGTTGACCGCTATGAGCGCTGCCCGCATTTGCGTATATTGAGTATAACTTTGTTTGCCTGATAAATTTTCGCGTTTAGAGCGTCAGCACAATTTGGCAACAGTCTTTAGTATACTTTTATTACAACTTATATTATATCGCGTTTAAGACTTCATTGTCTGTTCAACTTAATCTTTAAATCATATTTAACATTTTCTGATGAGTAACTTCGGCTAACGTGAAGTTTCAAATTAACTGTAGTACTAGTGGCAGGAACAACAAACATTTTATAAACTGATGTTGATAAAATTTGATTTACAATTTTATCTTAAATTATTTACTAATCCAAACGTAAACAAAATAAAAGCAAGCGTTTACTGCAGAAAATAAAATTGCGTTTTTAGAAAAAATGGTTCAAACAAAATCTATAGACAATAGAATTTCCAACAACTTTTCTCCTCAACTTTTTGTAAAATTGATATTGGTGGAGATATTTTTATAACAATTATTATCACGTGATTGTTTTATCTCAATAATTACTTATCGGTTCAAAAAAGTTCAAACAAAAAGATTTGTATAATTAAATTATAAACAACCTTTATTTATAACAAAAATGTGTAAAATAAATATTTTTCTAAATATTGAACAAATTCGACAATCTGTGTAGGTTAACGGCCCTTTTGGCTACATAGAATATGCCCAAAATCTAATCAAATCTGCGAAATTATAAATAAGGTCCATGTACAAAGTTTCATAAAAATCGAGTCGGTGTTGTTCTTGTTTATACACGGACGGGCGGCCGTCCGGCCTCCGGACATAAATTTTTTTGCTTTATTATAACGTACTAACTCTAATTCGTCGAAAAAAGTGAAAAAAAGGGATGTTAAAATTTTCGGTTTGGAAACCGTCGCTAACTCCCCATCTTATTTTATAAGATGAAGAGTAAAAATATATTAAATCGAACATTCGATATTTTTGCATTGTTTTTCTGACATTTCAAGGACGAATACCATACTTTAGAGGAAAAGTTACTTTTTATGGCTTCCCATTTATTGCAAGCCCACTTAGAACAGATGCTATTTAGAGTATCACTTTTCCTCCGTGTTAGATAATATACTAATACTTTTGAACTCCAATAATAGCGTTGGAGATTAGAAACCTTTGCATTGAGTGTTGTCTGTTACATTTAAGTATGTCATTTTTTTTAATTAACTTTAATAATTACGCCCTTTAAAAATTTTTATTATCAATTGTGGTAGACATTGGAAACTTTTCTGTTAAACAATGTTCGTTAAAATTTACAAACTGTTTTGACTTTTGCGGTGTGTTTTTGAACTAGTGTTGTCTACATTCGGATTTAAAAGCTAACGCTAATTTGTCGGTGTGTCCCAAACGACAGTTCGCTCGATGTTCATTAAGATTAGTTTCCATCAATCTCTTGATGGTTCCTATGTAAACTTTTACACAATAGCAAATTATTCGGGAAACTCCTGCTGCTAAAAGAAAGTCTCTTTCGTCTTTTGTTGATTTGATAGTCTGCTGAATCTTCTTGGTTGGTTTAAAGATAGTTTTGATGTCGTGCTTCTTTAGAATTTTTTCTATACGGTCGATCACGTTGGATTTGTATGGTAGACATTCGTGGGTGGTAGTAAATTGATATGTTTATACAAGCTAAAATTTTGCAAAAGGGGATCAATTTGCGAAAACTACACTATATTAGCCTTTGAAAAGGTAAACTTGTTAATGTTCGCTAAAATGCACAGTTTCGGGGATAATTGAGTTTGAAATTTTTCCTGCCGATTTACGTATCAATTTCAGTCGTTCATCGTTCATCGTATATCGCTCATCGATCATCATCGTTTATCGCTCATTGTTCATCGATCTTGATCGTTCACCATTCATCATCGTTCATCCTTCATCGTTCAACGTTCATCCTTTATCGTTCAACGTTCATCATCGTTCTCTTTATCGCGTTCATCCTTTATCGTTCAACGTTTATCGTTCATCGTTCATCATCGTTCATTGTTCATCATCGTTCATCGATCTTGATCGTTCACCATTCATCATCGTTCATCCTTCATCGTTCAAAGTTCATCGTTCATCATCGTTCATTGTTTATCATCGTTCATCGTTCATCGATCTTGATCGTTTACCATTCATTATCGATCATCCTTCATCGTTCAACGTTCATCGTTTATCGTTTATCGTTTATCGTTCATCGTTCATCGTTCATCGTTCATTCTTCATCGTTTAACGTTCATCGTTCACCGTTCATCATTCATCGTTTATTGTTCATCGTTTACCGTTCATCATCGTTCATTGTTCATCATCGTTCATCGTTCATCGATCTTGATCGTTCACCATTCATCATCGTTCATTCTTTATCGTTCAACGTTCATCGTTCACCGTTCATCATTCATCGCTTATCGTTCATCGTTCGTTGTTCATCATCGTTCATCGATCTTGATCGTTCACCATTCATCATCGTTCATCCTTCATCGTTCAACGTTCATCGTTCATCAGCGTTCATCATCGTTCATCGTTCAGTGTTCATCATCGTTCATCGTTCATCGATCTTGAACGTTTACCATTCATCATCGTTCATCCTTCATCGTTCAACGTCCATTGTTCATCGTTCATCGTTTATCGTTCATTGTTAATCATCGTTCATCATTGAACGATGGATTGGGCGCGGCAGTAAACATCCTTGGTCATAGTGACGCCCTCTGGTTTTAGTGCATAATGGATAACATATTGAAATTGAAATAAAAACTGTTTTCAAAGTCTTATAACTGCTTAACGGAGCAAAATTGTACTAAGGTAAATTACGTTAAATCGTCACATTTTTGCCCAACGAATCTACCCCTGCAGTATGGCTCAATCATTAGACACCCTGTATGTGGTTGAACTAGAGATGCCGAGTACTTAGCTAAGTAGTATGTTGGTGATTTAGGAGTACTCAGTGTTAGTTTCACAGGGACATCTAATCAAAACCAAGCTAAACACACTTTTACTTTTCAGGAAACTTTTCAGTGAACAGGTAAGTCATGAAAAAGAACTTTAATGCCGAAGTAGATATTGAACTTCTGCTGCAACTTTTATTTACAATAACTTTTTATATACAATTATAACTTTTTGGTGTTATTGTTAAACAGAAGCCACGTAAATGCTATATTTTGGTAATTGCTTGACAGATCAAAAATTGCTCGAACAAAGCTTGTGAATCATTAGCTTTATCTTAAAAACTGTCTTCAGAGAATATCTTAAACTATTTACTATTTTTACGCAGAACTCCAGAGTGTTTCTGTACTAACAAATGTGTGAAAGAGTATCAAAAGTGTTAAAAAAAAATTCAAATAAAAGTTATAGAGAATAACATTTTCAACAATTTTTGTCCATTACAATTTTTGTATGATTGATTGATACTGTTACAATTACTGTCACTGGCAGTCGCCAACATGCGTCCACCACATGGCGCTGGTCCTTTTGCGTCCCTATCTTTACAAGTATGTTGAATTAAAAAAGCTAGTATAAGTGAGGCTAAGGGAATCAAAGGTAATTCAAACATGTGAAAGAAGTGATTTTAACGTATCTAGAAAGCACCATTTTCGCTCTATTGAGCAACAAATGTACTATATTAAGGAATTCCATTAAAAAATATTTTACATAATGAGTGTCATATTGCCGTATCATGTATGAATACAAAGCGTATCAGAAAAGATTGAGAGAAAAGTTAGAGAATCGTGACCCAACAAATTCGCATTTTCAACTTTTCGAAATCCTTTTGAGCCTTTGATATCGAATGTCATATTCAACGACTTGTTTTGACAATGTTTTACGCTACGGAATTTTTCCAAAATTGTTTAAGAAGCAAAACAAGCGTTTCGCACAGAACTCCACATGGTTTTGATACTAACAAACGTATGAGAGTATCGAAAGTGTGCGGCGACATATAGCATTTTGGTCGAAAAATAAAATGCCACCAGACAAACATTTTTTTTGCTTGATTATATCTCTTTCACGGCTAATGTCATTTCCAAATGGGTTCCTTAGAATCGGATCAGTAATTCCTATGACATCAAAGAACCACATGTCCCAAAAAATAGTGTCTTTTACAAATATGAATAAATTCGTGGAATGATTCATATTTATATTAGATGTCAAAACCTTCCCATTATTGTCCATCCTGATGACGGTTTCTTCAGCTAATATCCAACTACTTAGATGTAAGAGTAAATTTCTTATGATTTGCATCAAAAAACACAATAAAATACAACTTTGATGCGCCACACTTCTTTGGGACATGCTGTATATTTCAAAATAATTTTTTAACCTGTAAGTTACTAAAATGACAAAACTTGTAAAACATTTACTGTTTGGCTATAAACCTCCGTGTTGGTAGTGGTCAGCGTAGTCTTGTTGACAACGCGAATTTGGGTCTTTTCTTATCACTTTCAGCTCTTTCCTAAATACATACATCTATGAATCTTCAAAAGCGTAAAACTTGAGTATAAGGATATGTTAGGATTTTTTTTAAATTGACTAATGAATTCTACAACGTGAGAAAAAAGGTGGTAGCTATTTTAATAAAAAAGTTATTGTCAAAGTTCATTTCCCAAATTTACCGTCAATTATCTTTTGCCCTGTAAAATTAATAAAATTACATGGTAAAAATGTAAGAATTACTATTTATCACTAAATTACCTGAGTTTCTAAGTCGGAAATTCAAAAAGTGAAACATATACGGGGTGTTCCATTTAAAATAACGTAAAACCGGAAGTTGTAAAAAGTCATACATATTTTCAGTTGGTAGATCAATACCGGAAACCCCTAATTACGAATTTTCAGCTTTTTATTCTGACAGGTTTTGCCATAACGTCTAATTCCATTGAGAAAAATCACCCTGTACTACAATCGACTTAACGTAAATAAATAAAATTTTAGTTTTTCCCTCTATTCTAAACTCTTTCATCCCTTTTTGCTTGGAGCAATCAATGCAAATTTTCTTAAATCTTTTTCTCGTCTTTCATGTGCTTCTGTAATGTACACATCTATGATTCTTCATTTCAATATTCCAAATTTTCTTTATTCAATTAGTCATATGTCTTTCACAACACAGCAAAATTTGTTTTTGTTTCTCTTTCTTCTCGGTTAATTCATATGCCTACACGTCAATAAATCTTCCTTCATCTCTTCAATTATTATAGAGTTTTTGAACATGCGCCGTATATCACGATATCCAAAAACTCCTTATTTTATGTATACTTACAGTAACCAACAACACAAATTTTAATTTCTTCTATCCATATATTTTTCTTCTTCTTTTTCGTTTAGTAGGCAGATTGTGTGCTTTTTTCAGGATGCATCGTGTGTGTGAACTGCAAGCTATCTCGCCGTCTTTTAAGTGGGCTTTCTTTCCTTTCTAACAGTGTTAACCAATCTGCCGTCCGCCATTCTATTGTGCTCCATTACCTTCTAAAGTTTTTCGTCCATCGCATTATAGATTTATTATACTTTTCTGCGTTTTTTTCATTATCAGCCGTTCTTAGTTGTCTTTTGGAAGTTGTTGTATTGGCTCGTGCTTTCATTCGACACATGTAGTGAAAGTTCGTACATTCTTTACGCATTCACACATTGCCGTTGGTTTGTTAACTTGTTGCTTTTGTTTTTAACTATTGTAACCAGTCTATCGTCCGTCAGTCTGTTTATACGTTTAGTTTATTGCATTCTACGGTTTCTCGTCCATCAAACTATGTACCATACACTTCGAATTTTCTTCTTATTCCTGCTTTTCTTTTCCTGTCATACAATAGTTTGATGATTCTCAAAGTTTTCATCTCAACAATATCTTTTCCAAAACGGTATGCCATATCTTTTACCTTAATTGCGTCTATAATTTTGTTCACTTCAATGTTAAATAGAGGCTGTAGTAGTTTTCATTTTGTAAGAATTGAGGATACCACGGCCGAAGTCATTATCGAATGGAGAAATAGTTGTTACCAACGTTTTGCCACTATCGTAAAAGGCGAGAAACTTAAAATATTGTTAAGTCAACTTCTATTAGTCTATAATCTGATTTGATGTTGTTATTGATGGTGTACTAGTTTCAGGACATGATGGCTATTCGGTTGGCAAACTAAGGGTACCATTTCGATACGGTTCAATCCTGGAATATATTTACGTTTTAAATTTTACTCTTTTTTTGTTGATTTATTGTTAATACTTGTATTAGGAGAGTTATTAGTAATAAGGTCTTATAGATTATTCGACTGTATTCTTGTCGTGTAGTAATTTCAGGACTTTACTAACTGTCTGAGTAGGGTTTATAACTTAGGGCAGCGTTATTATACCATAATGCAGTTGTTTTTTTGTTCCCCGTGTTACAATAATAATAACGAGAATCACTCAACGGTTGTTTAATCCTTTTGGGACTATTCAGGAGTGAGAACACTCGAGTGTGATTTCACTTTGCAATATGTGTAGTTGACGACTTATTAGCCAAAGGAGGGCACATCAGATACGACAAATTACATTTTGAGATATCTAGTGTCACCTCGTGCTATAGTAACATGTCCGAAAAGTGTAAGAAGTTGGCAAAGATAACAATTTCGAATCGTCTGCTATAAATTCGTAAGAGATTGTACAATAGCAAACAAACAATGAGAATCACTTGACACAGCTGTTTGGTTCTTTCAGACACTTCCGAAGTGAGAGAACTCATTTGTTCAAAAAATTGTTTTAGTGCAGATATCTTTCTGCTATCATTATCATTAGTAAATATATTAATTTATTATTATATATAGAAAACTCGGGAGACATGAATATTGTATAAAAATACGAGAAAATACAGACTGCTCTTCCACACTCAAAAACAACATTTATTTTTAATGGTGATCGATTGTATAGCCTAGTCATTTTTGTTTTTAAAAACTTCAATTTGTTTCAAACTAACGAACGTGTTAACGGTGGAAGGAATACGAAAAACTTCAATTGTTTAAGTATTCCCCTTCACTCGACTAGATTGTTCGAACTCGGCCCATATTATATGGGTATCAAAGCCTTTAATTCTCTTCCGCTTAGTATAAAATTGGCAAAAGGCCTTAAAGATTTCAAACTAAAAGCTAAATGTTTATTTACAAACAATGTACATTACAAAATCGCCGATTTTATTGTCGGATTGCGACTGTTTTTTATTGTGACGTAACAAATGTGTATTATTGTAATTTTTTTTATACTTATATATTGTTCACTATACATATGACCATTATTTTTTATATATGACGTATCTGTTACTTTTATGACGTTTCCTATATTCATGTAAAATGAATCTGAAAGGACAATAAAAATATTATTATTATTATTATTAAATGGTTCAACGTGTATTTTCTATGTGTTTGTTCGCATAGTCATCCACTATGTCAGTCAACGAATTGTTCCAGTAATTTATACGATTTCATTTTCAACTTTTTGAACCCATTAAACATGGTGCAATTTGTTTGCAAGTTAAGACCAGTTTTGATAGACAGGAAAGTTATCGATGCGTGTTGATAGTGTAGTGGTTTAACAATTACGTTTCTGGAAATCAAATTTATCGTTTGCCAGAACAGAAATGTAATTGATATTATATAAAAGTCGTGGTTGAAGCTTTCGTAGAATTGTTTGAGTGATGGTTTTAGTGTATGATGTTGCGGTTAGTATATGTTTGATGATGAGCATGTGCTGCTTATAGTGTTTCTCTGCGTGCGTGCGTGTGTGTGTGTGTGTGAACCGATTTGGAGACGATATGTCCAATTCTTCAGGAGGTACAGGCGCTGTTCTTAGGCAGGTGTCACAAGTTGATTTGACCTTTCACCTCTGACCAGGAGCGGTGACGTCTTTAATTTCAGGTTTGTCTAGATTAGGCCCATTTTCAAAAGGGTTTGGTTCCTAGTTGTAGATAAATTTCCAATGTTTCACATTAGAACATCAGAAAACAAAAAAACAATTAACAAATTAAGACACACATTTTAGATGACTGTCTAACAGTCAAAGATAAAATTATTGTGTGCTTATTTATATAAATACAAAAGATCACAATCACCTAAAAAAAGGCGGAATTGTCCAGTAACTGCATCATAATGTATATTACTATTTCATTATGGTACAAATGTAATGGAAAATGCACACATTAAAAACGATTAGCATTTAACTATACAGTGCTTTTCATTTAACATTGGCCATAGGATTTTACATGTTAATATTTCAATCTCATGTTAACACTTTTTTGGGACATCTGGTATAAACCGTTTATGTTAAATATAATTAAGTGGTAAAATGTCTATTAGAAAATATTCTTAAATTCATTTGTAAGTTTTGAATTTAATAAAGAAAAAAAAATATCGTCTCGTTCAATATTTAAAAATTAAACGTGTCAAAATGTCTCAAACTTAATAAACAAAATTTGAATGACAATTTCGTTACCATAGTAACCATGTCAAATTACAAAAGTCCCTTAGACTCGTCGGTTTGAATCCTCCCGAGACGATATTTTTTGTTTTTTCTTTATTAAATTAAAAACTTACAAATGAGTATAAGAATATTTTCTAATATAGACATTTTACCACTTAATTATAATTAACATAAATGGTTTATACCAGATGTCTCAAAAAGTGTTAACATGAGATTGAAATATTAACATGTAAAATCCTATGGCCAATGTTAAATGAAAAGCACATTTATTGATAAATTTCAGATATTTTGGAACGTTCTCTTATGATTAGTACTCGGGATAAGAATAAATAAAATGATTGAATTAGGTATAATTATATCAAATTTCAAATTCACCATTTTTAACATTGTTTTATCAATGAATGGCAACTAGAAGTATACATTAGATTTTGAGTGATTGCATATTACTCACATACAGGGTATAATCGTAAAATTGGCAACTAAAGATAATGACGATTACATGCACAGTACACATGTAGTCACACAAAGTTTTCTTGGCCGTTTATGAATAGTTTGCTTTGCGAAGATACTGTTTTATTAACTACAAATTACAAAGCAAATCGTACGCATTTTTTTTTATGTATCACATTTTTATCTACGCGTGTCTTAAAAAGACGTAAAACCATTAAAACGTAGTATATGAAAAAACAAATTTTCGAGAGTTCTCAGTCAATAATGGCAGAATTAGAAACGTGTACAACATAAGCAAATAAGCAATAAATATCGCAGTAAAGTTTTACATAAAATCATACTTTATAGGGTCGTATATCTTTCTAAATACTTGCTATCTCGCCCTTATTTTCCATTTAAGTCCGTATTCTTTAGTATAAAGTTGGGCGACTGGCCGTGTGCCAAGCCCGAAAGTCACGTTTAATATCTGTCTTAGGTAATATTTTGTGGCGATTCGCATGAATTCTGGTCGTAAATTTTCGAGATTTTGTTTGAATTTTAAACAGTTGAATTCATATGACCACACAGTACATATTTTTACAATGTACTTTCATAGTATTTTTATTTTAAATTCATTTGATGTACTTGGAAGCTAAACAATTTTCTTATACGGCAGCATATTTTTTTTAATCCCAAATAATATGAAAAAGAAAACAAAACTTCGCTTTTTTACAAATAAAGGTGAGCAATGACTGAACAAGAAATTAGAATTAGAAAAATAATGTGTATCAATATAAAATTTTGTGTATTCATAAAAGCTAACTTGCATATAAAACAGAAATTGTTTATTGCAAAAACAATGAAGGTGCTCTTATGATACGCAACAAAGTAACAGGGACGTATGATAGGTTGCATACACTACACATTCAATATTTGATTTCTTAATACGAGCATTGATTAATGATATGAGTTTTAAATTTAAATTTAATAAATTTTTATGGAAACACTTGTTTTATTTTTGCCACCCGGTTTTTTCAGACTCGTCCACATGCAACACATGCAAAGATGTACCTACGTATGAGTTTGATAATAATTAATATAGTTTATTTGCTGAAAAATGTAACATAAGAGATTAAGTCGTAAAATAAAATCCACTTAGAAGGCGAACCAGTTCAATACGGGCGAAAGTTGGTTAAAACAAACCTTATGGAAATTTGACAACAATAGAACAATAAGTTTCAACTACCTAAGGGTCAGCGGTTCTCAATATTTTTAGTATTTTATTTGTTACAAACAAAATTTGATTTATTAAAAGTCATAATGCATGCATCAATAAATAGATAAATTTTACCGTAAGTAAAGGATAATACAAAAATACACAATAAGATTTCAAAGCATACTTTTAATATGTAATTAGGAACAAATATAATTAATTATTGCTCACAAATAATGAAGAAATTCTGTAAATGATGTTAATAGGCTAGAATTTAGGAAATCCATTAAAATCCAATTAGTGGAATAATGAAAGGAAAGTTTTTCCAAATATATATTGCAATATAATCACTGCGCCAGCTTATTTTCGTATGGAACCCGTGCGCAATGGATGCTACTGAAGCTAAACGTAAAATTTTGTTGAATGTGTACGATTATTTTGAAAAGGAGAAGAATCATGGTGCGCCACTTACTTCAGTAATGGCTGTTCAGCAAAGAACGGCGGATGCGGTACAAGTAAGCAGACAAACAGTGGCGAGAACATGTTCTATGCGAGAAAGTGCAAGTGATTTAAAGAGAATTACATATCGCCGGCCTAAAAATGTACGACGAACCTACCAGAGACCACAAAGAAAACCATCCGAGACTTGATTTATGATATGTATGCAAAGAAAGAGCATATAACTCTGGACACATTGTTAGCCGTATTAAAATTGAAATATGTTTGCGATATTGGCAGATCAAGCTTATACCTTGTACTGAAGGAAATGGGTTTTAAATTTAAGCAGACCGATAACAGACGAGGTTTATGCGAGCAATCCCATGTGGTTTCCATGCGTAATGTATTTTTGAGGAAGTACTTAAAAATCTACAGTCCAAAATTCCACACGAGTTCGTCTTTTAGACGAAACATGGATTTTAGTAGAGGTGCAAGTAAACGTAGTTGGCAAGATGACAGTGTTAAAAGTTTAAAGCAACCTACTAAAGCTTCCGATGGTAAACGTTATATTATTGTCCATGCTGGTGGCCGAAATGGTTTTATAGAAGGGGCAGTTTAATATTTTCTAGTACCAAGAAATCCGCAGATTACCACGATAATATGAATTCGGTATTGTTTGAGAAGTGGTTTGAGGAATGCATCCTACAAAATCTTAAACAGCCGTCAATCATTGTTCTTGATAACGCATCCTACCACACACGCAAAAGTGAAAAGCGTCCGACAGCTTCTTCAACCAAAGACGATATTAGAGCGTGGTTAAAAAGTAAAACATACAATTTGATACTATGATGTTCAAGGCTGAGTTGTTACAATTAGTGCACGAAAACCATCGAGGTTCCGTAAATAAATATGTTGTCGATGAAATGGCATTAAAGTACGGCCACGAAGTTCTGCGTCTGCCGCCATATCATTGCCATTTCAATCCCATTGAATTGGTGTGGGGAATTGCGAAGAAGTTTTACGACGACCATATAGGCGCTACTTCAGGAAAAGAAGAAGACGTGCTTAAAACTTGGAACGACGCATTAACTAAAATAACTCCAGACGTGTGGAATCGCTGTGTAACTCACACAGAAGAAATAATCAAAGACACCTACAAGCGTGAACAAATTATAGACGATGTGCGACCTTTGATTTTTACTGTAAATACGGATAGTGACTTAGAAGACGATCACTTTACTTTTAGTGATAGTGACAACGATCTCTAAATAGTATCCAAGTGTAGCAATAATTAATTATATTTGTTCCTAATTACATATTAAAAGTATGCTTTGAAATCTTATTGTGTATTTTTGTATTATCCTTTACTTACGGTAAAATTTATCTATTTATTGATGCATGCATTATGACTTTTAATAAATCAAATTTTGTTTGTAACAAATAAAATACTAAAAATATTGAGAACCGCTGACCCTTAGGTAGTTGAAACTTATTGTTCTATTGTTGTCAAATTTCCATAAGGTTTGTTTTAACCAACTTTCGCCCGTATAGAACTGGTTTTTACTTTGCATTTCAGGTGCATATTGAATACAACTATCGGTCGCCTTCTAAGTGGATTTTATTTTACGACTTAATCTCTTATGGTTACATTTTTCATTATAATTTAAAATTTTTAATAAAAAAAAAAAAAAATTTATAAAAATTTAAAAAAAAAAAAAAAAAAAAAAAAAAAAAAAAAAAAAAAAAAAAAAAAAAAAAAAAAAAAAAAAATATAAAAATTTTAAAAAAATTAAATTTTTTAAAAAAAAAAGCAAATTAACCCCCCCCCCCAAACTATAAAAAAAAATAAAAAAAAAAAAAAAAAAAAAAAAAAACTTAAGGAAAAAAAAAAAAAAAAAAAAAAAAAAAAAAAAAAAAAAAAAAAAAAAAAAAAAAAAAAAAAAAAAAAAAAAAAAAAAAAAAAAAAAAAAAAAAAAAAAAAAAAAAAAAAAAAAAAAAAAAAAAAAAAAAAAAAAATCTCTTATGTTACATTTTCAGCAAATAAACCATAGATAAAGTTTCAGTTTATTTATTTACTAATATTTCTTCGTATAGTTACTGTTATCGCGGAAACAACTCATTAAACATAGTATATTGGATAGAGGGAGATTCGGGAGAATTTTTATACTCAGTGTAAGAAAGAAACAAAGAATAATAAAATCAAAATAAAATGTAGGAGATACAAAAAGAATAGGGGAGAATAACTTACAAGGGCACAAAATACGTCATAATTTTGGAAGAATTGAACAGGGAAATAAAGAAAAGAAACATAATAAACACAAATGTCATCAATGATCAAAGAGAGGAGATTAATTTTTAACTACAAGAAAAAAACAAGAAAACTGGCCAATCACCAAAACGGAAGAATTAGACTTATCTAGAGTTTGGAAAATGAACAAACAAAATGGAAACCTTAAAAACAGAAATAAAAGAGCATCATGCGGTCCTGGGATACAATAAATTATTAATCAATGGAAATCAATACAATCATAGAGTAACTAGAAAAAATGGAAATCGCAAAAAGAGAAAAACAGATGGAAAAAAAGTGAGTAGAAGATCCACTAAAGACGGAAAATAACAAAAACAAAACAGTTCCAAAAAGCGTCTAAAGTAACCAATAACTTAACAAACAACATTAACTTAGGCTATGGAACAGGACACGAATAAAGATGAAATCGAGAATAATACAAAACAACAAGACAATAAAAAAGGACTATTTATCTAACAAATGAGCACATACTGCACTACTTACTCAGGAATAATAATATCATTGAAATAATAATCACTGAAAAATTGGATAAAATAGAAGAAGCAATTAACGTAATACAAATCCACGCACAGGTAGAAGAACCGGCAGAAATGAAAAACCACATTTTTACACTAAAATACAGCAAATTCAAAGAGGAAAATCAGAAGACATACCTATTTGATATTATATATACCAATACTTATTTTTATTAATCACACTCCTTATTATGTGCAAATGGTTGATCAACGAAAAAGGTTCAATCTAATTCGTACAGTAATTTTGGTTTAATATACAGGGTCATTGATGGTCGATGGTAGGTTAGACGTTTATGGAAATAGCATAGGAGTAATCTGAAAATTTGGCTATTGCCATAAATAGACACGATCTATCTTTCTAAAATATTTAAATTTTGGCGGTGTTGCCGCTTCTACTCAAAAGTAGTAACAACTTGTTAATTTTAAATGAAACACTCTATACAAGGTGATCCATAACTATTGGGACATAAGCTAAGGGCGGATTATTTAGACCAAATATGACCATAAAACACAATATGCCTTAATAAAATATTTCACTGTAAATTTATTAATTCTTATCAAAATCTACAGAGAAGCATAATTATCTGACAGTCCAAAACGTACCCTTTAATAAATAAAGTAATATTTGAAATTCCCTTCTGACACTACGAAACAAATAAAATTATCGTATTTAAACAGTAGTACCAATATTGTGTAGAAATGATGTTTACGTCATATTCTCTAATCAAAACACTAAAAGTTTTCTCAAAAAGTTACCAATCGATTTCATCATCAGGAATCATTCACGTAGCGCCCCCTACAACAAACTGTAAAATAGTACATAAAATAATGTTGTTAGTCTAAAGTTATGCCTCTCTGACGATTTTGATAAGAATTGATAAATTTACAGTGAAATTATTAACAAAAAATGAAAAAAAATTTTTAATTTAACGCTCTGTATCTTTTTCCACAGCAATATTTTATCAAGAAATATTCGGTCCTATGGTCATATTTTAGCCTAACTAACCCGCCCTTAGCCTATGTCCCAATAGTTATGAATCACCCTGTATATTATTCAGTTTTTAGAATCGCAATTTCTTACTGATAATTTTTTTCTCAATAGTTCCCTATACCTATCTACACCGGTTTTCGAGATAATAATTATTTTTTTCCACGACATATACTTAGAAAACGGAAGTTTTTTCTCTACAAATAGTGAAGAAAATTCGTTTTTCCTCACTAACGAGGAAAATAATGTCGGGTTACAAAAATTCCTTTTAAAAAATGTAAGAATGTGTTATTAGAACTATATGCGCCTAGTACTTAGTTAAACAATTTAATTTAGTAATCAAGTCCCAACAGCCTCTATTCTTCGCTCGTAGATTTGCATTTCCTTGACCCTTTCCTTAAAATTTTTATTGTTCGCCGACGCGTTTCAATTTACTAACACATCACATTTTCTGCGCTTACCAGATGGATCATTCGATAGATTTCAAACGCACTGTTGAGTTATTATAAAGATAAGATATAGCTCCTTTATCTTTCTTTAAATTGTAAAAACCCTAACAAGGTTAGGTCTTGAGCGTTGAGGAGGTTTTTAATTAACATCCTCAGTTCTATCTTGTTGTCGACGTTTGTCGCCACCCCAAAACTTCGGCAACAAGGTAGAACAAAGGTTGTCAATGAATTAAAATCTTCTGAACGCGCTTCTCTTGAAGGCCCACCTCCGTTGGGATTCTACAATGGTAATAAATATAAATCCATGTATCCATGAGAAATAGTGTTGAAGAAAAACTTACGAGTTAAACTGAGAAAAATATTTCTTCAGCCGGCACTTAATTTTGGATAGTGGCCAATATTGTCACTTCGGAAACACGAAACTTTTTACAATGTAGGCAAGTGACTTCGTATTCATGACACCCAATCCGCTGGTAGTTCTGGCTTCTCCTAGAGATTCGAAAATTCTCAACATAACTACCTTAATTAATGTAGTTTGGTAGTGAAATTTGTGAGTTTTTTCGCAAGGTAATAAATCCATATGTGAACTGTTTGTAATTTAAGTTCTGTGTTGCCCAGTTTTTATATTGCAGTATGAATAAAATTTTAAGCTCTTTCGTCTATTATTTATCGACTCATTTATGTCGATGATCTGTATCCTTTTATTCTCTTCTATATATCTCATTTCTTTGTTAGAAGTTTGTACTGTATTGTCACGTTGATCTTCTCCTTTTCGCATTTCTACAAGATTCGAATCTGGTAATTTTTTGGTCAATTTCGACTGGGTTTAGTTACTGAGAAAATATCATGTCAAAGAATCTGTACAAAATGATGAAAACATAGGTACAATTCGCCACAAAATATGTTAAAGTATTTGAACGTTGTCACCGACAAACTTTAGTTTGCAGTTTCACCGCAATACCGCCAATGCGCGGTAACCTGCGTTAAAAAAATACAAAATTTTCCCATGTATTTTAGATGAAGTACTGATAAAATAATTTACCTTTTAGCCCACAACGATCCACGATTACGCAACACAAAGTTATTATCAAAACTACCTTACGATAGTTCCTGATCTAGTAAATGATTAATGTCTTCTTTGTTGTTTATTCCAGTGTAATTTTCTTTCAGGGACGTTTAAACGGAGCAGGCTAATTCCAACGCCAACAGCCTCTATTATTCTTTGTAGGTACGTTTGATTTTACGATTTTCCCATTATACAAAACTTCACGTTACTCTCGCATTGAATTAATTTGTTGAATTACTTATATTATTATCAAACACTGCCTTTATAATATTCGTTTAAAAAATATAGGTAGGTCACCTTTAGTCGTCTTAATTCTTTTTAATCGTCTTAATTCGTTTTAAATAAAAACCGTTCGAAGCTGTGATCGTAATTAGAAGCAGTGTTGATTACCAAAAAAGCACCTTTCATTTATTCCAACAAAAATATGTTTTGTTCTCAAAGCTGCCTTATATTAATTTTTTGAAAAACATAATTTTTCTTCTAAACACACCTCATTTGTCGCGCCATCGAGCGTCGAATCTGGATTAACTATGACTTCGCTCGAAGATTTGCATTTCCTTGACCCTTTTTTAAATTTTTATAGTTCGCCGACGCGTTTCAATTTACTAACAGATCACTTTTTCTTCACTTACCAAATTGATTACTTATTAACCAAATTTTACTAATTACAAAATTTTCTAATATAAAACATAATTTTACAAGGATGAAACCGCAATATCACTGCAATAGTCGTCTGTAACTAAAACATGAGCCTAAATTGGATCGAAGATTGCTTTTAAATCTGAATCATACCCAATAGATTGCGAGATGCATCCGATATCCTCCAAATTGCAGAAACAGCTGCCTGTCTATATTAATTTTAACTATAAATTAGAACTAAATTGTATACTTTTTTTTCTTTACGTACACATGAGGTGTTTAGATCATAACAATGATTAAAGATATGACACGATTGGTAATGGAGAAGAAAACAATCTGGAAATGATATATCCAAACAAAAAAACAGCGCATAAAGAGATATGCAAAATAAAGAGAAATTTAAATCTTGGCTAGGTAAAACAGATCCATTGGAATATTTTATGGAAAGTAAAGTCGAAGTGTAAGGTTGATGAATGGAAAAGTGTATACAACTAACCTGAATGTGTTTCATACTAAATTAGCTAGAACAACTGGTTGAAGAACATATCAAAAAATTCAATATGTCTATCAACCGGTATTTGGTGCGTATACATTGAGGTGGTTAACCTCAAAAAATGGTTGCCTACATGATATCTTGAGAGAACTTTTATTGACCCCTATGTGGTGGCCATAATTAGGATTGCAAAGATAGTATCCTTCTGCTAGTGGCGCGAAAAATCATGGCTGCGGTTGCCGAGGAATACAGGAGAGCGGTGGTTCATCATGAGTGTGTCCAAAACAAAGTTCTTTCAGCGCTCATGCAGAGCTTTGCAATGGAGCTTTAAAGAATCTCAATAAACTTAGATACAATGCTTTAGAAAATGGGGTTTCTTACGCTCATTCGATAGATTTCAAAACGCACTGTTTGAGTTATTATAAAGATAAGATATGACTCCTTTATCTTTCTTTAAATTGTAAAACCCCAACAAGGTTAGGTCTTGAGCGTTGAGAAGGTTTTAATTAATTAACATCCTCAGTTCTATCTTGTTGTCGACGTTTTGTCGCCACCCCAAAACTTCGGCAACAAGGTAGAACAAAGGTTGTCAATGAATTAAAATCTTCTGAACGCGCTTTCTCTTGAAGGCCCACCTACGTTGGGATTCTACAATGTAATAAACATATAAGTCCATGTATCCATGAGAAATAGTGCTTGAAAAAAACTTACGAGTTAAACTGAGAAAAAAAACAATTCTTCCAGCCGGCACTTAATTTTGGATAGTGGCCAATATTGTCACTTCGGAAACACGAAACTTTTTTACAATGTAGAGTAAGTGACTTCGTATTCATGACACTCAATCCGCTGGTAGTTCTGGCTTCTCCTAAGAGATTCCGAAAATTCTCAACATAGACTACCCTTAATTAATGTAGTTTGGTAGTGAGATTTGTGAGTTTTTCGCAAGGTAATAAATCCATATGTGAACTTTTTGTAATTTAAGTTCTGTGTTGCCCAGTTTTTATATTGCAGTATGAATAAAATTTAAGCTCTTTCGTCTATTGTTGTCGACTCATTTATGTCGATGGTCTGTATCCTTTTATTCTCTTCTATATATCTCATCTCTTTGTTAGAAATTTGTACAATTCCTTCTTAGCTTTTTATGCGATTCGAACTCTAAATGTTATGTCAACCTTCATTTTTAGATCAGGTTTAAGTTATTACCCGCATATCAGAATCAGACAATGGTTGTTTTAATGTCCGTTGTCCTTTTTATTTTATAGTGTAGTTTATTTTACCAGTCGAAGTACAAGTTAGTGTTTAATGTTTAACTTAGATTTTGTGAGTGCAAGTTCTAATATAATTTCACTGTATTGTCACCAGTCGCAAACCAGTCCTTTTCACATTTCTACAAGATTCGAATCTGGTAATTTTTTGGTCAATTTCCGACTGGGATTAGTTACTATCACCTCTAAATATTTATGATACCCAAAGTTTGCAGTCCTTAATTCGTTTACTATCATTTTACTAGCGAACAAACTTTGGATAAGTGTTGCGAAATCTAGTGTCGTATCGTGGTATCGTAACACATCCGAAAATTAAATTGCGTTTAACGTAATTTTGTCGACACCCTCGTATTTGTACAACAGTAAACTTAGACTCTAGTTCTCTCACTACTAAAGAGTAGCAGAAGGACGGAGGAGCTGTCGAGTGATTTTTGGTGTTTGATTGCCGAGATTGTTATTTTAGTCAACAATTAATTGGCTGTAATAATCGAAGAATCGACTTATGCAACTGCTTACACATCTATCGACAAAAGTTGCTTTAATGCAAATTTGGATTTTAATGTAAGCATCATTGTAATCATCTTCAAAGTTTCAAAAGTGGTTGAATATAAACTTTTCAAACATTTCGTTTGGCGAGTTTACCTTGATGATTTGTGGTAGAAGTTCATCCTAGAAATTATTAAGATCCTCGTCTGTGAGTGGCTTAACTTTTAGGTTACTAATTAGCTTCCTTCAAATCTTAATAGTGAGTTTTCGGAACAACATAGTTGGTAGAGTATTAATTTTCTTAAAAAAACAGCCCAAACTTGACTTCGAATAACTGTATCCGTTGTCGTACTGTAACAGTTTTTTGTGAACCCTAACGTTTCCAAAGTTATCGCGTTGCCGCCTTTTCCGATATAAAATTCTCTCGAACCCTATCAATTTTCTTCCAAGGTTTTCGTCACCAATTTTATGCTTTTATCACAAACTTTGTTTTCAACTTTTTCTGTTACTTGTAACGATTCCGTAAAAACGTATCGATTATACATAGCTTTAAAAACTAACGTACTGTAGTGATACCTTAGAAGAGCGGAGTTAAAGGCAAAGAACGAAATAAAACTGCTATTGTTATCGTAATCTATACAATAGATAAGAATTCAGTACACATATAGAATATTCTACAAACTACCTTAAAAATTAGAACATTTTATATTGTAAATATTAATCTAAACCCTCGTGTTGAAAAACTAGAATAAAAATTTTAATCTCAAAATTAAATTAATCGTAAACTTACATTTTAATTAACAATTTTCCTTCGTTAAAAGTACACGTTCGAATAGACCTTTTAATCCAGCCAGGAAGTGAATTTTTTGTAGTCGGTCTGTCATAACGGCCATCGAGCAATAAAACACAAGCGTAATCATTTTTATGTCTAACGGCCCTACCAATACATTGATTAACAGATTTCATACACAGCGCTTCATAAAACTGTTGTCCTGCACCCTTCCCCTGCAATAAACGAAAAATTCGATCCAGTTTCAACTTTCTTTTAATTATCATACTTCGGTTTTATCCAAGTAAGACATTTTTCCTTCAATTCTGGAGAGTACAAGTTAGCGTACGGTAAACCTATCACAATAACGCAACGACCGAGATCGTCGCTAAAATTTAATCCTTCACTCAGTTTTCCACCTGTTTAAAATTAAAAAAATTATTTATCCCAATAATTAAGTACTTGAAAATTGTACCTACTACACTAAAAAGCATAGCACCGCTACTACCAGGTTTTCTGATAGCAGTTGCATACGCCTCTAACACAGTATCGACAGAACCAGAAACTTGTGGTTCCCTAAATAAAGGTTTTGCAAATTTGACACCATTTAATTGTTGATGTACCCAAGATTCGTATTTGTAGGACGGAAAGAATACTACGACACCACCCCTAACAACCGTACAGACTTCTTGGAGAATGTGCTTGATACACGTACCCTAAAATAAATAATTTTGACTGGTTGGAGAAAAACAAAACAGTAAAACAGCACCATTGAAAACCTTGTTTCATAATTAAATAATAAATTTTCATTTTTTTCTCCTTTCGTTATGACGAGCGGTAGAATATTTTCCGGTGGTATAATATGATCGCAAGAAAATTCTACAATTCGTTGAGAGAGTGCACCGGATCCAACAAACAGCCGGTTGCGAAATTCTGCAATAGGTTTCATTGTGCCACCGGCAACTATTACCTGTAGAGCAATTACAAGTTCGAGAAAAACTGTCAGATTTAGAGAATCGTAACTCCAGTAAGCGTAAGTTTCTTTTAAGAAGAATATTATTATACAACACAATGAATAAAATTATTTTGCCTGAACATCGTGCATCTAAGTTTTAAATGTAAAAAAAAGATTGATTTATACAAACAAGTCGTAGGTATTTATTCTTCTCTAGTACTTACTGCTCTTGCATCCTGTACAATATCCTTAAATTGTTGTGTCGGGTTCAGTAGAAGAAACTGCAATTTATTCTGCTTTTTATCATCGCTCTTATGAAAAATTATTCGTCCATCTTCATACGCGGACGTCAACGCTTCCATAAATGATATAAAACTTAATAAAGGATTTCCGGTGTACGCCGGAATAATTTTCGCATTGTCACCGGGTGTTACAGGTTCTTGTTTATTTTTATTCTCGATACTCGTCAAAAACTCCTGTACTTTAGTTCTCGTGGACTTTTCAACCGTAGGAGTTTCCATAGGAAACTTCATTGAGAAACTGTGCAACTGAATGGCGCAATTTAGTAAAGTGTATGAATTAATTAAACCAAAAACCTTGTTCGATATCTTCGTGTCCCGACAAAATTTAAGTAGTTTAAATAAGTTGTAGTTATCTATTTCCGCTGTTAGAACAAAGTTCTCTACGGTGTATACCTCCGATTGCGAATTTTCTTGAGATAATTTATCTAAAAGGGTCCTCGTCATTAATTTATTTCATCAAATGCTCTTACTACCTAATAAACGAATTAAACTCGAAATAATGTATAATAGTTGATTTATACATAATAGATTGTAAGCAGAGAACCTCTTTGAATATTTTTGTTTGTAATTTTTCAGTCGTTGTTGAGTTTCGTCTAATTGTTTATACGTGATTTCTGTGCTGTACATCTGTGCCAAAGCTTCTAGTAAATTATGAGCTTCATCAATAATGACTACATTGTTTTTTAGACGTATGCCTATGAAAAATGAGAAAGTTTTTTTCAACTGCATTCTAACGAAACCTACCGCTTGCATCTCTAGTTGATTTATGCAGAAGAGTATTGTAAGGCAAGAGTACAATTTGAGCATCTGACGCTGCCGTGCGGCTAGCATAATATGGACAAGCGTTTAACCGCCTGCCTTGTGTTATTAAATCTTCTACGTCACGAATTTCCAGCAGGGCGGCGTCCTTTAGATCGTCAATATTTTGTTGTTTGTTATAAGGACACTGAGAAGACGATTTTTGTTTTTTTAAGACTTTTCCATCGGAGTCCGTTTTTACAGACTTCTTTGATTTGCTTTGCATATCTAGACATCTAAAAAAATTAATCAAACGTAAAATTAATCGTTGACCAAATAAAATTTTACCTTTCGTTAATGAGAGAAAGATTTTTAAGTTTCATTATGGTTGGGTTGATGCAATAGTTTTGACGCGATGCTAGCGAAATTGTCCGTGTATTTCTTCCGAATGGTGATTTGACTATTTCTCCAACCAATTGCGATAATTGCGAATGCGTTCTGCTGCATATAAGAATCTAAAAGTAAAGATTCAGTACCCAGAAAAAATGAGTAGAATGTCTAGTTTTGGAAACAGATCGAAATTTAAAAGTGAATGAGTTAATGAGAGAGAAAGAAAAATTTGTGTCTTCGGTAAAAAAGAATTGGCGAGCTAAGAGATGATGAATGGCAAGCTATCGGGAAAATAACGTTTGTAGACAATAAGGTGTAAAATATAAAATATTTGTTCGTTCGACTACCTGAAACGAAAGGGTAAAATGTAAAGAAGTCAGTTGCAGTTTAACTCTCTAACAGATCGGTCGAAGGAGAGATCTGTAATATTATGCATTTTTGTTTGTTTCATTAAATAATAAACGTAACTTATCGAATTTATACCTCTCTAATTCAAACAATTACACATTTGGTGCCGAAACCCGGGATTTTGAATCGTGATCGTTAAGAGTGGTGTAATATGGAACACATAAAACCGAACGTATTTCGAACAAACTCACGAAAACTGTCAACTCTATTAAGGTATTATTGTGGTAACCACTACAAGAAGCTGCCGACAAGGAGGAGTATTATCCCCACTACTGTGGTCGCTAGTAGTGGATGAACTACTGAACGACCTGAGTAGAGAGGGGTATAACGTTCTTGGTTAACCTAACACGCAATTGGTGTCTAAAAGAGGGCATGAACATAAACCCGAATAAAACCACAATTGTAGCTTTTACTAAACAGATAATTTAAACATTCCAAGTATTCAATTAAATGGAATCACCATTCCCCTCTCTAAGGAGGTAAAATACCTGGGGAGTGACACTGGACCAAAACATTAACGTGAGAGAGTCACCTGACAAAAATTACCAACAAGGCCATAAAAACTTTATGATCATGCCGCCAAATGGTTGGCAAAACATGGGGTTTGAACCCCAGGGCAACTAACTGGATCTACAAGCAGGTAGTCAGACCTGGAGTCCTCTATTCATCCGCGCAGTTTGGTGGAGGAAAGTAGACCAAAAGTACCGCGCAAGCAAAGCTGGCAAAGGTGCTTTGATCATAAATCTAATGTCCGATTCCCCACTAAGGAAAGACTGGTCTGGAGACACGGACTGAGTGCCGCGATCTTCCCAAAAATGGTATACAGACGGATCTAAAATGGCAAATGGTGTGGGAGCAGGAGTCGTAGGACCAAAGTTTAAAAGACACGAGTCCCTCAGTACTGACGCTACCATTTTTCAAACAGAAGTACACTCATGAAATTTAAAACTTGGACACCACAATTTCTGTACAACAAAAGTTTGCACATTGTGAAGCAGGCTTAAAAGGTATCATTTACAATTCTAACAGCAGGTAGTCTCAGCAGGAGTTATCTTATAGAAGGACTGTAGAATGAATCATTACACTAAGCACGTTTTTAGAAAATAGGTAATTTACGTTGCTTACTTAATTTTTTCTTTAAAGAATATATTTGAAGGTATCGGTAATTAAACACCATAGCTTGATTAATTATCGAATCAAAATTTTGTTTAGGAAATGTTTACAAAATAAAATTAGAAATAATTTTGATTTAAAAAAATAAAAAAAGCGAATAAATTATTAATTTTTTACTCTTCTTTGTGCGTAAAAATTTGGTTGGCACTATCTTCTTGTTTTCCGCAATTTTCTCTTCTCAATAATAAATATATATGAACTGAAAACTACTGAAAATAATTATGGGAACAGCACAAACGTTCCGTTTGTTGTTCGGATTGTGGAAATCATAAAAGATCGTTTGTCGTTCTGTTTGACTTTCGGTTCGTTGTTATGTTTGTTGCTCGGTTTGTTGTTCAGGTGTGTACGAAGCTTTACAACTTAAGCAACAATTTTTGGCGAATAAAGATTAGTTTGTGATGTAATATTAGAAACACAAATTTATATCATATCAAATTTATGACAACTTAAAACCAAGAACGTGTATGTTATTGCTAAGAAATTATTAAGGAAAAGCGCAATTGCAGTGTAAATATTTATAATTAGATATTTTCGAAAGTTTATAAGTCCTCTATTGTAATCTTAATACTTAAAAGAAAATCCTGTCCATTAGCATTATAAGGAAATGGCTTTTACTTTATGAATAAGTTTCAATAACAATAGAATATCCTTGCTTGTTTAATTTACTTCCTTTGAGTCATATTGCTCTAAGGGTTGTTACATTGGTCATTAGAAGTATGTAATAAATAAACAATTACCTACTGTTTGAGAAGGGGTAGTGTGAACCAATAAATAAAGTAAGAAATGTAAATTCCATTTTAGTTTAAAATTTCAAGTGTTGTGAAAATGCCACCTCATCTCGGTGCTGATTTGAAAGCGCGGATTGTTTCGGAATTAGCGGCGGGCCGTAGCGTGCGTGAAATTTCACGTATGTTAGATATACCAAAAAGCACCGTAGGGCATTACCGAGTAAAATGGAATCTTGAACACACTTTGGAAAGAGCCATCGGAAGTGGTAGACCTAAAGTATCTACACGTGCTCAAGATCTCGAGTTGTTTCATTACGTAACAGAACAACCATTTGCTACATACTCCAGGGCTATAGCAGATACACATTTCCCGGATGCCGTATAACTGCACAAAAAGATTAAAGGAGATGGGAATAAAGAAGTATAATGCTGCTGCGAAAGAAGTTCTCAGTGACGAAAATATGAGACGTCGTCTGGAATTTGCAAGGCGATATGTGAATTTTGGAATCGAGTGATTTTTAGCGACGAAAAACGTTCAATAGCCGCAACGATGGACCACTAAAAGTTTTTAGAATGGAAGGAACTCGTTACGAAAATAATCACATATGTCCTAAAAAACGAAGTGGTTATTTTTCTGTGAATGTGTGGGTTGGGTTAGCGCGCGGGGTCCAGGAGTTTGTTGGGCTATCGATGGACGTCTTGATTCTGCTGCGTATTTAGATATTTTGGAAACTATTATGAAACCTTCAGTCGAAGTGTTTTATCCAGACGAAGATTATATTTTCCAACAAGTAAGTATTCTTATTTCACTATACTTTCTCCAAAAAATAGTTCGGGATCTGTTGAATTAACATTTTCATAATGTATTTTTGTTGTTAAAGGACAACGCCCCTATTCATACTTCGCGGGTTGTGCGCAATTGGATACGAGAAATAACTTGGAGCTGTTACCCTGGCCAGCAAAAGCCCAGATTTTAACATTATCGAAAATGTTTGGGCTCGAATACTTGCTGTTATCCGAAGACAACAAGGGCCAAATTTTATACCAGTAAACCGTAATGCACTAATTGCAGCCATTGATACCGCATGGGAAACGATTAATATTAATTATATTGATACCTTGATAGCGTCAATGAGCAGACGCCTCCAAGAATGTATCAATAATAATGGAGGTCACACCCATTATTGATTTCTTATATTTATTTATATAGTAATACCTTTATTTAAAAAAAAGTTTTCATTTAATTTTAAACTATAACTTGGTATCTTAATTATAATTATGTAATAAATTCTTGTCAAAAAACTAAATATATACGTTGACAATAAGAATTGCCTTAGTTTTTATTTTCACTTTTTATATTAACTACAGAAAAAATGAAACGTCATAAAATATACATTTTGTAAGGACTAAATATTATGAATAGAGTTTAATGATTTTTTTTTAATAACTTACAATAATTAGTAGGTTAGATTTATTTAAAAATAAGTAATAATCAGTCAACCCAAATAACCATGTTTAGTTTTTGATTTAATTTAAAAGTTATTGCTTGTAGACGTTTTTAAATCAAAATTATTTCTAATTTTATTTTGTAAACATTTCCTAAACAAAATTTTGATTCGATAATTAATCGAGCTATGGTGTTTAATTAGCGATACCTTCAAATATATTCTTTAAAGAAAAAATTAAGTAAGCAACGTAAATTACCTATTTTCTAAAACGTGCTTAGTGTAATGATTCATTCTACAGTCCTTCTATAAGATAACCCCTGCTGAGACTACCTGCTGTTAGAATTGTAAATGATACCCTTAAGCCCGCTTCACAATGTGCAAACTTTTGTTTACAGAAATTGTGGTGTCCAAGTTTTAAATTTCATGAGTGTACACGCCATCCACATGGTGGCAGAACAGCTCCTCACCAAAAACCGATGCAAACAGCACATAAGAATCATGTCGGACAGTCAAGCGGCATTAAAAGCACTACAAAGTAATAGATTGAGATCACACATGCTACACGAGTGCCATCAGGCCCTAAATCAACTGGCGGACAAGAACAAAGTTGAACTTGTCTGGGTGCCAGGGCATGAGGAATAGAAGGCAATGAGGAAGCAGATCAGCAAGCGAAGCTAGGGGCAACAAAACCTTTTATAGGGCCATCTCCTATGTACGGCTTTAGCCAGAGGGATTATCACTTGAAAAAGATGGGACTGGTGGATGATGATACATGCAGGTACTGTGGTGAAGAGGTGGAGCGCATGGACCACATCATTATGAGGTGCCCGGCCCTGTGCCTAAAGAGATACAAAACACTTTAGAACTCATCTTCATTTTGGAAGAAGATCTACTAAAACTCCCGACTAAGGATCTGATCGATTTTGTCAAAGACATAGATCTTTCCTAAGTCCAACTAGATGCGGGCACAAAAGATCTAATCTGGTCGCAGTGCAGGAGGTTCTTTCTATGATACTCACCCCATTCCTAATAATAAAATAATAAAGGTATTATTGGAACAAAAAGGAAATTTAGAAGATATCTGTACTGCAATAACAAAGCTCGATGTTGCAATAAACAAACTACGAGAAGCTGATAAACAAATTGAACTATTGCTAAAGGAAAAGTTAGAAGAATAGTTTCAAAAAACTGTGGAATATGAAAAAGTAGCAGCAACTTCATTAGAATGACTACAGTATCAAAAAAGATTTATTAAAAAACAAGCAAACAACGCCGCCTATTACCGCGAATAATATGCATTCACAACAGAACAATAACGTGAAACTAGAACGATTGCGTTTATTGAAATCGATGGAAATCCGAAGAATTGGCTTCCGTTTTAGGAACATTACCTCACAACAGTACATGAAAATAATCAGCTTAGTAATAGTGATCGTTTTAATTACTTAAAAATATTCGTAACAGGAAAAGCCGCAATTGCCATTGATGGTTTTCCATCATCTGGGGAATTTTATGAAGAAGCGGTTGGTATTCTTAAAGAAGAGTTTGGGAATTTAGAAAATTTAATTGATCAATATCTACAGGGAGTGATGACACTTGAAAACATGAAAAGTAGAACTGACACTCTTACACTCAGAAGAAACTATAACTTAATTATATCAAAAATTCGAGCATTGACAATTTTAAAAAGTACCATAATATGATATGATATTAAAAACTAGTGTATTAAAATCCTTACCTACAGAATTACGCTTAGCATTTTTTAGACAAGAAAAGTATAACTTAGTGCATAATATAGAAGGTAGTGAAATAAGTGACTTAGCAAATAGTAGTTTAGGCATAACTCAAAATGAA
Organism: Abscondita cerata; assembly: GCA_030710515.1. Lineage (NCBI taxonomy): Eukaryota > Metazoa > Arthropoda > Insecta > Coleoptera > Lampyridae > Abscondita > Abscondita cerata. Next base: position 68,868 of record JALBCR010001070.1, read on the forward strand.
GATACTAAAACAGTTAAAAATGTAATCTTATATTAATATGTTATGTCGTTAGTATGAACGCACACCTACTCTCGATTCATTTTCAAATCTATACGAAAATCAACCTTTTTTCAAATTCGTCTCACATTAGAACGGCTTAAGATATTTTCGTTTCGAAAAAAGTTTCGAGTTTACGAAAGATGTGTCTTTATTTTTCGATTTAGATTTTTTTGTACGAGGGCATCTTCGAGGTTAAAAAAATGTTAAATATAGTCAAAAATTTCAAACAAATTGAGCCGTAAGTTGACCACAACTCGCTTATTTACGGACCGATTTTCAAAATTCAAAAAGCATCATACGCGGATAAAGAAATAAAATTTTTTGGCCGTTTCAGTTTTGTTAGACCTCGCGTGTTTTCAAAAGTTATAAGCGAAAAACGTTTCCGACAAAATTTCATTCGAAAACTAAAACGGCCATAATTTCTAAATTATAACAGATAAAAAAAAATTATTTAAAAAAAAAACGTTCCTTTTATGACCCTATCACATTATGTTTAAAACAATTTATCATTTTAAAAAAAATTTTTTTAAGGAATTTTACATTGTTATACGAATACTGTAATTTTTATAACTCCGGAACCATATTACGTAAAAACATGAATAAAAATTAAAATATTCGTAATTTTGCAAATTTTCGAATGGTTTAACTGTAGAGGATTCAATTTCACCCAAAAAATTTTCGTATGCACGAACTTGATGACTCACACGCGTAACTGCGAGCGTTATGCGAACCAAACAGTCAATTTCACCTAAATAAACTTTGTAGTATTACGTTAAAGCGGTCGAACCAATAAATCCGCTTCTAAATATTTTTTAATAAATAATTTCTATTCGGACTACATCCATAACTTCTATATTAATATGTTATGTCGTTTGTGCGTCTTTACCTACTCTCGATTCGTTGCGAGCGCACACCCGAATACTCTTGACTCATTTGTACGAATTCACATGGAGTACATACTCTGCATTCATATTGATTACTAAACTGATGAATGTTAATGTAAGTGCTAATTATTGTTCATGACTGTCTGCTCTTTAGAAGCTAATTTATTTTTGTCACTTAACGCATGCGTAGCATGCTGGCTTTGTCTAGTTTTGTTCATGAAGTGTGAATGGGAATCTCTCGAAAAGGCAATGAACTCAGATGGTGAAATGACATCTAAAGAAAAGAGAAGTTTTAAAAGAACAACAATCAGTCAAGTTTATTGACAACTGACACAAATCCTAGTTGTTTTTTCTGTGACGGAAGTCATAAAACTCAATTATGTAAAGCTGACATAGCGGTAGATCGCAAGAAGGAACTTTTAAAAGGTAATTTTAGGTGCTTTTGGTGCGCTAAACCAAACCACAACGCCAGAAACTGTATTAACCGATTTATTCGTTGCAACACTTACAAAGAACGCCATGCTAGCAGTATGTGCGACCCGGTATTGTCTTCACAATAAAGTATTACTTTACCTAGGATTATTAACGACAAAGAAACGTCTTTCAATAATGTCGATGAACCTAACCTAACCTAACCTAACGAATTCTACTACCAGTTTAATGACAAAGGGACTGAACGAAATCTTTTTACAGACCGCGTGTGTTTTGCGGGGAAGGAAAAATCTTATATGAAACTGATTCGATTGGTTATGGTTGGAGGGAGCAATTAACTTTCATCAAAGAAAATGTGTCTAAAATGCTAAATCTTGCAGTAATCGAAAAAAAATTCCATCAGTATCGCAACGTTTGGTAGTAGCACTCAGGCACCTGCTTAGGTGTGCAATCGAGTTCTGATACAAATGAAGAGTAGATACAATAACACATTAATCTCGATAGAAGCTGTAGAACTACCTGAGATTTGCATGGATATTCAACAAACATCAACCGAAGATATGATTGAGCTAAATGAATTACAACTGGCAGACGTTGTAAAGTTAAACGAAGACTTTGTAAGTGGAATTAGTTTGTTAATCGGAGCTGACAATTATTGGTCTGTTGTGACGGGTGAGAATAAGAGAATCAATGATCGACTAATGGCAGTAAATACAAAGTTTGGGTATATATTACACGGTCCTATGTCAATATGCGCAACGAACCTAATTGGTAATTTACAAACGGTTTTATGGGCTTCAGTAAGTGATAAACCGTTGCATATTGAAAATTTGTGGGATCTAGAAAATATAGGAATCTGCCATTCAACAAATGAAAACTATAAATTTGTTGAAAATTTTGAGAAAACAGCGATTATGTATAAAGAAAATCGGTATGAAATAAGACTTCCTTGGAAAAACAAAGGAGATACTTTAGAAGACAATAACTTTATCGGTGCTTGTGTACTTAAGAATAAACTAATGAACTTAGGAAAATTGGAGCATTATAATGATGCTATTCTTGAATTAATTAAAATTGATTACGCAGAAATAATTCATCCACATGAAAGAAAACTAGAGTGCGTTTACTATATGCCACATAACCCAGTGTTTCGCGATGACAAAGATACAACGAAATTACGCGTAGTGTTCGATGCTTCAGCACATGGACCAAACGTTAGATCATTGAACGATATGTTAGAGAAAGGACCGAATCTAAATCCAGATCTATTTAGTGTATTAGTGCAATCTAGGATTGGTAAAATTGCTATAACGGCAGACATTGAAAAGGCGTTCTTCCAAATTCAATTGAATGCTCTGGATTGTGATTACCACCGATTTCTATGGTATAACTAATAACCAAACCCATTTGAAAATGGGCCTAATCTAGACAAAACTGAAATTAAAGACGTGAGGTCACCGCTCCAGGCCAGAGGTCAAAGGTCAGGTCAACTTGTGACCCCGCCTAAGATCAGCGTCTGGACCTCCTGAACAATTTGACGTATCGATCTCCGAAATCGGTTCAGCCGTTTCGGAGGAGAAGACGAACATACAGACAGACAGACAGACAAACCGGGCCACGATTTTATGTGTGTAGATAATGACGGCACACTAGATTGTTTTAGGATGTTAGTTAGTTAGTTTATTGAGTTATAAAACATAGATATAAAAAAGTGTTTAATAGTTCGTGTAATGTTAAGTATCAAATTTAAAATAAGAAATGCAGAGTTTTAAACATAATTAAATAAAAATGTTCAGAGCAAGCTACCAGCATACATTAAACTAGACAATAGTATAAGCAGATAAAAGGAAATTATGTTCGTCGTGTGAGTAATGTGTTGCTCGCGCAAGCGCGGTATGTAGCGAGCTATAATAACTATAAGAGCGTGAATGTGATCTATGCGGCGTGCACACGCGAATCGAGGCGCGACTTAAACCAGTTGACTGGGTGAACGTGCGGTGGCGGTGTAACGTCGTCTTCAGCTAATGCATTCCATTCATTGACGACTCGGTTGTTGAAGAAGAAGCGCTCGTTGCAGTGCTTGATTAGTTCGCGGCGGAGACATGTGCGACGCAGGCCGGTGCGGACCCAGCGCATGAGCTGCGAGTGCCAGGTAATCAGGTCGATGTTCTGTTCAAACTTAAACTTCTGGATAAGATCGCCTCGTGTCCTTCTCTCTTTTAGTGACGTGATGCCGAGCAGCCGGCAGCGCTCGCCATACTTGTGTCGCTTTAGGCTGTGTGGCACACGAGTGGCGCGGTGCTGGACTTGTTCGAGCCGGTTGATGTCCATGGCGTGGTGCGGGTTCCAGGCTTGGATGGCATACTCCAGGTGCGGGCGCACATATGTAGTATAGAGCTTCTTCCATAGCAGTGGGTCGCGCGAGGTGAAGGCACGGGTGAGTATGCCAAGCATATTGTTTGCTTTTGAACTTGCTTTGATGGCTTGTTCGTGTTGTTTTAGGTCGGTGGTGATCTGTATGCCTAGGTCGCGCTCCGAGTTGCTGATTTCGAGGGGCCTTCTAAGCACAGTGCCGTCCGCTCCATAAAGTAGGTGTACGGCACATTGTACGATGGTTGCGCGAAGTGCATGAATTTGCATTTTTAACATTTAGCCGCATGAGCCATGTGCGCGTCCATTCGTCGATCGCGTGCAGGTCAGCTTGGAGTCGGACTCGGTCTTCTTTGCCGTTGATCTTCGTGAGGAGCTTCGTGTCGTCGGCGTACATCTTGACGAGCGTGTCGGCGCTGACGCAGTCAGGTAAGTCATTTATAAAAGTGACGAACAGTAGCGGGCCGAGCACACTGCCTTGAGGTACACCACTGGTCACATTATACCAGTCGGAGACATGCTCACCGAGTACCACTCGCTGCTTCCTGTTGGTTAGGAACGCCTTTATCCAGTTGAGCAGGTGACCAGAGATGCCGTAGCGCGTAAGCTTGAGAAGCAGTCGACGATGAGCCACCACGTCGAAGGCTTTGGCAAAGTCAAGTAGGATGAGGTGACGACTTGCTTGTTCGCTTTGGCCGCTGTTAGGAAGTCCAGGGTTTCGAGCAGATTTGTGACGCACGCTTTGCGCCGCACAAAACCGTGTTGCGAATTGGAGATTAGATTATTAGTCTCCAAATGCTCCACAATCTTGTTTCTGATGAGCTTCTCCATGATCTTGCAGGGAACTGATGTGAGCGATATCGGACGATAGTTAGCAGGGTCTGTGGTGCTGCCGCTTTTATATATTGGCGTGACATTTGCTTCTAGCCATTCCGTTGGAAGTTCACCGCTGTCGTGAGACAGCTGAAACAAGTGTAGAAACGGGTAGGCGAGCAAGTGGGCGCAGTGCTTGAGAACATGTGGGCTGATTTTATCGACGCCGCATGATCTGTTCGGATCGAGCCCAGCGAGTTCATTGCGCACTTCGTCAAGCGTGAAGATGATGCTGTTGATAGATGCGTTTGTTCTACTTGCAAACTCAGGTAGCTGGTCGGTGGGCGATTCCTCGATGAAAACTGACTTGTACTGAGTGCCGATGATGTTGGTGATTGACTTGCCGTCGGTGTAGACCTTGTTGAACTTGTCGCGCATGGCCGAAATGCGAGCTGCTGGCGGACGCTGGTAGTTGACATAGTTGAAAAGACGTTTAGGATTGTACTTGTCATTGGCAAGGGCGTGCTCATATGACCTGATCGTATGCCTTGTGCACTTTTTAACAGCGATTTTAGCCAGTTTGTAGTCCTTGATCATCTGCGGGTGTCTCCACTTGGCGGCCTTGTTCATGAAGTAGAGATCACGCTTCTTCTGGACTAGCTTGTGGAGTTCTGCAGTTGACCATGGCGGACGTTGTGCTTTTTTATTAGCTGACTTCTTTGGGATGTGGTCGTTGCACAGCTTGATGTAGATCTTCTTAAAGACGTCATAGCATTGTTGCACTGATTTATTGTTGAATAGCGATGTCCAGTCAATACTCGACAGTATAGCGTTGATGCGATCGTAGTTGCCACGTCGGTAGTCGAAATCTCGGCTTGAGAACTTGCGGATATGGCTTGATTTGACATTGACGTGAAAGTTGATCACGAGGTGTCCTTGGTCTTGATCTGGTGTGCCAAGTGGAGGGCCGAGCTGCTCATCTATTTCAACGCGGTTTGACGAGTCGGAGATGACTAGGTCGAGCGTGTTTCTCGGCTCTCTGCCGGCGCATTGAAAGGTAGGCATGAACACGTGTTGGTGCAGATGCTTGTCGGCTAGCAGGTCGGCAAAGTGGGCGCCAATTCTCTCACCGGACACAATCGCGGCGCCGCCAGGAAGCCACTGAATGCCAGGGAAATTGAAATCTCCAGCGATGACCAGTCCATCGAATTGCTTGTCGTCGATTAGGCTTCTGGCAAACCGGATGGACTTGAAGACTTCGTTGTTGATTGCGTCGGAACAGCTGCCAGGCCGATAGATGCAGCCAACAAGGTATTTCTCCTCGTTCACTACAACCTCAAGCCACAGATGCTCGGCGGATATTGCGGTTAGCTGCTCGTACTCGACAGGTCTGGTCAGTAGGTCGTTGTGGGCATAGATTGCAACCCCGCCCCTGAGCGGTCTGGTCTGTCGCGTCGATGGACCTTGTAGTTGTGCAGTGTTGTAGGAGCTGTGTCGTCAAACCAAGTCTCTGTGATGAATATCAGGCAGGAGAATGAGGCGAGCTCTGCTAGTTTGTCCTTATCTAGTGATGTAGCGTTAGTGTAGATACAGTTGAGCTGATTTGGAATTGGCGCAGTTGATGAAAGTGGCTCTGGAGATGTGATGGTAGGAGACACAGATGCATTGACGTTAGGTAGGCTGGCGCGTGGATGCAGGCGGACTGAGGCTTTGACTTCGCCTGCGACTGCAGTTTCTTTTAGCAGTTGGTGTGTTTTGCAGCGGCTGCTGCGGTCGAGCTTGCTGGCGCATTTGTGGCAGTGTTTTTGTCGGGCGTTGATTTGACTGTCTTGTCGCCGCAGAACTTGCCGCTTGTGGTGCTGTTTTTGAGGGTGAATGGCTTTCTGGGGTCAGTGCATCGCACTCGTCCCGAAGCAATGATAAAACGAAAGGGCGAGCAAAAGGTGTTATTAGCCTTTAACCTGTCGTTTTCATGTTCCGGTCCTTCACAAGTGCAGTGTAGAGCTCCTTTTGTCCAGACGTTCGTTCCGGGCGTATGTAGATGTCTTTAGTGTTGGCGTTGTTAGCTAGTTTTTGAGGACTTCATCTCTAAAACTAGCAGAATCAAACCTGACCACAAGAAGCGGCGGCGCATTGGCTGGTGATTTGTCGCTTGGTCGCAGACGGTGCAGTCGCTTGATCCTTTTCTCGGCTTCGCTCGCCTGCACCACGCCGGCACGTTCGAGAACCTCGCACAGTTGCCTGGCGTCGTCGTCCGTCATGGCACTTGGTGTGCTGCACGTAGAAGTGGGCAGACCAGCCACAACAATGCTGGATGCGCACTGTTCAGCTTGCTGCGCCTCTTCACTTGCGACTCGTGCGAGAGCTCGATTTGCGACGCTACCGGTCTTGGCGATCTGGCTATATAGCGTGGCTGTCGATTTCTCGACGGCGGCAGCGGCGGCGGCTTCGAAAGCGGTATTGCTACTTGCAGTTGTTTCTTCAGGTCGGTGTTCTCCTCCTCCAGCTTCTCAACCTTCTTTTCGAGTTCCTCGAGCTTCTTGTAGACCTCCAGGAGCCAGACGTCCACCAAGGCGACCGTTGGCTTGGTGCCTAGGTGCTTCTCTTGCCCGTAGCCAGCCATGTTGGCGTTTTATATGTAATTACGTAATTACACTAATTTGCAATATTATGTTTTTTTAGATGCGTGTATGCACGAACGAGAAAAAGCGAATGAAAAAGGGATTTTTGAATTTTGCCCTAAAATACGTATAATATTTTTTCTCTGATCAATTTCCAAATTAACGAGCTAGACAAGTCAAATTTAACATTGACATTTTTTTGAAAAATGAAGCGTGTTACGTTCGGGGTGACGTGTAGTGCGTTTCTTTTAAGGCATACGGTGTGGTGGCTTATGTGCGTAGTACGGACTTACACGGAAAAATTCAAATTGCTAATTTGTGTGCCAAGGCAAGGGTCGCGCCGTTAAAGAGCTCTACAGACATCGCAATAACTTTACCTAAGCTCGAATTAATTGCGGCATTGCTGGCAGTGCGGTTGCAAAAGTATCTAAAGAGTACATTATCGCTTCAGATAAGGGACACTCATTGTTGGACTGACTCACACATAACATTACATTGGATACACGGAGATTTTAATAAATTGAAGGCGTTTGTAAGAAATCGTGTAAATGAAATTCAGTCCTTACGCGTTAAACAGTTTGTCCAGGTTCTAAAAATCCGGCAGATTTATTAACACGAGGAATTGCGGCAGAAGTTTTGATTGAATCAGAAGTGTGGATAAATGGATTAAAATGGCTTCAACAATCAGAGAAATATTGGCCAAGTACTGTTATGAATGACGGAATTTTTTCATCTTTACTAACGGAGGGCATAGCGGTAACACAGCCAGCAGTGAATAAGGATCCGATTATGGATACGACTAGATTTAGTAACGTTAACCGACTTCTACGAGCTATAGTATTGTCACAAAAACGCGAACGAAAACATCTCAGATAGAAGAAATAGTTGAATAGTTCCCGAATGAAGTAAAGTGCTTAATTAACCACAAACCTTTAGATAATAATTCAAAAATTTTAATGCTGAATCCATTTCTAGACCACGACGGAATAATGCGTTTAAAAGAGCGACTTTAAAACTTAGACAAATTCGATATAAAACATCATATCCTATTGTCAAATATGGCACATTTGAGTAAATTAATCATATAGTCTGTACACATTTGTCAGTGCCACAGTGGTGTGAATGCAATTATCTGTGAATTACGTCAACGACTTAGGATTATACGAGCGATACAAACAATAAAGTCAACGATATGAAAGTGTGTTATGTGCAAAAGATTAAGAGGAAAAGCGGCTTCGGCACTTTTTGCTCCGCTATCGAGGGATCGCATTTTATAGAGTAGGTAGCGTATTTGAAGTTACGGAATTAGATTTTGCCGGACCATTGTATTTTAAAGAGAAGGACAAACAATTTATTAATTACCTGTGCAACTACTAGACTCAGTATACTATTGGCGCGGAGTAATAAACCTGTCAGAATTATCAAATCTACCGTATTGCAGTGGCGTAGGTACCTGATACGTTTGAAAAATCATATTTTTAGTAGGTAAATATATTATAATAGTAAAATCTACCTTGATATGAATTATTATGTGGTTTCTTTTATTGTTTTAATCCTTACTTTGTGGAATCTACAAATTTTACTTCTTACGTATTATATACCATTATTTTTGTATCTTGGTATAATACCCACATCTACGGCTATGATTCTCGTTTCGTCAGTACCTGGGCTGATGGCAACGTGTTTACACAGATTAAACCTATTGTTCTCAGACCCTAGATGGGTCGATATGCTGCAAGAGCGGCACAATGATCGTAATTTGGTTAGAATTTATTGGTTTTACTTAACCGTAGAAGTACCGCTTTCACAAGAAAATAAAGAATTATTTCAAGCAATTATGATTTATTACTCCGCGCCAATAGTATACAGACTTTAGAGCGATACATTTTGAATAAGTGTTAAATTTAAATACGGAAACGGGTTTGTTTGGTATAAGAAGGTTCCCAAAGATTATTTACTCGGACAACGCAAAAACATTTAAACAGTGATCAAAAGAATTAACTGTTGTAAGCGACCTATTGGACAACAAAGAATTATCTGTTCTAACAAATAAATATCGAATCATCTGGAAATTTATTGTGGAACGTGCAGCCTGGTGGAGAGGCTGGTGAGAACGTTTAATTAAATCTGCAAAGGATGCTATAAAGGCATCTGTAGACAGAATTTTATTAGATAGAGAACAATTAATTACATTTATTACAGAAATAGAAGGTACGCTCAACTCCAGACTGTTAACATACATTGGAGATGATCCTGACGAACTTTGCCTCAACACCAGCTCATTTTTAATTGGAAAGATTCCGGTCATTTCTCCAATTCTTGGTAATATAAAGAGTGAAACTATTCGAAAACAATGGAAGTGTCGTTTACAAGCGCTGGAACTATTCTGGAAAAGATGGTCAACTCAATATCTTCAGCAATTACGTAGTGCCCATTATAATGTAACGGTTCCAAAGTACGAAGTGAAAGTGAATGACGTGGTGTTGATTCACGAAAACGACACCCGACGCCTTTTGTGGAAATTGGGAATTTTAGACGATGTGATTTCTGGAAGAGATAGGCAAATGCGCGCGTGTATAGTAGGTGTGCGAACGAGGTCCAATACAATTTTTGTATCCATTAGAAATTAGTAAATCGTTAACTTGCGGGCGGAGGATGTAGAAAATAAGGTATAAAATATAAAATATTTGTTCGTTCGACTACCTGAAACGAAAGGTTCAAACGATTGTTGTAAAATGTAAAGAAGTTAGTTACAGTTTAACTGTTTAACTCTTTAACAGATCGGTCGAACGAGAGATTTGTAATATTATGCATTTTTGTGTGTTTTATTAAATAATAAACGTAACTTATCGAATTTATACCTCTCTAATTCAAACAATTCCACAACGTTAGAATAAATAACAATAATTTGGAATAGAGATAATTGTTTGAGGTTTGTTGTAGAAGAAAAAGGTTTCATAGAATACGCGCTAGAAGACGACCTAGATGGATGGAAGGAGATTATCTAAAAATAACAACAAATTTTATTGCAGTAAAGTTCAACATTTTGAAAATCATGACGTTTTTAGAATTATTTTAAAACTCTCGTAAGTTTGTCATAAATGCTAATTTTGTTAATAAAATTTTTATTTCTTTACTTTTTGTCTTAAGAAATTAATGTCTTTAATCTTTAAACATGTCATTTGAGTGGGAAATAATCGCGTAAATGGAAAAAAACCACATAGGCTTGTGGGAAGCCTTGATGCCCTTGATGAATATAAATCTCAATTTTCGGGATACCGACTCCCCGGAACTCAACCACTCCAATAATTGCTAAAAGGGCAAATTCCTTTGATCGGCTATAACTCGCGAATCCATACTCGTACAAACGGACCAAGTGATCGTTTGGCGAGAGATTTTATGGGCTATGTTCATGCAAGGTAATCACATTTTTGGTTTAATTTTAATGCAGTTGGCTGATGTTCCACCTCGCTCACGTGGTTGACAGTTTTTGTTTAGATAAATAAAATAAGTTTTGTGTTTTACAGTCCACAAAAAGATAAAAAGATCATATTCCTCATTTTAGACTTCTTCTTGCAATGAGAATAACTACAAAATTTATAATTTCGTTTTGCTAAACTAAGAAAATGTCATTGAAATATTAAATAGTTTTTTCTAAAAGTTAGTGAAATAATTTCAAGCAAACCACAAATCCGCACATAAAAATACAAAGGGGAAAGGTACAAAACAGGCTACAATTTTAGGCCTCTTGGCCAAACTAAAAAAAATAGACATTTTTCGAGATATAAGCTTGAATACGTTTTTCAAAAACAAATGGATTCGCTTGGATTGCCGGAAATCCACGAGCCCAGAAGTCTTTGCAAGACATCCATTCCGTTCAATTTTTGACACTTGTGTGTCCACTTATTTATTCTTGGTGAGTCAGGTTTGGCATGTTTAGGTTTTTGCTTTGATTTTTCTCAACCTCAAAGCAAATTATTTGTCAAGACGAACCAATCCATCATTGCACATATCATTGTCAGAGCTGAGAATAAGAGTGAAAGACCAACTCACTGTTTAGTACTTACCTGCTTCCCTCCAAAGTTTCCCTAGCTACTCCTCACATCCAGAAAATCTCCAAAAAAGCAAATGATTACAGCGAATCGGAATGGAAATGACCCCTACCTATTCTCAACCATTAAATGTTTGAGATCTCTGGCTACCCCGATTAACGAAGATAAGATCTACAGTGCCAAACGAGTCAATTTTGGTTAGTCCAACTTGCGCTGTGAGATGAATCAACCGACCCTACAGTTAAAGCGCTCATGTGAAATCATGAAAGGGGCTTGTAACACAGGACAGCAGGAAATGTTGTATTTGCTATCTATTTTTGTATTTTTTCAAGTAACTATATTCGTTTTAAAATTAATCAATCTCAATATACAGGCTGTTTCATTAAGCTTGGTACAGGCCATATCTCAAAACTATTGGGTATAGAAATTCGGGAAACATATTTTATTACTAAAACGGCTATGAGAAAATCCTGGAAATTATTTTCAAGTTCCGAATTTCACCTCAAGGGGGCGAAATTGACAGGGCGAACAATAAAATTGCAGATTTCTCTGAAAATTTTCATATGAAGCTATGACTTTAATAACATCATTAGAAAGCCTGAATAATTCCGCATAAATTTTGTCTGAGGGTCATTGGCGTGCCGGCCTTAATAAGACAAGGAGAAGCCCCACAATGTCTAATAATTTAAATGACTGTATTTTTCTAAATGACTTATCTGATTATAGCAAACTCAAGCTTGTTTGTAAGAGAAATGTCAGTGTTTTCAAATACCGTATCCATCGGCACTCGACAGTTTCAAATAAAATTGCTAGAGGGCGCAGCAAATTAAGTTAAATTGAAGCCATTGGTACCGCCACCATAGTGACTACATTCATTGGTTTCCAAGTGGACCAGAATTTAGACTTTTTTTTATTCATACCCAGCAATAAAATAATTGCTTTCATATGACATTTTGCAAAAGTTTTAGAAATCCTTCTTCATAATATTCTGTACCCTACAGTATGTAAACAATTAACCATTCATCAACATGGTTTTATGAAAGGACGCTCCACTGTCACCAATCTTTTGAGAATAACCCAAACAATTGCGGAAAATCTTGACAATAATATTCAGACCAATTTTAAAACTACTGAGTTTCAAAATGGATAAAGTATACCCAAACATAGAGATCTCTCATGCTAGTTTACTGCAGAGACATTCTTCGAACAGCCGTATGGCGAGGAGAGAATACTTTTCCATTATTCTTTTAAATAAAATCGTATGTAATCATATTGATTGTCAGTTCCTACTAGAAAAACTAAACTTTTTGGTTCCGAGGATAGTTTCAAATCCAATTAAATCAATATACTTAACGCGGAATTTGTAGTTTGTTTAACCACTTTATTAGTATCTGTTTAATATTTGTCTTGTAATTTAATAATTTTCTGGTGCTCTAATTTGTTAATGGGTACATGTTAATTAGAGTTAAATAAATAAATAAATAACTGATGAAATGCGATTGCAATGGAAGAAAATACGAGTAAGATTTCAACTATGTATGTAAACAAAGTGTGACATTAAGACATTCCGTTTTTGTTTGGCGATATCTGGTATCAATGAGATAATGTAATACGTAGTAATACTGCCAGTGATCACATAGCCTGAGGAACCAACAATCAACATTTTATTGCAACTTTGAGTTACCGTCCTTGTTCCATGTTAAATTTAACACAAATGCATAAATAATATAATTTAGAATTGCTATTGTTACATATTTAATCCAATCGGAAAGCAAATTGAATTAATTCATCACGTCACCAGATTCATCCAGATTCCGAACATTTCTCACATTTCCGAACATTCCCGCATTGCCATATTGCATTTACAAACATTCCTCACATTCCCGCATTGCCTTATTGCATTTCCGATAATTCCTGTGAATTTGTACACCCATTTCCCAAAGTGAATTGCCCCTCGAGTTAATGTCTCGAAAATTACAATTTATAAACTATTAACACAAAAAAATGTATCAATTTAGAGAATGAGAAATAACGAAATTAACTCGCCTACAGTTGATTAAATGCAACTTATAAAGAGGTTGACACCTAAATAAATTAAACGCACGTTTACTTTAACTAAAAATTAATTGAATGTAATTAAAAAACCTGAAAATTTATGTTTTTGTAAATAAACAATTGTTTACTAACATAAACAACTAGTCATCAAGAAAATTAATCTATAGCTAAAGTATATTAGCATAAAATTTCGACATCAGTTAGTGCCCAATAAAAAATTGTTGAAAATTCTTCCACCGAAAAGCACGGCAATACACAACGTAGAGTACGTAAAATTGTAATTAAGAGCGTTTAATTTTTTTTCAAATAATTTCGCTTAATTAATGTAGTCGTTAATAAAACATAAAACAAACATTTGAGTGCCAACAAATACACATACCTTTACAGGAGCGTACTTTTCGCAATCATGTTCATCATCCGAAACGTCTTCCTCCGTTTCGACAACTTCTTCAAGCAACATTTCATCTTCACCTTCTACAACTTCAACATCTGCTTGAAAACTGGTGTTTTCTGCAAACGCGAACTTTTTCTGTTTTCTTTGTGAAATAACTTTTCAATTTTTTTATCGTATTCCGCAATATTGCTCTGAAATATTTTAATTTGTTCAATTTGTGACTTAATTCTATTTCCTCCGCTTGTGCATTAATCCAATCGTCCGTCTCGGACCTAATTTACTTATCGATTTTTCTATGGATTTTATGTTGTCGATAATTTCGTTTCGCTCCCTTTTGTTATGATCTTTCAACCAACGTAATGCTCCGCAAATGATGCTCAGCGATTTTCCCTTTATTAACAGAAATAAATTGAAAAAACAAACAATTGGGTATATTAATAAACCTTAATGAACATTAAAAACCATTAATGTCAAAAATACTATTGTTAAATAAATTAACTGATTTGTAGAATAAGAAATGCTAAAAGGAATTATTACTTTTTTAATTTATTGTCAGTAATTAAACTCGACCTTTAAATATTCCTACTCAAGAAGCAAATCAGTACCTATTAAAAATTTAAACAAAGTTCGGTATTTTAAATACCTCCACTTATCTGAGAAAGTGTTCTAAATATAAAGTTTTAATCAGGTATAAAAGATTAGAACTCCACAAAAAAAAACATTAACTAAAAATTAATACAAAGTTAGTTGAGATACTTACAGTTCCTGTGGGACTCTCAAATATTCCCAACTGTCCATTTTCAATAACTTGATACAAATTTTCATAAAATCGTGTTGGATGGGATAGGGCGTAAATGGAAAATCAAAATTATTTAGGCGGTTCTAAAATTTCATAATTATATGTAAATCAACTGAATGTGTCTCCTTGAAGTTAGTTGTGGAAAAAAGTGAAAGTGGGTCTTGCTTTGTTGAAAACAAGATCAAAATCTTTCAATTTATGTAAAACTTATGATCACAAAATGTTGAAGTTCGCTTTACTCCTTACAATTTTGTTGACATTTTATAAAGAAACAGTTAGCGTTAAAAAGGTGATTTTTATTTACAAACATTTTCTATAATCAAATAATCTTTTTTCAGTTAAGTGTGCAGGTTTTATATGAATCTTTGTGCCCAGATAGCATTAAATTTGTCCAAGAACAATTACATCCAGTTTGGGCGGAGTTAGCCCCTTATGTTAATATACACTTTGTACCATTTGGAAAAAGTTCGGTAAGTGCAAGTGCAATTAATTTGTTATTGCCATCTACTGATTTCATACAGAGTTTAGCAGACGGTGTCTCGTTTACTTGCCAACATGGTCCGAAAGAATGTTTGGGAAATAAAATACAATCGTGCGCCCTTAATGGACTGGTTGATCAAAATGCCCAAGTTGAATACGTGAATTGTTTTATGAGCATTTTCAAGAAAAATGTGGATAATAACGAAATGGGACAAAGTGTGAGTTTTACATTAATTTCTATTTTTATTTAATTCTCGTATACATACGATTTACATACAAAAATTAGAAATCTTACCTAAATGCATGTTAAATAATAATGCACAAACACCTTAATTAATTGATATTAAATATTCATGGTCAAAAGTTTGTACATTTCAAAACTTTAAGTTAGGTTATAATTTCAAATATTTTCTTTCAACTCGGCGACGTTGTCACGTTTACTAATTTGAAGAGATATCAGAAATATTATTTCAAGTGATTATAACAATAAAAATTATTTAAAAAAAACATACAACTAGAAATAAATAAAATGTTTAAATTAGATCCCATTATAAGTATATAAACTATAAACCATTTTAACAAAATCTAAATTGAAACAAGAACCGGAGCAAATATTTTTAATTAAACAAATAAAATACCATACAATTCGTAGGAGTGTGTTAACAAGATCATAAACAAGTATAACTGGAAACAAAATATTTTTTCAAAGAGTGGTAATAAAATATTCGAGGTCAGAGAATTAATTTTTTAATAACATAAAACAATTTCGCATATTAATTATTACAATAGAATTTTAATAATTTAATGTAGGTTGTAAACACTCACTGAGAAAAAAGGCCTTGTCCTTTACGCAAATTCGAAAGCAAAATGTTCTAGATTCATTCCCTATTTTGATTCGTTTTCAACCCTCTCTCTTTGTCACTTTTACTATCAATCCTTGCTCTACTTCTCTTTGTTCGGCAATCGTTGTAATCGATATGTTTCTGAAAAACCGAGTATCAAGCTTATCTCGAAAAATAGCGATTTTTCGATTTTGGTTGAGAGAAATAAAATTGTAGCGCGCAAAATACCCCGCAAAAGATTACTTGGATCGTTCGTACGAAGGAATGTAACCTGTCTAAATGTACCTTTTTGCGATTATGATGGAGTTTCGAGGGTCGGGATCCCGAAAACTCAGATTTATGTTCAGCAAGGACTACAAACCTAATAATGACATTTTTCGGGGGGAAGGGGATCCCGCAAAAACTAAGGTTTATATTTAGGAAGCCCCTTACAAGCCTATGAAGTTTTCGTTTCTGCGATTATTTCCCACTCAAATGACATTTTGCTGGAACTATTACGGTCAAAAGCCGATTTAGTTTTATGGCTTGCTGCAGTCACCATTCTTTTAAAATAAACCGACAGGTGGTTTATTGGAATCTATTTCCCTCGCTATTACCTCAAGATATAAGTACACAGTATTTTACATCGAAGAAATATGAGTGTTGTGCAAGAAAAAACACGCCTTTATCTTTTTCCACTCAACCCTGTTCTAAGCTGCTTGGAGACATGCAAAATCTAATATATTATTGTCATTTTCTTGATTTTCTAGTATTTCTTTCTTGTTCTCTGTCCGTTTTGAGATGTATCTGATAGGCCAAAAGATGTCGGAAATGTGCTGGTTTTTGTTATAATTCAAAATAAACGAAAAAATGTAACCATATAGGTATCTAAGGTACCAATACAACAGGTTACGCCTACTAAAAATAGTAAATTAAGTAGGTTACAACAAAACTGTGATATATGGTAATATACCTTCACAGGATATAGCAGTCAAAAATTATATTTTACACTAATTGAAGTTGTTCCTTTACAACTTGTACTTATTTGTTTACTATTGAACCACCCAGAAAATAATAAATTCCCGCTATTCTTCTAGTAGATTACAATAAGATTATACTTCAAATGCAAGTCATCATTACCCCCTCCACGTCAACTCAGAATTATTACTACAAATGGATTGAATTCCTTCGGTTCACTATGTACTTGAAAAGTTTTTCCTTCTTTGTTGGGTGGAGGTGTAAAACGGCTTAGAAGATAGTGAAGCCTTTTAATATAAAGTTCCCATACGGTTGGGGCAAAATGTCGGCAAACACTATCCTCATTTTAAAGCAGTCTTTTTTACTACATTTCCACCAAACGAAGGTCCTGATGGGAAAAAAAACTTGTTAAGTAGAAATATTACTTTGTATTCATCACATACAAGAAATATTTTATTAAATTCACATTATTGCTGTTCTAGTGTGCAGCAGCAGTGGGTCTTCCATGGAATTACGTGAAGTCGTGTACCGAATCTCTAGCCGGGGTCGAATTGCAGTTAAAAGCAGAATTGGTTACGCTTCAATACAAACCAAAATTTGTGCCAACGATTTTATTCAACGGGGTAAGCTTATCCAAAATTACGTAACTTTATCTTGCTAAAATTTGCTACAGCATTTTCATCAGGAAGCACAAGATGACAGTCAAGTCAACTTTCGTGGCGTCGTTTGTTCCTTTATAGAACAACTTAATCCTGGTGCGTGTACAGCTACAGCACCAGCACCACAAACCGTCTTATACCTTTAGAAAATGTTTACGTACCTATACTATAGTTGTTAATTGTAAAAGAACGACATATGTTACAGTTAAATAAGTGGAAAAATATACCAATAAACATAAATAGTTATTAACTTAATTTTAACGGAGTAATATAAAGAAACGAATTATTCTACCCATATCCATATGTGAATCATCTATATTTGGTCTCAATCACTTAATAAGAGTCAAGATCTCATTAGGTCGGACAAAATCGAGTTAGCAAAACAAATCAGAAATGTATTTCTGTCGGCCAAACTAGGTCAAATCCAATAATATCATTTAGGAAACTTTAGAGATCACACCTTATTATAGCAGAAATTCGCCACAGCTTAAAATATATAATAGTGACGGTCAAGTCACTATTTCATCGCACCGATACGATATAAGTAGTTGGTCAGTAATGCGTCACGCATAAGAACGTTAGCTCTGCGATTTCTTCAAGAATTTATCGTTACAGTACACGTGTAGAAAAGTAACGATAAAACGTAGAACAAACCGTTTCGTGACGAATTCGTGACGTAAGAATCGTTTAACAATAAATTGCAAAGAATCCGTCACGCTTACGTCAAGTACTGTATTTGTCGTCATGAATTGTTAGTTGGGCAGCAACACTTTTCTCGCTCTTACTTCACTGCACTCTAGCTTCAAATGCTCTATTTCTTCAGGTTGTGTACTTTGGTTTTTGTTCTGCTATTAACTCTTCACACTCCGTGTTGTATTTTTGTCAGTTTCAGTTCCTCTTCTACTATATATTGTTTTAAACATTTACATAGCTGACGCGAACGTCAAATGGACATCCATCAGAGATCCAATACGATATCTTATGGATCTCCGATAAACGTCCATGGATGTGGTGACATGTTTTGGACATATAATAGAGGTCCATAAGACATCCCGTGCTGTCTGGGGTGGCGTTTCCTTCTCCCGATCCTAGTGTCCACTTCCACTTGTATCTTCTTCAGTTTAACCCATTCTCTCCATCCCCACACCTCCGCTCCATACATCAACACACTTTTCTCTCAAATATCCACCTTCTTTTCTTTAAGTCTTTAAGTTTAAGTAGAGAGGACTATGTTCCTTGAGATCATAATCACGGAATTCACAGTTACCGGACCTTCTGTGAAGAGACATCCTCTACTCCGTGAGCAGCTAGACTTCACAAAGTCCTAGCTCGCAGCAGTGGAGAGACGATACGTCCCACTATTTATACGCCTGACGAGGAGTTTTACCGAAGATCCTGAACAGAAAAATCAGCTCCTGAAAACATAATTCCCAAGAGGTGCCAGTATCCGATTTATAAAGAGATGACATCGGAAGAAGACCATAAATGTTGCCGACTGTAATATGTCACCAACACCATTTCTAGTCAAGTTAGCTTAATATGGGCAATATAATCCACTTAAGCCCTATATAGCTCCTGATAAAGATGGAATAATTCGCCTCCACCTAAAAAAAGCGGAACATCTACCTCTCCTTTTCCGATGAAGATCTTTAGAAGTAGTCTGGTACTGTGACTCAGCCATGGAGAAAGGCTTAGAAGGGTAATAACATTACCATTCCCAAAACTTTATAGACCAATAAACCTTGCCTAATTCCTTCTCAAGACGATAGAGGACATCAGAACATCGGTGTTAACCCATTTCTCTACTGTACCAGTCTTGTATCTGTTTATCACAGCAAGACAATACACCAAAAAGAGACTGCTATATGTGCCTTCAAGAGAACGAAAGGTCTTCAATAACGCCTCGCACGAGTCAATTACACATTCCGTGCAATCCATATTTTCGGAATCCATTGACTATAGAACTTTTTATGTTAGTAGGGCGTTCTTGTCACCCTTCTCCATATACGCATGTGCAGAAGAGGGACACGTGATTTTTAGCGTTTACCGTTTTTACAATATCCAAAAACTCGCAGTGTAATTTTCAATCACAAATGCAAATATTGAATTTGTTGGTAGAAATCCTTACCGTTTTCCGGCAAACTTTTGCCATTTTCTAATTGAATTCGTTTAATCCTCTTTTAATGGCAGAATATGCTAACATTAACATCTGCAAGATGTAAGATGCCATTGCAGTTTGGGGAAAGGGTATATATAGAATTATGCCTTTTCTGTCACAAGCCTCACTAAGGGACATTGTCATGATAGATATTTTATATTATTATTATTGGCAATATCATTTTATGTATCCAATCTCACTTTTTTCCCAAATATTCCATGTCCTCTATAAAGTAAAGCAAACTTTGCCACTAGCCGTAAGAAAAATGGGTCTCGTGAGATTTTCTTTCTTGTTACTTTTACTTATGTGATAAAGATTTTTCTACCCCTTAGGCGCCAGCACTTTGTTAATTTTAAGGAGAAATTGCAAATACAGATTCATCTCCATTGAAAATCCTATCTGGATCGTCAAAAATTTATAGCAATTCGATCTTTCAGACACAAATTAATAAAACGATTGTCGGATGTTTATATAATTCCCTTGTTTTACTCATACTCTCCGCTTGTTTAATCTCTGTCTTACTTCTTTTTTAAATTGGAAATCCGTAGTTTCCCAGTGTTATCGTCCATCAGAAATTTTCTTTTTCACCCTCAATGGCAAGGAGTGGTTTTTCTAGCGTGCTTTTTGGGGCATCAAATTAGTACCAGTTCGTGACGTCGGCATCTGAAGTGCAAACAAGATGATCGAAAATCAATCGCCTTTGGGCGTGGGAATTAGAAACTTTGTGTTTTGTTACGCTTCTCGGCTTCTGCGCTCGTCCACTACACTTTTAAAACAATCACAGAATTAATAGAAAAGAACAAGTGGCCGACGCTACTAGTACACATATTGCCCATAACTTATTACGTATTTGGCCGTATACCGGTGTTGTATGTAAACTGGTTCAAAGGGGCCACTGTGCGCCCGTCAAAAGCGGATCTTCGTAGGATGCCTTTCGGGTGTCCTGAAGGATTGAATTCAAGATCACGTTGAGCTACAGGATTTCTTTCCTTCTGTTAAGGTTTTCTGGTGACCTCTCTAACCAATGTATTGTGATAACCGACCGAACACGGGTGGAACATGACGTGTCTACGTTTTCAAAAGATGATGCGACCTGATAATTTAGATAACTGGTTACGTGGGATGAGACACTACAAGAAGACATCGACCACCTGATCCTAAGCATAAGCCACATACAATAAATGCGTGGAGATGCGAGACATTAGTACTTGTTTTTCGAAAGTTCGATCATTTATAATAAAGCAATATTTTACTGTTAAGAAATATAATAAAAAATATAAACTTCATAAAAGTTTATGTCAACAAAGTTAGTGTAATAATGTCAATACACATACCCAAATTTGACTTAATTCCTACATTGCATAAAAAAATAATTTGAAGTTCATTGTGCAAAACCTCAAATGCCGAAATAAACATCACTCTCTAAACAATAATTTTAAGTTGGTTAATTTTAATACCAATTAAACTTATAATTAAAAAACGAATAACTCATTTAGCATAAGATAAAGTCAGTCTTCGTAAGAAAACGATTAAATACTACACTGTATGTACATCGACTGTATGTACATAGGAACATCGTAAGATTAATTACAAAAAACAGACGAATTTGTTTTACCAATACAAAACAAGCAAATCTTAAGAAACTAATAATAAGAAAAAAAAACGAATAACACATAAGTATCAGATCATTAAAAAAACAAAAGTCGGTCTTCGATTTATTGATTCCCCGAAAAATTTGCGGCGATTCCCTTACCACGACCTTTGCCTAAAACACATTCGAGTGTTATAATTATAACATTCCATTGTCCCATTAAACTTACCAACGTTACGGTTGCCCGTAAAAGCAGCGGCTAAAAATGATTTTTTTAATAAACATAATTTAAAAGCGAATACATTCACTTACACAATGTGTTTGGCCTACGTAACGGTTGCTTCGCGCTTGATTGACTGTTACTTAATCCTTGACTTTGGGGTAAAGGTGGGAACCATTCTTCAGTATCGGCCTGTCGACATTCGAAATAAGTAAAAAATTAAGAGCGTCGTATGCCATTTATTTCCGTTTTATATTAATTCGTAGATAGAAATAATAGCTATTTATTGTATATGTGTTTTAGTAGACAGATTATCCACGCAAGAATTTTTAATCGCGAGAACGAAGTTCGAGCGTTTAATTTCTTAAGGATAATATGCCACTAAAACACGAATGCATAAAGTTTATCCACAATCAAACCAATTTAATTGAAAATAAGATGCTTGTTTATTAAAACAATATTTGTGAAAACATTAGAAATCGTTTGTGTGCGTCGTTTTGAAAAATGTCAGAAAGTGATTCTTTGCCGGTAGAAATTAAAGCAGAAGCTGAAGAAGTAACCCTGCAACTGTTGCCGGTCAAATCTAATGATGCATACTTAAAAAGAATTTGCTACATTTAATGAATGGAGAGAGAAAAGAGGTGCAAACATCATAAATGAGGACGTCCTGTTGGCTTATTTTTTAAATGTAAGAAGCAAGTTTGCCTCCTTGCCGATGTAGACGAAATATTCAATGTTAAGAGCAACTTTAAATGTGCATAGAAATATTGACATATCAAAATACGGCAAATTAATTGCTTATCTCAAGATCCAATCAAAAAACTACAAGGCAAAGAAGGCAAAAGTGCTTGAGAGGGGACACATCGAACAGTATCTGATGAAAAGTACTTAATGATGAAGGTACAACCAATTTTCTTTTCTTTTGTATTGGTATCTTAATTATTTTAAATATTTCTAGGTTGCTGTGTTTGTGGAGGTTTACGATGCAATGAACTGGTAAACTTAAATATTGAACATGTGAAAGATAAAAGATCGTTTATCTACGTGTCCATCCCAGAAACAAAGACCAATATGTCAAGAAGTTTCACTGTATTAGACGAAGGATTCTCTGTTAATGTTATGGAGATATGCAAGAAATACATACGCCTACGTCCTAAAAGTAGTATTTTGCAGCGAAGATTTTTTGCTATATATAAATTCAAAATGCACCGAGCAACCTGTGGGAATTAATACTATTTCCAGAATCTCCTCACAGATTGCTTCTTTCTTAAAACTTCTAGACGTTAAATCCTACACGGGCCATAGTATGCGCCGTTTTTCGGCCACTCTGTTGGCTAATGCTGGTGGTCATATTCTCACTCTTAAGAGGCACGGAGCGTGGAGGTCATCTAGTGTTGTTGAGGGGTATATAGAAGAAAGCGAGTCAAATAAAATCGATATTGCTAGAAAAATTCAAGGAAAATCCAGCACAATGCGCGATCGTTGATTGAAATATTGGTAAAGATAGTCAACCGTACGGGATTATGCGACCCCGAAATTTGTTCTAAACATCAGAGGTCGGTAGTATCGCTTTGTGCTAAGAAAATACGTCAATTGTATTGTAGAATTTACAGAACAGTATTGCCGATAAATGTGAAATAGAAAACTGTAATTTTGCTGATAGTTTATGCTAAGGCACGACATTGTTGCCAATGCATCATGCCGTTGATTGAAATATTGGTGCATTGAGTCAATGTTGACAAACAAACAAAAACATGCGTTCTACAATATACAAGAATTTATTGATTTTTGTCGACGTACTAATTAAATGTGTGTCCTTTGTTATATATTTTTTTCTATTGTCTGTTAATTGTTCAATGTAATAATATTTATTTGTATCTTTCTTACGTAAGGTTATAACAATGGTTATACCATCATGACAAACACATATATGTACAAAGATTGTATACATACACATGTAAATAAAGTTTATTATTATGAAAAAAACCTGCAGATTTAAAAGTATTAATTTCGTAAAGAAATCGTTGAAAAACGTTCTCCCAAAAAAAACAATTTCTTTAAATACTTTTGAAAATTCCATACTCATATATTTATTACATTAACATCGTTTATCCCTTGAAAATGTTTTAAAATCTATTAGGCTTACGCAAGTAAATTTCTAAATTTTGGTCATTGAAATTAAAATTTTTTAACATAGAAACGCTATCCCTTTTATGTTGGAACGAATGTTGAATTTTCTTATATTACAATCTAACGTACTCAACTGTTTGCATCTAAACAATATTATAACAAGCCTACTCATTTACTAAAGGTGTTGCTAAAAGTATGCAATTGTAGAATTTCTGACTAAGCCGATAAGGAATGTGACTCATAAACGATAATCCGGAAGACTCCTCGTAATACATTTGTTTCAATATCAACTTTAGGTGTACTTATATTTTAAGATATGATAAACGCATTAAAGAAGCATCTATGAGCTATTTTTACTTTAATTAAACTATTTTAATTCGAAACCATGATATTTTGATACAGTTTCAAAGAGTAAAATCCTAACTTTTTATCTCTACTAACAGATAACAAAGTGTCACTTTTCGTAAATTATTTTTTTCCCTCAGGAAAAAAGCGAGTACTATTTTTAACACCAAATTTCCCTCAATAATTTTCTAATTCTATTGTAATATGATTTTCAATATTAAATCGTCATTTATTTCGTCACAGAAAAGAATAGTGTATTATACACGTATTATCCGCACCGCGTCGGGAGACAACACACCTCAAACTAAAATCTAGTACTTTTATTTTTAGAAGTAATAGGAATAGGTTTTATTACCAAGTGAATTTAAATTTGAAGGTCTAGTGGAACCCACTTTCCCTAAAAAACACGGTAACTTGTTGCCTTTTGAATTGAAAAATTTGAAAACCAATTTTTATTTAAAATCCTTTTCAACTGAACACGTAAAACAAGTAGATACAAAAACCAATAATTTTGCGTTTCTGAACTCTAGTGGTATTTCTCCCAGTATGTTCTACTTTATTCCTAACGAAGTTATTAAATGACAAACAAATGTCAACATTATTATTTGCAAGTTAAAAAATAAAGTGCAAGCATAATTTGTAAAATAATTGTTTCTTATTTATCTAACACCGACCAAACCAAACTGTTTTAACAAATAACGCTTCGCATGTATTTTAGTAAATTATTAAAAAAAACATTGTCATTAAAATCCAAGATATGTATCATCAATGGTATTATTCATAAATGAAAAATTCGTCACTTTTAATTACTAGTTAATACGTTTACTAAATATTTGAAAACGTTGCAACATTGTATTGACAAAAGTAAATTTTACGGATTGTATGTTGCGCCATTTTTACAACGGTGGAATAAATTGAACTATTCTATTTCAAGAATCGTACACATTATAACTTAGCGCTTCAGTACAGGTGAAAAAAGTAAACAAAAACGCAACCCAACATGCATATGTGAATTGCATCCGTGATACAAGCAAATACAAGCGGTTGACTATCTTTACCAATATTTCAATCAACGGCGCGATGCAGTCTTCCTCAAACGTGGTTTGTGTAAATGTAAATCCTGATATTGCAAA
Organism: Abscondita cerata; assembly: GCA_030710515.1. Lineage (NCBI taxonomy): Eukaryota > Metazoa > Arthropoda > Insecta > Coleoptera > Lampyridae > Abscondita > Abscondita cerata. The sequence goes on from JALBCR010001070.1 coordinate 93,842, forward strand.
TAAGTTTACTTTTGATGTTTACGTGAATGTTAATATTAATATTAATAAATAATTACTAAATTTTCTGCAAATTTTTCTTGAATTTTATATATTACAAAACACTTATAATAGGTTTCATAACGGCATAATAATAGCTCTATAATATGGTGATTGTGGATAAAGAAAATTAAGGCAGTTGGGTAGCATTACTCTGTGTCGAAATGTAGAAGCGCCATTTTGATGTTATTATTTTATCTAGGTTTTGTTTTAAGTTAGTTGTTGTTGACAAACAAAAATATATACTTCCTGTCATTAGTCTGAATAAAGACGAGTTATTATTTGTGTTCCTCTGCGCAATATCAAGGTTTCATCAGATTATGAGCCCAGATTACAAGTTTAACCTATTCATCATAAACATTTTAAAGTTTCACGTTTAACAATTATTGTATAGTTAAATATGGAGAAAATTCAAATTGACAAGTTAAAAGGGCGTAAAAACTATGAAACGTGGAAATTTGCAGCATATGCGTATTTAAAGCAAACAGACAAAAGCTCGTGCAATATTAGTACTGCTTGTGGAACCGCTGAATTATGTTCGCATTCAGGATGCGAAATCGGCGAAGAAAGTTTGGAATAATCAAAAAAAGGCGTTCGATGATTCCGGTTTGTTGCGACGTGTCGGACTTCTGCGTGAATTAGTGTCTGCAAAACTCACAGAATGTTCTTCTATTGAGGATTGTCAATAAGGTCATTACAACAGGGCACAAGTTATGTGGCGCAGGAATGGCGATTGACGATGAAATTATTTGGACACTTTTGCTTGCCGGTTTAACTGACGATTACAAGCCAATGATTATGGCGATGGAGAGTTCAAGTGTGAAAATTTCGTCCGATTTAGTAAAAACGAATTTGTTGCAGGAAGCATCTAATTCTGGTGCGAACTCTTTAAATACTACGGCAGTATACGCTAATAAGTCGAAATCGCAGAAAAAGCTGCACAGTAAGCAGAAACCAAAGCGGACTGTGAAGTGTTACAGTTGTGGCGAGTTTGGCCATTATAAAAAGTGTCCAAAAAATTAAATAGCCAAAAACAATTTTTAGTGCTATGCAGTAAACACAATCAAGCCGGAGGAATGGTATACAAATGAATCATTCGGGTCACGATGATAGGCTAGTGGGTGATTCTAGTAACGGAAATCAACCATTAACGCTCGATCTTAACGACCAGGTCCAGGAAGTAGAAGAAATTGAGGAGATTTTTTAAGCCAGGAAAAACATCGGTATCCTGAATTATTTACAAAAGATGTTAAAGATAATATTTCGAGAGTATAAAATCTTTGAGAATGCGCAAGCCAGTTGTGAATCCGAATTTCATGTCATATATGGTCAGTGCATCCGATGATCCCGATTCAGTGGAGGAGGCAATGGGGTCACCTGATGCTCCTCATTGGAAAATTGCGATGAAAAATGGATATAATTCTTTGATGGAAGCTGGAACATGGTCTTTGGTGGAACTACCAAACGATCGAAAGGAAATTTCAAATAAATGGGCGTTTAAGAAAAAATTGACACCAAAGAAAATCTTGTGCGACATAAAGCAAGACTCATCGTTAAAGGTTGTTCGCAACGTAAAGGATTCGATTATGAAGAGACCTTGTAGTACGTTACTCCTCAATTCGTTTTTTGATTGCGTTGGCTGCTAAGCTGGGATTAAAAATCAATGAAATGGATGTCGTGACGGCGTATCTCCATGGTGACCTCCAACAAGCAATTTATATGGAGCAACCAAAAGAATTTGACGACGGTTCCGGAAGGGTGTTTGCTAAAAAAGTCGTTGTATGGGCTAAAGCAAGAAGGTCGTGTATATAATCAAAAGTTGATTCTGTCTTGAAGAGTTTTGGGTTACAAAGCTCAAAGTACGACACATGCATTTACTTCAACAATACTGATGGCAATAAATTCTTAATCCTCGCTGTTTATGTGGATGATTTGCTATTATTTAGTAATGATAGCGCAAAGAAGGAGAAACTGAAATCTTTCTTAAAAGGTCATTTTAAAATGAAAGACATCGGTCCAGCGAAGGAGGTTCTTGGAATGCATATTTCAGAAAATGCAGAAACGTTGTCTATCGATCAAAGTCATTACATAGGAAAAGTTCTAGAGCGAGTGTAATACTGTAACCACGCCTGTCGATGTCAACCAAAAATTAATTTCGGATATGTCACCGAAAAGTGAAGCTGATCGCAAAGAAATGGAGAATATTCCGTATCAGGAAGCCGTTGGATATCTCATATTTATTGCTCAAGTGTCACATCCAGACATTCAGTACGCTGTATCCTCAGTAAGTAGATTTAATTATAATCCGGGACGAGGACATTGGAATGCTGTAAAAAGGACTATGCGGTATTTGAAGGGGACTATTGGTTTCAGATTGTCTTACGTAAACAACGGAAAGGACAATCTTATTGGTTATTGTAATTGGGCCAGTATAGACGATCAATTACGGGTTATGTATTTACGCTACAGGATGGAGCAGTAAGTTGGAATTTAAAAAAACAACCCACTGTGACACTTTGAACAACAGAATCGGAGTACATGGCTATGTCAACAGCTACACAAGAAGCTCTTTGGTTAAAGGGGTTTTAGATGAACTTCATAGTGTCGGACCTGTAAAAATAAATTGCGATAACAAGGGAGCAATCAAGTTAGCGGAGACGATAGCTTTCCAACCGCGGACAAAGCATATTGACGTCCGTCACCATATTTTACGTGAGAAGCGGTCTAGTCCAATTTGACTACACATCAACAGACTTGATGATTGCTGATAATTTAACAAAGGCGGTGCATAGTGAGAAACACTCATTTTGTACTGGAGAGATGAATTTGAAGTAGCATCTGGCGCTAGTGGAGGTGTCGAAATGTAGAAGCGCCATTTTGATGTTATTGTATTATCTAGGTTTTGTTTTTAGTTAGTTGTTGTTGACAAACAAAAATATATACTGCCTGTCATTAGTCTGAATAAGACGAGTTATTGTTTGTGTTCCTCTGCGCAGTATAAAAGTTTCATCACTCTGGAAGCTCTTTTTAACCACGCCTTCTTTTCCTGATATTGTGTTTAGAATGGTATATTGAAAAACAAAGACAAAAACAAAAAGAAATTGTGACACACGTCCTTCATACTATTTTTTTCTATTTCGCTCTAAATACGTGTAAAACATAAGAATCAAACATTTTGCAATATTTAGGTTAGTTTTCGAAATCAGTCACGTTAGACCAACACCAAAAGTTCAGTAAACTTTGATGCTGTTAAAATCAGTGGTTGCAGTAGGAACATAATGCAAGGTACCACGTTAAACGTTTGATTAAATGAAAGACAGCGTGAGAAAAATAAAACTTCTATAGAAACAGCATGGCAATTGTTACATATAGATGTTATCAACAGTCACGTTACAGTTACCGTTTTCATTTTAATAAAGTAGTATGACCTTAGAAAATTGCGTAGCAATTGTCCATTGTCACGAAATAACTAAAAATTGCACATAACAATACTTCTGGAAGTTATTGACCACATTCGTGGTGTACGTTTACCAAGCAGGTTGTGTAGAATCATGTTATAAAACGTGTCTAACAGGACACAAAATAAAATAAAACACTTACTACTTACTATCACGTGTGCTATAACTGTTTTAAAGTAATTCAACACACGCGTTCAATTAATTTACACCACGATGTACAATAAAATAGTTGGAATAATGACCGCAGTGGTGCAGTAATCTAATTTCCCAGAATTCCCAATAGTAATTCAATTGGCCACGTTTAGCCACGCCCAAAAAGAAACAAAAAAATTGTTTTTTTAATTTGTTTTAAAAACCGCCTATAGCAGTGTCGTATTTCTTGCGTTTGTGCACTTACACACAAAATGTCGAATATCTTCTACTTAAACTACTTTTTAAATTAATAAAATATACCTGACTAAGTTCTGAGTCGAACCCTGCCACGCCGGCATAATCGGTGACATCAACCAATGTGCTAGTTTCGGATCTCGCAGAAAAATCGGATTCCGCGCGCGACAAATACCCGCTTCGTTCGTTCAAAGCATAACGACATTCGCTCTGAAATTGTTCAATTAAAAAAAAAACAAATAACCGAAAAAGGCTTTCATACATTTGGAGCACTAGATGAGGCAATACTGGTAGATCTACTATGTGGTCTCGCTACATTAATGTTAGCTTTTTTAGGTACGTGTTGTCTCGGAATTAAATCAATACCAAGATCCGCGCAACAATTATCACATATAGTATATACGGTACGAATTACATGAGACCTACTGCAATGATTGGGAACGTCCGAATGAATATGATACTAGAAAAAATAGTTTTAGATCATTTAAAAAACACAAAGGTTAATATATCGTACAGGACAAGGAATGTCGGAACAGAATTCATATTTATCTTTTTCCAACTCCAGCTCGCTCAGTGAAGGTACAGCCCACGCTTTTTCATCGCTACAACTATTGCGTAAAAACATAGAAGAGATATTCCAACGAATACGTTTTTAAAGGTTCAAAACCTAATACAATTCAAACTTAATACAATATAAAACTTAGACGGAGTGTTACCAAAATCGTTACTGAAGTTGGTCAAAACGTTTTCCACAACGGCTTGGTTTTTTTTAGTGGAATATACAGGCGGAAGCCTTCTATTGGGTATGCCCGTATCCTAAAAATTTAAAGCTGAATATCCTAATAACAGATTCACATAGAGGAATGTACCCTAATAAAATTCCACAGAGACTCTGCCACTTCTTGTAAATTATAATCAAGATCGTTCATCATCGGTGGTGGTATTTGATGAGAGTCTTCCGATACTTTTTTCGCTAGTGATGAGTATCCCAAAGGTAGCGAACCTACAACATAAAAATCCGTAAATTTATTTTCAATCTTATTTGGCGCCTACCTGGTTTACAAATTGTACTAAAAACGTTGTTGTCGGTGACTCCATTTTGAAGGTCAAATTTTGCTATACCAACTTCCGCGGGATAATATCGCTTATCGGCGTTACAGTAACAAAAATAGTTGACATGAATAACGTAGAACACTTCATTAGCTAAATTCCTCGATTCCATCGATAAATGAATCATTTCTGTGATGTGGTCTTTCATTATCTGCTCTTTCATATCGTTTTCTTTCTTTTGTTTTTCTACTACGTCAATATTTTGACCGGAAGACGTGTACTTTACAATTTTTTGAGATTTTTTATCCGATTTGGCTTTGACTTCATATGGTCTTCGTTGTTCGGAGTTCATTTTCTAGAATAAAAAAAAATTAAATGAAAACACTGCAGTCTTCAAAGATGTCTTTGCTTAATTAAGTAATGATGCAAATAAGTGCAATGTTAAAAAATAATGCTACCCATTTGAAACTTTAGTAAAATGTTGCTCCAAAACTTAACAGAAAACGATCGCAAGCCACATGTTACATGCATACCTTCTTCTAACCGGCCGGTCAGACAGGCAGGGTTCAAAGAGCGACATAGTTGGTCTTTAGTGATGAACCTAAGTTTTGTTTGTTTTTAGAACGGTACAACGATAACGAGGAGAACAGGAAAATCTCCAGTTTTCCAAAACACGTCACTCAACCATAACACCTAGTGTGATAAATTGGGGCGCGGTAGCTATGTGACAAAAGATCACCTGTTGTGTTTATCCCAGGGGCATTGAACACCCACAGTTCTGTCAATGGTGTTTCAGAATCAGTGGTAGTGCAGTCCATGCAAACATTTCCACATGGCATTTTCAAACAGGATAATAAGAAGCCATACACAAAAAAGATTACGCAAAGGTTGTTGCAAGATCACTTGACTTAGTTATCACCGATAGAATACGTATGGAATGTGATGGTTCTACGTCTTGAACAGTTGCAAAAACCTTCTGATAATTTAGACGACATGAGACATCAATTTCAGCTTGCGTGGAATGAGGGCATAGACCCTGATCGAAAGTATGCGATGAAGAATAAATGCCTGTATTGCTGTGATGGGAATGCAACATATTATTATTAGTTCTTGTTGATTTTTTCCAAAAGTTTCATCTAAAGCAACATTTTACCAAACTTTGAAATTCGTAGCATATCTTATCTGGATAGTGCACTTCATATGAAATAATAATGGATCGGTTTGTTTTCCTTCTGTGTTTGTGATTATATTCCCTTTTGACAAGAAGGTACGAGTCTTCTGGGCCCTTTATAGTGGAAGATTTCAGGTTAAGCGGACAAACACGCACTTCTAGTTTATTGGCAGTGTTTCGCACCCTTATGTAGACACTGATCTGGCACTGGGCCGAAGAACCACCCGCAACATAAGGATGCGAAACGTGGCCAATACACTGGAACTGGCTTAACCTGATATATTTCACTAAAAATAATCAAATATTACTGATAGCATCAAAAGCAGTAACTCAGGTCAGTCTTAAACAAACTTACTAAGTAGAGACATATCATCGATCATCAATGTGAGTATATTACATCAAAAAAATGGCGTGTTCTCGTGATTTCCCATATCTCTAGCCGTACAATAAGGACACTTTAAAAACAAGCGTTTAGCGCATAACTCCACATGGTTCTGATACTAACAAACGTGTGAAGGTGTATCGGAAGTGTGTGACGATCTAAAACATTTAGCTCGAAAAATAAAGTAAACGTCTAACTGCTTTGTAACTCGTAACTTAATAATTCTGATAGAAAAAGTGAAAAAAAAGATTCGTTATAGGAAAAAAATGAACGTTTAAGGAAGAAGACAAAATGCAAGCAAAGAGATCTTAAAACACAATTATAAATCTCAGTAAAAGCTTTCTACTACCTACTACCGTTCCTACGTCGAGACAAAACAAGGTACCGCGCGCGCATACGTTCCTTTTTGGGACGAGTTGAAATAGAAAAAATTGCGTTATAGAAAAAAAATAGTTTAAACAGAAGTTATAGACAATAAAATTTCAAACAACTTTTCTTTCATAACCCTTTTGCATAATTAAGATTGGTGGAGATAATGTTAAAACAATTGGTGTTACATCATAGTCGTATCTCAGTAATTGCTTAGATCAAAAAATAGTTTAAACTAAAGTTGTGTTTATTTAAATTATTATACGTATTTACACACTTAATTAATATTATTACATATGAATACTAAGGTGGGTAAGGGTTAGCATGTTTAGGTTTTAGTAGTTTTACTAAACCTTGAAGCAAATGATTTGCCAAGACGAACCAATCCACAATTGCACACGGTTTCGTCACGACACTCTACAGGTATATACTGATCTTCTGGGGCACTATACATAATACTTAGACCACAATACAATAATGAAAATGTGCCATACGAATGAATATTTGAATAAAGAACTTTTATTTTTAAAAAAATGTGTAAAATAAACATTTTTGTAAATATTCTAAGATTTCGAAAATCTATGTAAGTTACCGGCCCCTTTGGCTCGATAAATTATGTCCAAAATCTAATCAGATCTGCACTATTATAAATAAAACCCATATGCAAAGTTTTATAAAAATTTGAACGGCGGTTTTCCTTCTTATTTATAAGATGTGGAGTAAAAATCAGATACACTGTAGGGAAAAATCGACATTTATTAAGGAAATGTGCACCGCGAAGCAATTTGTAAAATCGAATTAAACATTTCAGTTACTACCAACATTAGTTAAATGTATTTAACTGGTCAGCAGTTATAGGAATGCTACGTAGGGACAAAGCGAGATACCGCGCGTCCACGTTCTTTAAACTGGTTGAAAATTATGCTTATTTATAAGATGTGAAGTAAAAAAAATATACTGTTAATAAAGATACATGGACAAACGGAAATAAATCGTCGAATTACATGTACTGTTCTTTATAGTCGGTCGTCGTCACACGTCGGGGACACGATATAATTTTCTTCGGTGACGGTTTTCCAAGAACAGTATTGGTGTCTAAATAGTATAGAGGTGGCAGCTCTAAGCTTGTTTATTTAATTTAATAAGAAAATAAAAATTGGAAATTATTCAACATCGAAAAAATAAACGATTGATGGCAAAACAAAGGGAAGTTTTTGCCTTGTAAATATAATTGTTAGACACGTTGTCTTGGAAATATTTTTTTTTAATTTGTTGTGTAGTGTAGTAGTAATATTTAAGTCTTCCATCTTAAGATGGATTTGCTATGGAATCTGTCATAGCTGTCGGAGCTGATTATTTGGCCATTTATGCATCGTGGGCGTGAGAACAGGAAAAATATGCCATCGATGTACTTAATACAGTTTTCAGTGGATTTATACGTTGAAAACGTATACATTTTCAGTAAAGACAATTACATTGTTGGATGCAACGCCGCTGCATTGTTATTTAACAATAATGAGAATTATTCTAGGATTATTCATAGAAAAATTGTTTAAAAATCACCATTCACCACAAGATATGTAGTAAAAATGCATGTGATCGGGAGTCATTTCATATGATAGGAGGTAAACGGTGTTAGTTGGTAGGATACAGTTATTACAATTTCTTTCTTTAAAAAATCATGGTATCGGGGTGAACTCTTTAAGGTGGCGTTTTCTAAAAAATGTCAATACAAAAGTTGCTTAGAATTAAATTCTCTATCGAAATATATATACGACCACCTAAAAAATGTCTTTCTAAAACCAAGTCCTACCGAAGACAATACTAACTACAGTACTTACTAATTATGTCTAGCATTTCCATCCAGTGAAGTATTTACTGTAGTTTTACCGAAATTGCCCAAAAAATAACACCGAATTTTTTTCTTAGTTTTAAAATTGTTTAAAATGGCTATTTAAATGAATTATGATAGAAAATCGTGAGAAATAAACGAACGTAAGACGTAGGGTACATAGAATATTAAATCGGTAAGTCAATAACATTAGTGCATTAAATAAAAAAATAATAATAGGTCTCGGGAACCTTTGCTTTCAAGGTGTTGATGTTGGTGTACATCAAACTACTGTTTCCAAAACTATTAAATAGGTTTCATAAAAAAAAACATTAAATAAAGATTTGTTTATTTCTTTTCATAAAACCGTGACGATATTGAATCAGCAAAAAGGGGGTGGGGTATACTCAGAGTAATAGAAGCCACAGATTGCATTCAAAAATTTATACACCACAATTTGTTTACCAATGAGAGGGTTCAGCAATGCATAGAACGTGATGGTCAGTATTTCAAGCATTTACGGGGCATTCAAAATCTTTCTTTTTTAAATCGGTGGTCCTTTTTAGGCCCACAACTTACATAATAAAAAGAATTCCTGAAAAGTTAGTTCCAAAAAATAAAAATTTAAAGGATTTTCGTATAAAATTTCCTTTGGTACAAATTTTAAGTCAAGAACAAGATATCAAAATGTGGTTTTCGCGAGCTTGTTTAGGCATTATTCAGTTACTTTTTCATGATAAATAAAATCATACAGATGCATTTAATTTTGTTTTGAGAAAATTAACCATTTGTTGTAATGTGGAAAAAGTACCTGTAACTTCAACTCTAACTTCAGTAGCCCAAGTTTGTTAAAATCGTCTCAGCCGTTTCGAAGATACAGGATGTATTTTTACGAAAACCTTTGAATACCCCGACCAATATAATTTTTAGAGGTACAGCAAAAATTGTCAAACAAAAAAGGTTCAGATTATTCTCGACTTTAAAGATCAGATATTTTTTTGTTAGATTAATATAGCGGAGAAAAAACGACGTTTGGATTGGTTTTTGAGAGATGCGTGCGCTGTTGTGGTTTGGGAGTTAAGTTTCGGAACGAGTGATGTCAAATTTATTTGGTGGTTTGGGTACGTTCCATTTGGCGACCATTTAAAGTCACGGTCGTCATGGTTGCCGTCCATTATCGAAAATCAAATGATTCTGAAAAACTTCAGCTGCATGAGCGATTTAAAAATTACCTACTAAATAAAGAATTAATGCGAAAGGAAATCGATAGCAACTTAGCTATTTTTGATCTTCAACAAGTGTTACAAGTAGAAGTTGGTCAAACTTATTACAAATCAAATGAGGCTACATTCAATTCAATAGTTTACAGACTATCAAAAAACTGGGTTACTGTTACATGTGGCATAAAACCAGTGCGTTTTGAGTGTATTTAGAAACCTTATTTTGCATTTGAAATAAATCAACTGACTTTTGATCTAAAAAAATAAATTGGAGAAAGCGATTTCTGGACCACATTCATACCAAATATTCAAACAAACCGCAAAATTTGTTTTTGAAATAAATACGTATCAACAAGAGCTTAAGAAAACCACATTGAGTTTTCTTAATTATACATATATAAGCACATTGGTAGTAAATTAATACTTATTTCAAAAACTAAGTATTACTCAATAGAATAGTATACTATATAAAAGGATAGTTTGCTAAGAAATCCTAAGACCTTTTCTTAAGTTTATCCAAGGAATACTTATTTTTTGTTTAGTCGTTTAAAGCTGCTGCAACGTAAAGAAACCAATCATCATTAACATGACTCTTAATAATTAAGCGCATGAAAGTTTGTAAATTGTTTAAAAAACAAACAAATAGACGACTTTGTGAGTGACAAATTTCTCATTGTAATTAAGACAAAACTATTTGGAAAAGAAAATTAAAAAAAAAAAAAATAAAAAAAAAAAATTTAAAAAAAAAAAAAAAAAAAAAAAAGGTGAGGGAAGGGAAGAAGAAAGGAAAAAAAAAAAAAAAAAAAAAAAAAAAAAAAAAAAAAAAAAAAAAAAAAAAAAAAAAAAAAAAAAAAAAAAAAAAAAAAAAAAAAAAAAAAAAAAAAAAAAAAAAAAAAAAAAAAAAAAAAAAAAAAAAAAAAAAAAAAAAAAAAAAAAAAAAAAAAAAAAAAAAAAAAAAAAAAAAAAAAAAAAAAAAAAAAAAAAAAAAAAGGGAAAAAAAAAAAAAGAGAGGGAAAAAAAAAAAAAAGGAAAAAAAAAAAAAAAAAAAAAAAAAAAAAAAAAAAAAGTGACTCAATTTGTTGGTGCTTGTAACATGTTTCAAACATTGTTATCTGGGTGACGTAAGTCTTTGAAAAGATTGTAAAAGTAAAATGGAACTGTTATTAATGAACGTTTATTATTGCCCATAAGTAGTAATGTAAATCGTAGTAACAAATGTTGTCAACAGATAGCAGTTGTGTCTATAATTTTTGGATGATTTTCACCGAATACCAAAACTACTTTCCGTGGTTTTTTTTTTTTTTTTTTTTTTTTTTTTTTTTTTTTTTTTTTTTTTTTTTTTTTTTTTTTTTTTTTTTTTTTTTTTTTTTTTTTTTTTTTTTTTTTTTTTTTTTTTTTTTTTTTTTTTTTTTTTTTTTTTTTTTTTTTTTTTTTTTTTTTTTTTTTTTTTTTTTTTTTTTTTTTTTTTTACCGAGTGATGTTATTGGTTGAAACTATAATATTTCCTCCCTGATTTAGATTAGCACTTTATTAATATCACCTTAGTTTTATAATTGATATACTTGTATTTAGGTACGTGTATTAATATTTTTTATTACCGATTTTGTGTTTGTTGATTTTTTTTTCAATACAATTGATAATAATTAATAACTGAGTGCTTTAAATTGTAATAAAACAGTGTTTTTTTTAACATGGTGAAAGTAATTAATTTACGTGGAAATTTAGTTAATAAATCGTGGAGGAACAGACCTAAATTTTCACGAAGATCTCGTTTGGCTAGGAAACGCATTTTGCAGTATGTTGAACAAAATAAAAAGTGCTAATTCTACATTAATGGGTAATGTATAAAACTATCATTTTTATAGAAATATTGCAAATGAAGTGATGAATAAAAATGAATCGTCTCAACCTTTAGGTTTGGAAGATGAGGTTTTGTAAGTGAACAGGGTACTCTACTACGATCTACAAGTGAAATACCATCTCCATCAAATTCAAATGTTATTAAAAAAGTACTTCACCAAAATTACACTTGATGAAACACTTGAACAAGCTTCACTAGAACCTGATTGTGGTATCACATACAGCAGCCGTAGAACTTGTCATCCGGAAATCCCACAGACTCTTATTAAATGCTACAAATAATAATTGCTTGCGAAAATTATATGAACATCACGATTTACTGCTGGCAAGAGATTGAACTTCATTTAACGTGGTTCTTTTCAAACACATTGTTATTTAGCTGGACTTCGATACAATTCCGAACCTGAATGGCATTCTGCTGCATGGAAAATACCTTTGGTGAGTAAATATTAAATTGACTAGAAAACTATTCTCCATTATAACTTATAGGTTGCAGTTTTAGTAGAGTAACAAAAAAATATATAACCCGCCAAAGAAAACTATCCACCCAAAAGTGTCCGTTGAAAATTATTTCAATCAGCAGACACATCAGAGTCAGCAAAAATATATCAGTTGTCCCAGCGATGAGCATTACGGCCCTCCTGCTGATTCTGTTAAGCTGGAAGATGAAGAACTAGAACAAGCGTGTCAACGTAAACTGGATTCCTTACAAGTAATTATTGATGTCATTGAAATAAAGTATCTGCTTTAGTTAAACATACATGTACACTTTGTGACTTTGTTGTTCTTGTAGGTTTCTGCTGATGAAATACAGTTTATTGTTAAAACAAGTGTTGGTGAGTTTGGCAATCCTATCTATGAAAACGACGCAAGGATAGATTAACGGCATCGCTATTTGGTGTTATTATCAAGAAACAGCCTTCAACATCATGTCATAATTTAATGAAAACAATTTTGTACCCACCGGGTCTTGATAATAACAAATATATAAAATACGGGAAGGCCAACGAAAGGCTTGCCATTGCTAAATTTGAGCAGCACTTAGGGCTCAACGAATGATCCGTCAAATCTGCAGGATTACATATAGATTTCAGGTAAGGTTTCCTTGGTGCTAGTTCAGATGGTAAGCAAAATATTATGTACTTCATTATGAACAACTCTGAAATTTTACGTATGCGACAATGCGCTTGTAGAGGTTAAATAGTGTTGCCGTTTGTAGCGGAAAAGGGCTTTACAAAGGGAGAAACCGAGGGTAAACCACCTGGGAAGTATTTGTACAAATTGTAGGGATCTCCGGAAATATCCAAGGATCTCAGGGGATATCCAAGGATCTCCGGGGATATCCAAGGATCTCCAGGGATATCCAAGGATCTCCGAGGATATCCAAGGATCTCTGAAGATATCTAAGGATTTCCGGGGATATCCAAGGATCTCAGGGGATATCTTGAGAGTTTCCGGGGATGTTCAGAAATCTGCGAGGTTGTACTGGTATAACCAGAACAGTTTTCCTAGAATAGACGAGACTCAACAATAATATTAGTCAGCTAAAATCGCCGTATCACGAAGTGTATTTATGTTTAGTGTTTATACAATTGTAAAATGCCCTGACTGCATATATTTCAAATGTGTTCATTACAATTAGTGTGTTGTAGCGGGTCCCTGTTGTAGCATGTTTATAGTAGTAGTTACTTAGAGGTAAGTATTGATATTTTTTATTTATTAATAAATTTAATTGCCCGTGCCTTCAAAACTGGAGTATTCGTAAAATTTAAGAAAGGAATGTAGAGTAAAGAAATCATGTAAAACATAACCATCTAAACACAGATGTCCGGTAATGTTCTTTCATATAAAACTGCGTAATTATTGGACCGGGCAGATATTACCCAAACTTTCACACCATAAATTTAGAAAACTATAACACCGGACCGAATGAATATAACTCATAATTTTACGAAAACGTTTAAATGTCCTCACAAAATATTTTATATACATCGACACTACATAACTCTTTACATCCAAAAATGAATTATAAAATAAGCAGTGTTTCTTAATTTTTAAATTACATATTTATTAACAAAAACAGATAGATTCTACATTAATTTTTCTTTTAATTAATTCTAATTTTTTGTAATGAACTCCTACTTTTCTCACAAAATTTTGTTTACAAACACAACGATTCTAAATTACTTTTTGCATATAAATGTAATAACTAAAATGTAGTCCTCCACGATTTATTAGTTAATTTAGGTGATGCGACGACGCCGATTACTTTTTAATGTTATTGATTCGGCAATTTTATTAAATTTCGAAATTACACATAGTGAAATAGCATTGTTGTTAAAACTTCTCTGTTTTATTAAGAATACGGCTATTAGAATTTGAAAATTTTACTGTACGTAAACTAAACAAAAGTGCGTTTTTCTCTAAGTACTCTAACTGTAATTATACTGGTAAGTTTTTTTAAAGGTTGTTGATTGCGGATTTTAGTAACTTTGGTGATCTAAATTAAAGAATAATTTTAAAAATCGAGGGGGAAGATTTAGCTTTTGCATTTAAGTATAGATGTAAAAATTAATGTTGAATCGATGTGTATACAAAATTTTATCATAAAAGTGAGGTTTTCATAAAAACTTCAAAGAATTACCATTTAAAGTAACTTCGTTAATTTTGCGTTCTAATACTACAAATAATTTAAAAACACTGCAAATTTAATAATAATAATAATTAATTTCTAGATGTAAAAACTCAACATTTTTCAAAATTATTAATTGTGTACATTCAATCTGGAGTTAAAATTTTCTAAATATATACCTGAAATCATTAATTTCTTCCGGGATATAAAGAAAAGCAAATATTTTTAACAGAACAAACACATTCATATCTTACACGATTAATTAATTTACGTTAATTTAGTTCAATCGTTTTGCAAAATCACTGTATTTTTTTTATTTTATATTTAAGATAGTCTGGACCAACACTGTAATTTGGTGTAATTAGTGCGAACCGGTGTGAACCGAGTATGAGCACGTTAAATTCTTTTGAATTTTGGCAATGAAACTGATGACGGGAGATACAGAACAACATGTCTTTTAATACTTCCAAGCACGTTTGTTTTACTGAAGCTGAAACAGAATTAAGATTTAAATTAAACAAATATTTAAAAGAAGTTATTGTTATTCACGGTTTTGACAACGATGTTGTGTTAGGACAAATAACGGAAGATGATATCAAAGAATTTGAAATGTTTATACAGACTCGTTTTTCGAAGTTTCTGAATCCAGAGGAACGGAGCGAATTTTATGGAATATTTTGTAATAACACCGAAGAGTTCAAAATTCTTGGCGGACTAAAAAAGCAGATTATGACCATATCTAATTTTTATAAAAGAAAATCAACAAGAAATGTTTCTGTTGGTGTGCAAACCGAAAACCAAATGGATAACACCCAAAATAAACCGAAAAAACATATTCGTAACACCGAAGACAACGAAGAAACCGAGCAAGAAGCCCTTCAAAGTGGAAAAAATAATGAAGTTTTTCATCTGAAAAATTCTTCTACCACTAAAAAGTGGCTTCAAACTAAAGTAAATAAAACTAGCTGGAATGAAGAATACGAACAAAATTCAGAGCTGATAGTTTGTGAATACATTTCTGAAACTCAATGTAATGTTAAATGCTTTTGTGGACAAAAATATCGTTTGAGCAAAGTATCAAAAAATGTTAACTGCAAGCCCCGTTGGTTATACGGTAATATCCATAAGCATCTTCAAAACATTTAAACAAACCCGATGTAAACCCAAACAAAACACAGAAAAAGCTTCTGCTCAACTTGGCATAACATCTTTCTTTACCCCCAGACAGAAGCAAAAAAGTAATATTTAATAGAACAGAAGCCTCGACATCCCATTCAGAAATGTCGGTTTCAAGAAAATTAATATAATAAGCGATATTTCTCTACAAGTGAATAAAAACATGGAAACTTTAATGGCAAATAATGACGAAAATTTTCAAGAATGTAGCAAACAGAACGAGGATCTATTAAAGGTAAACTTAGAGTCAAAATGGAAATCCGAAAAATATCAACGAATAGAAAAATCAAAACGAAAACGACTTGATGTTGACATGAATCAACATTTTATTACTGACTTCTATCCAACAGTAAAGGAATTGAACAATTTTTTGAAGTAAATACAAATTTTGCGGAAGAAATAAGTAGTAATTTAGCAAAGCTTATTGGACAAGATAATAAGGATATTAGAAAATCTAACTTTATTGAAAATTTGTACCAAATCTCCGCCCAAAACTCAAAAATCTAAACATAGTAATTCGTTTGATGAGATTACGAAAAAGTTTGCTTTATATATGTATTATGTTGGGGGGAGGTTATTGTATGAAATTCTTCAAACTAATTTTTCAAATGCACTACCTTCAATAACAACTTTAAATCGGTTCATCTCAACCGACAAAAAATACGAAGAGGGACAATTCGACTTTTTAAACTTGAGAAATTATTTAAATGATAATAACTTACCACTATATGTGTGGATTGGTGAGGATGCCACCCGCATAAATGGCAAAATCGAATATAATTTAAAAAACAATAAGGTAATGGGATTTGTGTTACCTTTAAAAAATGGCATACCGCTTACTGATGCATTTCATGCGCGAAACGCATTAGATATTGATAATTATTTTAAAAATTTTAAGAAAGCAAATTATGCTGAGGTTTTAATGGCTCAACCAATGGGTGTATCTAGTTCTGCATTTCCACTAACAATTTTCGGAACAGATAACTGTGTATCGTATAAAGACGTTATTGCAAGATGGAAATATCTAGAAAGGGAGGCTTTAAAATTTGGCATAAAAATTTTGGGATTCTCTACAGACGGAGACCCTCGTTTTCTAAGTGCAATGAAAAATCTGTCGTTTTTGAGTGAGTCGACGTCTAGATTGGAATCCGGGTTCGAATCAATCGAAGCAGTGAATACGTGGCCTTGGCTCCATCCAAGTTTTAGAAATATCGATTTTGAAAAGTTTAGTACTTCATATGCTCAAGACATGGTACACATTGGAACAAAGCTAAGAAATAGATTACTTAAAAAAACTAGTTCCAGTAGGTGACTATATTGTGTCCGTAGACCATCTCCATACACTAATTGAAACATTAGACAAAAGTGTTGTTGGTATAACTTCATCTGATTTGAATCCAGAAGATCGTATGAATTTCAAGTCTGTTGAAAAAATTATTTCCGTAGAGGTTAGAGAATGTCTTTCAAAAATACCTGAAAGTAAAAGGTACGGCTAACTACTTGAATATCATACGTTTGACACTTAGTTCATATTTAGAAAAAAGATATGTCGTTAGAAGAGAGGATATATAATATATGGTATGCGGTATTTTTTCTAAGAATATGGAGATTCTGGATTAGAAATAGCACTCGTTACACCGTAAAAGATAATTTTATAACGAACAATTCGTACGAGTGCATTGAGATAAATGCCCATCATCTAGTAAAGTTAGTGCGACTGTTCAGAGACAATAAATTAGATTCTAAAATGTTTTGCCCGTGGCTGTATAGCAGCCAATGTTGCGAAAAATTATTTCGAACAACAAGGTCTATGACATCGACCTTTTCAACAGTCATAAACTACAGCATTAAAGATATCATCGACAGAGTTGGAAGAATAAAAGTCTTAAATAATATAATATACGAAATAAAAGACTCAGTTTTTTCCCTAGAGAAGACAAACGAAAAAAGATTCAAAGCTAAACCAAATCATTTGTTTCAAAACTTTTACAGATAGTAAAATACAAAACATTATTGAGAAAGCTCTTGAAGATTCGCGCTGGGCTTTGCATGATTTGGGTATAGCATATTCTTTTTTATTCTGAGGCAGCATGGAAA
This sequence comes from Abscondita cerata, assembly GCA_030710515.1. Taxonomy (NCBI): domain Eukaryota; kingdom Metazoa; phylum Arthropoda; class Insecta; order Coleoptera; family Lampyridae; genus Abscondita; species Abscondita cerata. The sequence continues at coordinate 111,511 of JALBCR010001070.1, forward strand.
ACGGTGCATATTACTGGTAAATTAGAAAATTTTGATTGTGAAGAAGATGTAGTAAATGAAAGTGTTCAAAACATAGAAGAAGACGAAGAAATAGTAAATATAAATCATCTATTAATTTCACTGGAAAATGACGAACAAGCAAACACGAAACGTAAAGGAACCAAATTAAAAAATTATCCGGAAGTAACAAATTTAAAAGAAGATAGTCCATTCGTAAGAATTAAACTAGAAGATGATAGTGAAATAGTAGTAAAGAAATCCAGTTATTGTTGGTTGTTGCAAGACGACCGTGGGCGAGTTAGTAGCGACCGATTAAAAAGATTTCATTTGACTGCAAAAAAGAAAAAATTACCTACTGCAAATACCAAAAGAAAGTCAAACAATGTATTACAAATTAATAACGATGATGTGGACAATAGTTCCTCTTCAAGCGATGATAATATTGAATACGATTCCGCAAATACCGAAGAAAGTGGAAACTCGGAGGTAGAACAAACTGATAAGGTAAGTTACGTCCATTCTTAAGTCATGTTAAGCAAAAAATTGTTTGGCTCTTAAAGTTATGAATAAACCAATAAAAAAACAATTAGGTACCCGTTAAATTTACTTAATTTAGATTGTTCTGTCGTAAAGTAGCCGTTACCTCGTATTTATGTCTTTGTAAAAAGACAAGAATGCCAAGACAATTGTAGAAAAATTACGTTATAACTTTACAAAATGTAATCTATTAAATTCACATTGTTTTCAATTTGCAGACAAACCGTAATGTCGAGCCCGAAGTTCTTATGCTTGAAAACTACTACGCCGTTTTTTATGACGAGGGCTGGTTTATCGGAAGAGCAATTGAAAAATTATCAGCAGATACCTACAAATTTACTTTCTTAAAACAAGACTTAGATAACTTTGTTTGGCCAAAAATACCAGACCAAGCAATTGTATCTAAAAGATTCGTCTTAAGTGATGCCCTTTCTTTGGTTGGAAATGGACCTTTCCAATTGAAAAGGGTTGATTTACTAAATATTAAAAGTAGCTACAAAACCATGAAAAAAAAAGATTGATGTCGACTTTGAAGTGGTCTAATTTTGAAAACAAGTTTTTCCATTATGTGTTTTTCTCGGGTTTTCTGTATTATATGTATCTTTTTATTATAATATTAGCATAGTTAACTGGTTACTTATTTTTGTTTATTTATGTTGGAATTATAATTACTTTTTAGTTTCCTTTTTGTTGGTAGCTAACGTCCATTTGTGATTTAAAATCAAATGTAAGACTACATATTCAGTTTTTATTCAGTGTGTTTACTATTTACATTATAATGTAAACAGATAATGTAATTACATATTCAATGAAAATAAAACGTATACATTTTTAAATTGGTTTTGTTTTTTCGCTGTTTTATTTTCCTTCTATTTAAGTTCATTTAATAAAAGCAGTTATTGACTAATTGTTGTTTAAACAATTGAGTTTGATTGTCGGTTTTCACTTTTATAGTGTTGTACCTTTTTCATTTCAAAATTTAAATTATATATGTTATTTTAGACGCGAGTAGATAGTACTTACTAATACTATTTGAATTAACATCCACGGTCATATACAACTTTTCTGGTTATTCATATCTTTTAGAAAATTGTTGGTATTGCGGAAGTCTTGGATAAATTTGTTTGTATGGAGATACCTAGAGATTTCCGGGGATATCTGAGAAGATTTGGAGATATACGGGGATACTTAATATTTGTGAATATCCAAGGATATCCGGGGATATTCCAGGATATCCGGGGATATCCAAGGATGACCGGGGATATCCAGGGTATCTAAAAGATATCCGGGGATATCCTTGGTTATAGGGGGATATAGACATCCTCCTAGGGAAGTATTTGTACAAAATTTATTAGGTGGTTTACCCCTCGGGAGAAACGGTCACCCTAAACAAAAATTTTTTTTTTAGAGATAGTAAACGAAGAACTATACCTTAAAAATCACATTCATATTTTATCAGGTATAAATAAATAAACCTAGTTTCAGATACTATTTAGTATATTTGTTTTAGATTCAAGGTGAATTAAATATATGCCGTCGAGATATTTGTTATTTTGTAGTATTTATTGACTGTTCAAAGGATGTTTTTATTGCAGAAATTCGTCGAGGTTACCGTCTATGGGAGCAGATTATGGTACCACGGTTGACCTCTTTTTATAAAGAATGTATGGTACCTGAAATTGTCTTAAACCGAATACCACGCAAAAAAATGCAAAAATCCACTATCAATTATGGAAGCCCAGAAAGATTAAGTAAGCGAGTATTGGAGGTTGCATATGCGTATGTTGGTTTTAATGATAATCTCATATACGACATACCCGACACCAATTTAAATATAACGTACAGTCGAACAAATTTCTCCTGTCAGGGCGGGATTTGTCTGCGCAGACAAGGCACGCATTCGGATAAAGAAGGACACAAACGACGCACTATTTCGTTAGGTTATCTTTATACTAAATTATTTAAATTAAAAGTATCAAATTATTTATATATTATTTATATTAAATTATCGTCAGTAATTTTATAGCTCCTCTATTCCTGATAATTCAGATTCATCATCGTCATCATCCCAATCATCCCCTGAATCTGTATTTGTTACATTGATGATGAACTTTTCAATAACATTCTCTATTGCAATTTCCTACTTAAAAAACTCTTCTTCGCATTGTTTAGAATGAGCACAACGCCGTTGCCATTCTTCTTTTGAAAACTGTTAAAAAATTCTTCGCATAAATCACTCACAAGCTTTAAATTAAATGTGACATTTTTTTTCGCTACATATTGTTTAAGCGAAGCCCACACAAGTTCAATCGGGTTCAGATCGGGATGATAAGGAGGCAGCCGTAAAATGTTGTGACCTTGTTTTATTGCAATTTCATCAATTGCGTACCTCACGTATTGCGGTTTATGCTGTTTAATCAAATCATACAGATCTGATTTCAACATGTTCTTATTAGTATGAATATTTCTTGTTTCCAGCCATTGCTTCATAGTTTCTTTTCTTGAATTAGTCGTGGGAGCCTTATCAACTTGGACGTTATGGTAAGGTGCATTGTCGATAACGATAACACTTCGTGGTGGTAGGTTTTGTAATAATTTACTCTCAAACCACCTACAATAATTTTCAAAATTCATTTCATCGTGGTAATCACCACTTTTAGACCCAGACTTAAAAATTAAGGATGCTCCATTGATAAAACCATCTTCTCCGCCCGCATGTACAATTATAAGTCGTCCTCCTTTCGATACTGGTTGCTTCAAACCCATATTAGAATTATCATTCCAGCTTTGTGGAGTTGTGTGCGAGGAATGAATGTAGGTTTCGTCCATAAATATTATGGGACGGCCTTCTTCTCGGTAGTTTTTTATCGCCCTTAAATATTTAACTCTTAATCTTTGAATATCTGGTTTCTCCATTAATATTTTTCGATTGATTGGGTTTTCCTCCATCGAAATCCAATGTTGTGGATAATGTGGCGCAACGATTCCCGACTCCCTTCATATCCAACGGCCTCTTTGAAATTTAACTAAAATACTTTTAAGGGTGGGTACGGTACCATTCGTCACGTGCATGTTGTGAATAATTCGTTCGAGAGGAATTGTTATTCCGTTCGTTGCTTCGGCCGTCATAAAAGTCAATACGTTATTAATAATTTCCGACTTTGGCTTTATAGGGTGCCCGCTTAATTTACTTTTAAACTCCATTCCAAAACAAAAATTTAATAAACGTGTACAATTTTTTACATGTAGTATGTACTCCGAAGTTATCTAGTTCTGATAAGAACTGTTTTCCAAAATTAAAACAATAAATAGGTAACTAAAAAATTATATACAAACGCAAAACAAACAGGTGTATAAATGAGTACGCTAGTGAAGCTCAATTCACAATGACCCTTCCTCCGAATTATTAACTTTGTCACTGCGCATTCACTCCGCCCTGACACGAGATAAGATGTTTTACTGTAGTAACGGTTTTGTTTATACAGGGTGGTGCACTACGCGACAGTTATTCTAAGCATTAAAACTACAAATAATGTTAAAAATTTTAAGGCATACATATGTCAAGATTATTCCGAAACTACATATTAAAAATTATTTTGGATTGTACAGGGTGCTCTAAACACGCACCATATCAAAATTGGGTTATTTTAAATAGATCACCCTGTATTTTTCTATTTTGGAATTTTACGATAAAAAATAATGTATGTTCTTTAACATGTCTCTATACCAACTTACTTCCGTTTCTGGGATAAATCGATTTTACCTGATTTGCAGACCCTCCAAAAAATGCAATAACTTCAAGATAAATAAGAACAAGCAACTTTTGGTTTACACCACCTTACTAAGAGCCTTCAACATCTCTTTTGCAATAGTTACTATTATGTTATGATGTACAGGGTAAGTTTTAATACTACCGCATAACATTAACGACTTAAAAACTTAAATAACTACGCTTAACTTAAATGGAACACCCTAAATTCTGTAGCCTACATACATGTAACATACATTATTTTTTATCGTACAATTCAAAAATAGAAAAAAATACAGAGTGTTCCATTTAAAATAACCCAACTTTTGATATAGTACGTGTTTCTGGAGAACCCTGTACAATGGAAAATATTTTTAAAATTCTGTCTCGGAACGCACATTTCGTACGATTATAGAAAAAGCTAGAACACTACTGTCAGAAGTGAACCTGAGTAAAAAATATTGGGCGGAGGTTGTTAATACTGTGGTATATTTGAAGAACAGAAGCCTCGCGAAAGCTTTAAACAATACAGTGCCTGGAAAAGCTTTGGACTGGAAAGGAAGTGGATGTCAGTCATCTGAAAATATTTGGTTGTTTGGTTTATCGACTGATTCCAAAGCAAAAGAGACGTAAATTGGATATGAAGACGGAACCGATGATTTTTATTGGCTATCCTGATAATCAAAAGGGTTATCGTCTGATGAATCCAAAGACGGCTGTAGTAACAACTGCGAGAGACGTAAAATTTTAGAAAACGTTTTTCTTTTTAAAAAGAAAATGTCATGAAGTCGTCGAAGTCATATGGACTTCTCATGGTCAGTCCTTTTTATCAAAGGATCCGTGAGTGTTCCAGAAGTTTGAGCCTGTCCTGAGCAGAAGTGACTTGGAGCAGAAGTGGCTTGAAAATGAGCACGTATCTGATGAGGTGGTTACTTATAACGAAGTGATTATAACTGACATGGAAGAAAGGAGGTATTCTTAAAGAGAACGCACACAAATTGATCGGTATGGTTGCAATGTTATGTATGTCAAGGAGAGCAATCTTGACGGAGATCTTGGTACCATAGAGGAAGCATTGGCGAGACCAGACAGCGAGTTATGGCAGAAAGTGATAGATGATGAGCTTACGTCAGTGAAGGATAACCAGACCTAGACGATAGTGGATCGACCAGCTAACAAGAAGCCAATTGAATGCAACTGGGTATTCAAGATCAAGAAAGATAGCGATGGTAAGGTAACGAAGTATAAGGCTAGACTCGTAGCAAAAAGGTATACTCAGGTATGTGGTGTAGATTATACGGAGACTTACTCTCCAGTATGTAAGCTGCAGCGATCTCTTTATGGTTTGAAACGAGCCTCAAATGCTTGGTTTAAAAAATGAGAAATTAAATTTAGGATTTTGTACAATCAAAAATAGAACCTTGTTTGTATCAAAAAACAACTTAAAGGTAATAAGAAGTTAATTGTCGTGATTTATGTTGACGATCTGTTCATATTTGGCAATTGTGAACAAGAAAAGCAAAGATTAAAGTTAGGTTTGCTTGATAAGTTTAAAGTGAAAGATTTAGGCGAGGCTAGACATGTTTTAGGCATGAGACTGAAACGAGATAGTGGCGTAATACATCTCGATCAGGAGGAATTTATTTTGGAATGTTTGAGCGACTTTAATATGACAGATGTTAAGCCGGTCAACACGCCAATAGAAGTAGGCATGAAATTGGAAAGGTCTATTAATTACCAGTGCTATCTACCATATTAAAAGTTGATAGGTTGTCCTAAGTTATTTAGCCTGTAATAAGCGACCAGATGTAGCACATGCGGTAAGTGTACTGTCCCAATTTAATTCATGTTATGATGAAATACACTTCAAGTGCGCGAACGGATTTTAAGGTATTTAAAAGGTACGTCTAACCTGTCTTATTTTTCGAAAATTAAGCGATCTAGACTTACGCGACTATGTAGACGCAGATTGGGGAGGCGCGCTCGATCGGAAATCTTTCACAGGCTTAATTTTTAAATTAGGGAAAAATATTGTTTCCTGGGAAAGCCGGGAACAAGCAACAGTCTCGTTAAGCTCGACAGAGAGTGAGTACGTAGGACTAAGCCAAGCTTCAAAGGAAGTGCTTTATTTTAAGAAGCCAGTTTACTGAACAGTTTGACTCACTGTAGAGATAGTAAACAGGTAGTCATTTATAATGACAATCAGTCGGCGCATAAAATTGCAGCCAACAAAATGATGCATAATAGGACAAAACACAGACATAAAATATCATTTTACACGGGAATGTGTATTAGCCAAAAGAAGTTGAGATTAGGTACATGTCAACTGATAAAATGATAGCGGATATTCTAACTGAAAGTGTTTCTGGTCCGAAGTTTTAAGGATTTATCCTTGTCAAATTATTCTATTAAGAGGGTGGATTAAAGTTAGATGTCTATATTGTTTTATTTTAGGTGTTTTGTGTATTGAAAAAAAAAAAAAAAAAAAAAAAAAAAAAAAAAAAAAAAAAAAAAAAAAAAAAAAAAAAAAAAAAAAAAAAAAAAAAAAAAAAAAAAAAGGTAATAGAATAATTTTCTAGTTTTTTGCTTTCCTATGCATATTTTAATTTATTGAACGATTAGTGTTTTTATGTTTACAGTGTACACAGTAAGGCACAAAAGTTTTAGATAGAAATTAATTCTATGTACCGAGTACTGACAACTACAAGTGTTAGAGTATGTACGTAATATATTAAGAGGGCGCATTGGAGGTTGCATATGCGTATGCTGGTTTTAATGATTATGTTATATACGACATATCCGACACCAATTTAAATACAACGTAGTAACGGTTTGTTTAATATATATACGTCTAATTTACTGTCACTTAAAAATATAGAATTTACTACGAAAATAGTGTTTAACTATCAGACTCCACTAACTCTGCTGAAGGCTTAATCTAGCCTGCTTTTAGAGTTATTTAACATTAGCGAGTTGGTTAACAATAATTTTTTTTACAGCAACTATTTTTTTCTAGTTTGCAATCACGTGGCCTTCACTGTTTGGTGAATTACCAAGATACTATTTTTTATTTATTTTTCATCCAATTGGGTGATATACTTTTTTCCAAAAATTGATAAATTAAAGTTGGTGGGTTTGTTAAAATAAAAAAAATAATCTGGATGACCGTTTTCGAGAAATTTGTGTTAGCAATTCAAAAAAATTGTTTTCCCGCTTACACAAATTTATGACGTGAAACGTTACGAGTCAGTACGCAGCTGTCGCCATCCTGCAGTTTGTCTGTTTGAGAATATTACCACAGCTCGTTACATTTTCGATAGAGTTCGGTAGGTTTTAATCTCAATCCAAAAAGTACCATCCTCAGGGTGTGTGTTGAAATAGGTTGCATTAACATAAATATATACACCTTCAAAATCTTTGTTTGTGTACCACAAGACCATGAACGCAAATCTAGGTGGTTTTAGGCAGCAAGAAGAGATATGTCGAAGTCAAAATCTATGTTTTTCTGTTCTAATCATTTTAATGTAAGTTTCTTTCAAAATTAATCTAGTTTTGTGTTTAAATACATTTTCCTTTGTAGAATGATCCTCTAAAGTCATATGTAGTTATCGATGTATATGATTATCAGAAAAATAAAAAAAGAACTGCCAGTAGTACCTGTCACAGGTCGAAACCTATACAAAGCGTCAGAGAAAAACACTGATTAAAGAAACTTTTTCTGCAGCTGCACTGGATGGTTGACTCTATGAATACTGCATTGAAAACAAGCGTTTTGCGCAGAACTCCACATCGTTCTGATACTAACAAACGTGTAGAGAGTATCCCAACTGTTCGTTCGCGATAAAACATTTTGCTCGAAAATATAATAAACGTCTAACAGCGCCAAAACGTAGTACCTTTTAAGATTAGTTGAAAATTAAAAAAATGAAAATTGCGTTTTAGAAAAAAAAATAGTTCAAATTATAGACAATAAAATTTACAACAACTTTTGTTTTATAACTTTTTTGTATAATTAATATAAGAGATATTGTTAAAACAATTTGTATCACGTGATAGTTATCAATTCAATTCAATATTTATTTTGTCTACAAAAAATTTTTATAACAAAAGATTCAGTTTTTCCCTTTACAGTATCAAAAAATAAAAAACAACATAATATTTCATTAAATTATAACTCAACTAATTCCTGTTTCCTTCTTCAACCTCCCATCCCTCTCTTCTCTAAACTTTCAGTATTTTTATTTTTCTCTCCTCCTTTCTCCCCAACACTTCCCTCATCCATTGTTTTCCTTCCCCTTTTTCTCCTAGTAGTAACTTCCATTCCTTTTCCTCATGTCTTGTTTCCCTGCATCCCTCTTTTATATGGATTATATTTTCCATTCATCCCCCCACAACCTGCATACTCTCTCCTCATCACTCATCAATATTTATTTTCATTTTCTTCATTACCCATTCTGAACCTTGCAATCATTCTTATTTCATTCATTCCTTTTCCTTCTGTTATGTACCTTGGTGTCTTGTCTGTCATTATTTTTATGTATTTCTCGTTATATTTTCCTTCCTTTATTTTTGCCCTTCTTTCCTGCTTCTGAGTATCTTTATCTCTTGCAATTATTTCCTTTTCATCTTTCTCCCCCACCTCTCTTAATCTCTTCTCTCGCGTATCCCACTCTTTCATAGTATTTTCTTCTTTCTTCTTCCCCATATTTTACCTTCTGTGCCTCGTATCTTTCCCAACATTCATAAAGTATTTCATTTTCCTTCCTACTTCCCATTTTTTCTTCATACCTTACTGCAATTCCTGCTTGTATCCTTATTTTTCTATTTATAACTCTTCTTCCACTATATACCCCGGTGTCTCTTTCTCTAGTCCTAACGTCCACCTCAGTATTTCTCCTGTATCTTCTTCAGCTCTTGCCATTCCCTCCAACCCCAAATCTCCGCTCCATACAGTACCACACTTCTTACCAACTTTTCAAACATCCATCTCCTTTTCTCTATATCTTTACCAAATATCCTTTCCCCTAACCCCATACTTGTCCTACTATTCTATTTCCTTTCATTTTCATCTCTTTTATATGGTCTCCATCTTTGTTATCATATCTGATGTTGTAACCTAAGTATCTATACTTGTCTACTCTCTACCTACCTCCCCCCACCATCACTTCCTTTCTTCTTCCTTTTCTTTTTTAAATTCCATAATTTTTGTTTTCCCGACATTTGCTGCTAGTTTTTTATTTTCTAGGTATTTCTTCATAAATTTAACTACTCCTCTCATCTCTTCTTCATTTCTCGCTATTGCCACAATGTCATCCGCATATGCTAAAACCCATATCTTTTTCCTTCCTACTACTATTCCTCCTACTTGATTTTTTTCCATTTCCTCCTCAAGATCACTAATGTATATCGAGAATAAGATTGGACTTAGCGGACATCCCTGTTTTAGTCCTTTTCCGTCCTAAATTCTCTACCTAGCTTCCTCCCTACCCTCGTTCTACACCTTGTTTCTTCGTATATTTCCTCTATTGCATTTTTATATCTCTGTTTATTCCTACCTCCTCCATCCTTTTCCATAATCCCCCTCTTTCCACATTATCAAATGCCGCTTTAATGTCTAGAAATATTGCGTACATCTTTCCTCCTTTCTTTGCTAACTCTTTATTAATTATGTGCTTTAATATGTATATATTGTCTATCGTTCCTCTTCCTTTCCTAAACCTGCTTGCCAATCCGGTATTACATTCTTTTCTTCTATTTCTTTTCCAATTTTTTCTAACTATTTCCGCATATATCTTATAGCCCGCATTCATTATACTCACTCCTCTATAGTTGTTCGCTTTCTTCCTATCTCCCCCTTGTAAATTGGGCATATTATTGCCTCTCTCCATTTTTCTGGAAACCCTTCTCCTTTCCATATTCTCTCGAATACTTCTCTTACTTTTTCTCTCATTCCTTCTCCGATGTACCCCCATTGTTCTCCTTGTATTCCATCCGTCCCTTCTGCTTTTCCTTTTTATTTTACTTTATTTATTGCTCTCCATTTCTTCTTTTCCTATTCCACCCTCTCTGTGTCTTATCCTTTTTTTCCAACTTCTTCATTTCTTGCTTTTTTCACTCTCTCCTACTAACTTCTTACAGTGTTCTTCCCATTTTCCCCATCTATATTTGCTTCCATCCTTCCTCCTTTTTTCATCTTTTTATTAATGAATTCCCATACCTGTCCTTCATTTTAATTTCTCTAATCTTTATCTCGGTTTGTTTTTATGTTCTTCTTTATTTTTTGCACATATTCCCTTAAAATTTACTTTTAACCTTTTGTATTCATCTATCTCTATCTTTCCTTTTTCCATTTCCTTCTTCCTTTTCTTAATTCTTTTTCCCCTTCTCGCATTCTCCGTTCCACCAATCTTTTCTTTTCCCTAATTCTTGTTTTCTTAATCTATACTTTCTCTTCTCTGTTGCCAATTCCATCCTGGCTGTAATTCTCTCCATCTCTTCCTCCACCTCTCCTTTAGTATTTACTTCCTCTTCCATTTCCTCTTTATATCTTTTTATACTCTCTTCAGTCCATACTTTCTTTTCTCTCCATACCTCTTCTTGTTCTTGTACCTCTTTCTCTCCCTCTTCCATCATGACTACTTCTAGCGGCTGATGGTCCGATTCTATCTCCTCTCCTATTCTTAGTGTTTCTATGTCCTCCTTACTTTTTCGTTTATAATCACATAATCTATTACTGACTGGCCTCTTTCTCCTACATATGTAAATTCCCCTTTTCCTTCTTCTTCCAAATTTCCGTTCATTATTGTCCAACCTCTCTCTTCACATAGTTCTATCAAAATTTTTCCTTGTCCGTTTATTTTCTTATCCATTGATATCCTATTTCTTATCTCTCCATTTACCATTATTCCTCCCTCCTCTTCTATCCTAGCATTCAAATCTCCTCCTATAATCAACTTGCCTTCATCCCTTTCTTCTATTGCCTTTTCTATAATTGCTTTCGTTGTGTCCATTTTCTTTCCATATATCGTAAAATATTATATTTTTCCCCTTTACTCTGATTTTAATCATCCCCTCTACATTTTCTTCTTCTATTTCCTTTTCTATTTCCCATTCTTTTCTTACCCCCACTATTAGTCCTCCTTTCGCCCTTCCTTTCCTCTCTTTTCTTTTGCATACTGAATTTCCCATACATATTCTTTCGGCATCTTATCTTTCCATGTACTCCATTCTTTTCCTCCATCCAAGTTTCTACTAAACCTACCATTTTAAAACCCTTTATATAGTTCCAAAAATCTACACTTTTATTTTTTATCCCGCAATGTTCCAAAATAAGATCTTATTTTTCTCTTTATTTTTTACCCCCACCCTTTTTCTTCTTTTGCCCCCCCTTCTCAATTTTTAGTTTTGTGTCCATTTTCTTATCCTCCCCTCGTTCTCCACCCATCTTCTTTCTCCCTCCACCCACATTTTCCTGTATCCAATTTTACCTCCTCCCACTTTTTTACTTCCATTCTTATCTTCATCTGTATTTCCCTCTCCCTCTTTGTTCTAGCATCGTCTATGTATATTTTGGTACCTTTCATTCTACTTTTGTTCTTTAGTATCTCTGTTTTGTCCTCCAAACTCGACATTTTTATAATCACTATACCTTTTCTTATCTCCACGACTTCTTCTATTTTCATTTCCAATCCTAGATTCTTCTTTATCAGTTCCTCCATTTCTTGTTTTATTTCATTCTTTCCTCCCTTTATTTCCATCCCGTTTACTACCAAATTTTTCTTCTTCTCTTTTTTTCCAAGAGTTCTACTCTTTTCTCCAGCCCATCACACTTCTCCTCCAAGTATTTACACTTTACCTCGAACTTCTCGCCCATTCTTTTTATTTCCTGTTTTATCTCTTTCATTTCCTCATTATTCTTCTCTTGCACCAATTTCATTTCCTTTATTTCTTTTAACATTTCTTTCCATATCATTTTCATTTCGTCATCGTCTTCTTTTCTTTTTGTTACTTTTCTAAACCTTTCCTTTTCTTCTCGACCCTTCCGATTCCGACATTTTGATAAATTATATAATGATATCTTTTAGACTTAATAAACTCCGCTTCAAAACTAACACATAAATTCACACCTTTCTTTCCAAACTGCTTCGAATTTCTCACCGTAATTGATTATTTGTTATTGAACGTACACTTAACTAATTACTATATCTAATTCGTACACCATTAAACAAAGTTTATCGTTTTAGAATGCCAGAAATGTTAAAAACAACGATAACGTAAATACTGTTCTTTATCACTTTCTGTTTATGTGCGTTATTCCCTATCACTACTTATCACTATCACACGCGTTGTTGTCTATTTCCTCTCGTAATTCTGATAGATTCCATCTCATTAAAACTAAACTAAAACGTCTATTACTTACTTATAATTATTTATAGTTAATTTACACTTCTATCCCAAGAGCGAATTAAGATCACTTCCTTTCTTCGCGAACGCTTAAAACCGAATCCGAATAACGTGATAGTTATCATATCTCAGTAATTACTTATCGGATCAAAAATGATAAACAACTTTCATTTGAAAAACAATGTGTAAAATAAATATTTTTGAAAATGATTGGACTTCTTTTAGTCTAGAATCTGGCTTGGTCACAAGTTGATTATCTATCAGTTGTCTACCTTAAACTTTCTTTTGTTTGTTTTAAGTTTCTCGCCCTGATGAAGCCCCTTACGATAGGTGGCGTTGGCAACTACGATTACCTTTTCGACACGGTCCAATCCCGGAAGGTTTTTGTTCCAATAATGACTCCGACCGTGGAAGCCCCATAATGGCTTTTCTGTCTAGCGATTTCCACTTGTTGGGCAGTTATGAAATTGGTGTCGTATGTAAAATTAAAATTTTGTATAAATAAGCCTGTAATTCTGTGAACAAATCGTAGCGTAAAAATTTGCAATTTTGTGTGTTGCTGTAAGCTACAGATTCTCGTAAGTATTTACGGTTTCTTGTGAAATCCTACAGACAGACCTTGAAAAATTTGAAAGCTACAGAATTGCAAAAATACTATCTGTAAAATATTGTGCTACGATCTTACGATTTTACGTTATTACTGACTTGTAAATACAGAATTGCAGTTTAAGTTTCACACTTATATGTAGTCATTGTATAAATAAATTCAGTGCAGCTAATATTGTTGTTTTAATAACGCATTACACCTGTGTTTATTATTATTTACTTATTTAAAGAAAATTGCTACAGTAGCTAGTAACTACAGACTTCTACAAATTATTGTCTATTTGTTACAGTATGTTCATATTCTCAAGATCTAAATTCTCAAAAAACCTTTTTGTAGGTTCATAATTAATGGTGAATTCAATATTCTTGTGTCAATAATTGTTTTCGTCTTCTATTTCATTTTATCTAAAAATTATGTTTTTAGATCTTTTTCAGTCGTTTTTGCACGTGTTCGTCTTGATTCTCGTATAATCAAGCATTACCTATAAAAATGCTATAATAATACAGAAATTGCTAACAAAAAGTGTAAGTATTTCAAGAATCACTTTTTTGTGTCGTTGATATTGGTAATAAAGGATATATTTGTTTATTGTTCTATTATCTTTACGTATATTAATACATTGATATTAAAATTGTTGTTATAATATTACATCGGATACAATTTTTTTATTGATTATTCAATCATCGGACTTTGTCATAGCCCTAAATCGCAATTTTTTAGCCGAATTGTAAATTCTAGATGCTGACGATATGGAAATTCATTTCACCAATGAACAATAAACTCCACTTCGCTAGTTGAATGGCCGTACCTCAAGTAAATTAAATTTCTAGTAACCTATTTTAAAACAAATTTTAGTACTAGGTAATTTCGGCGACGTACGTTCATCTATACAGGTGTCAGTGTTAACAATAACAGTGTTCGTGCTGTTCAGTTTCATCCAACTAAATTCTTCTGATAAAGAATAATAACAACGCGTAATCGAGATTAATTTTGTTTCATGTTTTTGTGATAATCCCGTGGTAGTTTTTACTTTCAAACCGTATTTATTTCGTCTGTCAACTAGAATACAAACAAAACGTTGTACGCATTCTGGAATAAGTGGCTTCCTTTATTTGAATGAATGTCCATGTTTGCAAAATTGGTTTCCACTAGTGCAGGGCACCTCATTTAAGCGGCAATTTTTTGCTTTGCAATCAAGATCAATTGGCGCAAGTGGCATCTGTTGATGTGAATTAAAGTAAATTCAATCGCTTAAGTGAAAATAAATCAGTCCAAGTCCAGAAATAAATTTACTGCAATAGTCTAAGTCCAAAAGAGCAACTTAAGTTAGTTTCTTCCAAAATAGAGTTCCGATTGTCCTGACGAGGCTAAATCGCCACCACGATCGCCACCCATACAAGATGAATTGCGCAAACTATGCTAACTAACTCCATCTAGTAAAAGTAATCCAACAATTGTGTTCAGTAGTGATTTGAGCTAAAATGGATCAGACAAAATTTAGCCTTTTTCTACGATCGTGCAAAAGTGACTACTTACTATGCCAAAAAGTTACACTTTTGCATTATTGAAAAATCACTTTATTAGTGCAAATAGTAAATTATACTACTTTTTATACTCGTGCATAATATTTCTATTTTAAGTCGATCACACATTTAGGACCGACTTAGACAAAAATACATCCCTAGGTACATTGGTGCAACCGAGCATTAATAAACTTAACACACACCTCATACGTATGACTGACTTAATGCCGCTGAAAAGCGTTTGTTAGTCAATCACTAGGTGGCGTCGAATAATCATCTGATCCCTATAGTAAGCTTTAAATTTTGATAAAAATATTTTTATAGTGGGATGAACTCGACTGTACTGTTGACGTTGCGTTATTTTACCGGTTTTATATGTATTATAGGTCAGACTGATCGAACTGTAGTCGGTAATTTTATATTTGAACCTGCCGCCAAGATTTACGGCGCTTATAAAGTTGGTAACAACACGACACATAAGGGAGAACAAAGCTCACTTCAGAGGTAAGCGGAGTTTTTGGCGGAAGATGAGTCTTCAATTGTTTTTGTTACCTAAAATATTATACATATAAATGTTTTTTTATATCCCGACCATCTTTTTACAAGTTCCATTACAGAATTGAAGGAAAATTATGCATACGTTGAAAGGTTTTAAAGAATATACAGGGTGTTAAAAAAAAGAGCGTAAAATATTTCAGAAGGTAATAGTATGAACTAAAATAAGCAGAAAAGTCTTAATAAACATGGGTCCGCAAAGTAACGGTTGCGGAGATATGGAATGTTTTATGTTTTTTCGCACCTTTTGTTATTTAGATGGGTTGAAGGGGTGGGACCTGTTTTATGGCCTCCAAGATCGCCTGATCTGAACCTTCTAGATTTCTTTTGTTTGGGGATATTTGAAGACATTAGTGTATGGTATTCCTGTAAATAGCCTGATTAATGTGTCAAGAAATCCAAACCAAGGAGGGTGTTTTTGAAAGAGTTCGAATATCGTTGAGACCAAGATGTCGTGCCGGCTTGGAAATGAACGGAGGACATTTTGAACATCTTTTGTAACGTTTTTTTTTTCTTGAAAGCTTCCTTTGTCGGTTTATTCCTAATACAATAAATTGTTTGAAAAACGAATAATGGTCCATATCTCCACAACCGTTACTTTGCGGGCCCATGTTTATTAAGACTTTTCTGCTTATTTTGCTTCATACTATTACCTCTTCAAATATTTTACACTCTTTTTTTAACACCCTGTATATGCATATATTTCTAAATGTTCAAGTGGAGATTATTCTGAGTTGCTAATAATAAATTTAACTGAAATAATACATGCATTTGACGACAATGTACCATGTACTAGAAATTCTTCCATTCAAAGCTATGCATTCCACAGATCTTACTATGTAATTTTTCACTATCGAACTTTCATGACTAACGGTCAACTGAATTTATTTACGTAATATTACAGTGTACATTGTTTTTGACTTATATTACAGTGGCCCTATTTTCTCTTTACACCACTGAAATTGTGGCTGACAGTAACAACGTTGATTTCTTTCTTATGAATCACATCTTATAATATTGTCCCACATAAAGAAAGAATTCTCTTATTCCATTTGAATTTTGATTAAACATACTTAAAAGTGTATTATATAGCTGAGCTATGCATGTCTCTAAATTACACACTTTTATGAATAAGTTGATTGTTTATGAATATACGTTTATTGAATGATATACTTAAACCATTGCTTAACTAAGGATGTATACTGTTTATCTTCTTAATTACTTAGCAATAAATAATTTAAATATGATTTGAAGTAGTAATTATAGAATTGAAGTCAGTGTTAATGTGTTTTAATTCACAACTAATTCAATCGCAATTATCTAAAGCTACTTAATAAATAAGCATACGTTAAATATAAAACGCTATAATTCGAAAACTAAAAATGCTATCGAGGTGCTAAAATCGGATGAAAAAAAAAAATACTCAACAGCCCCATGCCTTAGAAAATCAAAAATTGCACACGGTTTCGTCATCACACTATACAGGCTTTATACTCATTCTCTTCTGTAGTACCCATACATTACACTTGAATAGAAATGTACCATATGAGTCAATAAATAAATGTTTTTTAATGAACTAATTTTTTTTCATCCGATTTTATATATATTATGCTTAATACTTGTAATTAAGTATAAGTTTAAAATCATTTCGATTCTGGACTTAGAAAATTTTTGATTTTTCCTAAGGCATTTTGGTATTTATTTTTTTCTATTTTTTTTTACATTATGCTTGTGCACGTTTCAATGTATCCTTGCCGCACGTATAATCAATACTCATTTCTACCGACACCAAGAGCCATAGGCTTACCCAAAGATACTACCAATAGAAGATACATTAATGTTATCGTACACTCTGTGTGGCCATTAACCGAACAATTCCACAATCAAGTTCAAACAAATAGCATAAAAATAGGAAGAAATAGGTTGAATAAAATCAGGTAAAACTATTCAATCATTCTAACTCACCTGCCACAATTGTCCAGCGGCCTCTGCAACATCTTGCATGCTATTATACTTTCCTGGTTGCTTTTCCTTAACTTCCATCATGTAATAATAGAAAGCATTTCGGCAAGCTTTATTCTTCGGAGGCATCTTAAAAATCACTTGTTAAAATCAGAGATACAGCAAAAATTCACTTACATTTTTTAGTTTTTGT
This sequence comes from Abscondita cerata, assembly GCA_030710515.1. Classification (NCBI taxonomy): domain Eukaryota; kingdom Metazoa; phylum Arthropoda; class Insecta; order Coleoptera; family Lampyridae; genus Abscondita; species Abscondita cerata. The sequence goes on from JALBCR010001070.1 coordinate 129,039, forward strand.
AGTGACGCCTAGTATTAAAAGTAATACAGATAAAAATTTATGACCTTAATGGCGGCTTCCTCAGCTTCAAATAAAATTTGCAAGATTGCAGTTTACCTATGAAGTTGTTGCACTTGAAGTGGCCCCTGTTTAACCTAAGAAAAATGAAAACCCCTAAAATAATTTAAAAACTGTGCTGTTAATTTAAACTGTAATTATAAAACAGTTAACAATTAAAGATTTATCATAAAATTTTACTGACTAGGATAAATAATACAATAAGTTAACAAAAATATATGTTTCTTTAATCGGCTTGCAAAATACTTGTGTTGGTGTTACTACTTTTGACGGCAGTGTTAACCGAAGGTTGAATTAATGTCAAAAATCAAATAACATATGATTTTTAAGATATATTTTTAAACTTAAAAGTAGACGTAATTACAAAATGTCCTTAAATGCTGCAATAGCGCGACTTAATAAATTAAGATCCTCAAGGAGATTCGACCCTTTTCTTCGAGCAACTACAGACGTCATGCTGCGGGCGCATATGAGCCTCGGGGTGATGATAAAAAGTCAAGCCAGTCAAAACCAGTGATCGATGATGTACCTGGTTTAAAAATAGTAATGTTGTGGATTGAGGAAGTGAACCTGTAGGTTCGGGAGCCTGTAAAGATGGCGAATACAAAAATCCTGAATACTTTTCTTATAATGAACTTAGTTACTATGAAGCTGAAATTGAAATGGCCAAACATCGTTTACCCCAACCAGTTAGTAGAAAGCAGCCTTAAAAATTGCTTATAAACTACATTATTTATAATCAAGTCATTGTTATTATGTAAGTAGAAAAATTTAGAAATAAATCTTCCAATATGTAATTGTTTCATATAATTTTATGATCACAGGACTTTACTGTCTGTATGTGCTTACGTTTCAATAAGTTTCTTGTATTTATAGGTGGTTAGTTTGGTAGCTAAGACTTCTGCTTGGCCGGTTTCAAGATAGGATTTGAAGATTAATTAATGTGTAAACATTTTTGGTTAATTTTAATAGAAAATCAAGATTCAATTGCTATCAATAAAAAACAATTTAAATGAAACAAGGGTATATACTACTTACAACGAAATATAAAAAGTTGGTCTTAAGAGCAATGTGTACTCCATGCTAAACCATGTACCTATCTACTGTAAATACTATTAAAACAGCTTTTAAGTTTAAGAGCAAGAAGTAAATTTTAACGTTTTATGAGACAAAACTTAGGGCTTTGTCCCTGCACATTGCTTTTTTCAAAATGCTCACTTTCGGTTTTTATGTTTGAATTTGTACATTTTACAATTTTATATAGAAACTACCCGAGCCCAGTCCCCTAGGAGCCTCACGAAGTAACACCGTTTTCTCAAGTGCGTTGCCTATCCTACCAATGCAACAGCACGCCGAGAATATTTAACACTGGCCCAGTACTGGGCTATGCTTGCCTCTATCCTAGCAGCGTGAACAAAGAACCGAGGTGATAAGAAAAATATAAGTTAACTAGATTACCCCTAAGCTCCTAGGAGCCTCACGAACAAGTAACACCGTTTCCTCAAGTGGGTCAGTGTTCATAAACATATTTTTTTCGGTGAAATTGAACCTTCTACAGCTAAGCCATTCTGAAAATTTGCAAAATTACGAATCTTATGTTTTTTATTCATGTTTTTACTGAACTGAAATGGCCAAAATAGTTGTTAGTCATACGATGACTTTTTAAAATGGCGTCAGCTTAAAGAAGCAACACACACAATAAATAATGTAGGTTACACTAATCTTTGGTGTAGCTGGAGCGTGTAGAAAGCTGAGTTGGTTTGACTTTCAATCGATGATGTAACGGACTTAAATTCATCTATATTGGTAACTTTAAAGAATACCAGACCTAAACAGATAGAGTATTTACAATTAACAGTCGTGGAAGACAATCCTATAAATTTTGTAGAAATATGTCGTAAATATATTACATTACGTAAGATGGTAGACACATCTAGTCAAGGACATAATAGATTTTTTTGAAGTTTCAAAATAATAAATGTTATTCTCAACCTGTGGGAAAAAACACTTTCAGGAAAATTCCAGAAAGAATAGCCACTTTTCTTAAGCTTGCTGAGCCTCAGTTATATACAGGCCACTGTTTTAGAAGTTCCTCTGCATCCTTGCTTGCAGATTCAGGAGCATCTCTTAGTGTAATCAAAAGGCACGGTGGGTGGAAATCCACTACAGTAGCTGAAGGGTATATTGAGAATTCTTTAAGCAATAAGAAAAGCCACTGCGGAAAAAATTTTATGCCAACAACAAACTGATAAGCCGTCTACAAGCTAAGTTGCTTAGAAGTAAGTAATAGTGCCACCACTACCTCAATTCTTCTGTCACAACATGTACCACAGGCCTCGTGGAAATAAATGAAGAAACGACTACAATTTCAAAAGCTCTTCCTTTGTTTAATTTTAGCAACTGCAATAATTGTCATATTAATGTTAACTTAAAATAAGGAAATTTACTTATCCACATATTTTTGTATTTATGCCCTATGTTTATGATTCGTATAAGTAAAAATGATGTTCTAATGAAAGTGTTGATTTTGTAGTTGCCACTATGTGCACTTTTTCGCAAATTAGATAATATTAAAACTGTGAATGCGATGCAAATTTCTTTCTTTCGGTGTGCTCCTAATTGGGCGATTACGCTAAACCACGCTAAACATTTTATTCTTTTTGGCTATTAATTTTTTGATGAATTAAATACACTTGTCGATACGGATTTGATCGACATCTGTTGATTTTACGGCGAGTAATGCAAACAAAATATTTTGCTGTAATAGTGGCAACAAGCGGGACATACAAACGGTTTGCTTACTTTTCTTCCCATGTATTTCTAAAGGAACTTTGCAAAGGAATTTTGATGTATTATACTGTTATGTCTATCGTTATATTAAGAGAGTAAGTAAAATATCAGAAGTTTATTAATATTGTTTTTGTTAGCCGCAGTACGAGGACAGGTATATTTGTATATTACTACATTTGAAGCAATTGTGACAAGTGAAAAGAATTTGTGGGATAAATTTTAATTAACAGAATAAAAGAAAAGATCTGACATCTGATACCAAATTACCTTTAGGAAATCAGCAAAGAATAATTAAGAGTGATTTTTCTAGTCTATTTCGTCGGAACTGTAGGAAGTTAAATAGGTACTTAAAGAAAACCAATAGATAGAGAATATGGCAACAATAAAGTTATTGTATTTCGTAGTTATTCTTATTACTTTTTAACAAACACTAATTGTCTGTAAGGCTGAGGTAATCAACACATAGAATTTATTCTATTTTCACTACAAGTTAAAGAGCAATTGTAATGCAAATCAGTTAACTAAATTAAACAAATAACCTTTCACAATTATAGGTTAGCTTTGGGTTAGGTAATTGTTATTTACCTAACGAGTTCGGGAAGATAAATTTCCCGCATAAGCACTTTGTTTGCCGCACGATCGTAGGGAGTGCAGCATTAGATGCGAATGAGGAAATTTCTTCTCGAAAAAGTTAGGTATATTATTTTTTGTAACGAGTAACTGTAGTAATAATTCATAAATAAATAAATTTACAGCTGTTTAGTTTTTGTGTTTACAAGAAATTTGAGTTGGTAGCACTGTCCCGCCGATTACTTGACAATTTGCTTTGCGTTGTCAACTAATACCAACTTAACAAAAATTTCCCTATTCCCTCGGAAACTAAATAACACCGAGGTGAGGGAAATGGAGCTTCCGTGCATCGAGAATAACCGGAAAATCAGTAATCTTAGGCTATGAGTACAAAATTAGTTATTTACCTAACGAGTTCGGGAAGATAAATTTCCCGCATAAGCACTTTGTTTGCCGTACGATCGTAGGGAGTGCAGCATTAGTGCGAATGAGGGAAATTTCTTCTCGAAAAAGTGGGGTATATTATTTTTTGTAACGAGTAACTGTAGTAATAATTCATACATAACTAAATTTACAGCTGTTTAGTTTTTTGTGTTTACAAGAAATTTGAGTTGGTAGCGCTGTCCCGCCGATTACTTGACAATTTGCTTTGCGTTGTCAACTAATACCAACTTAACAAAAATTTCCCTATTCCCTCGGAAACTAAAAAACACCGCGGTGCGGGTAATCGAACTTCCCATGCATCGAGAATAACTGGGAAATCAGTAATCTTAGGCTATGAGTACAAATAGTTATTTACCTAACGAGTTCGGGAAATTTCTTCTAGAAAAGTTAGGTATATTATTTTTGTAATGAGTAACTGTTAGTAATAATTCATAAATAAATAAATTCACAGCTGCTTAGTTTTTTGTGTTTATAAGAAATTTGAGTTGGTAGCATGGTCCCGCTGATTGATTGACAATTTGCTTGGCGTTGTCAACTTATACCAACCTAACAAAAATTTCCCTATTCCTCGAAAACTAAAAACACCGCGGTGCGGGAAATGGAACTTCCCGTGCATCAAGAATAACGGAAAATCAGTAATCTTCGGCTATGAGTACAAAAATGTATTTCACTTCCACACTCTAGAAAATTTTGCTTTATATTTAGATTTTACAATTTAATTTATATATTTTCAGAACAAAAAAAATTTTTTAACAATAATTTATAGCGATTCTCATGCGTAATTTAGTAGTTATTTTATTATTTTCGTAAATTATCGGATCAATTCGGTATTAACGATATAAGCGGGCCTAAAAGTAAAAAATGCGGGCGCAAAAAGTAAATCGAGCGAAAAGAGTTATTTTACGCTCTCGGAAGCGGGTTTAAAGTGAATCATTAAATATAGGAAGTGCAAAAATGTTTATTACTTTATCCGCGTAAGATTCTTTGAATTTTGAAAAATTAGTCCAAAATAAGCGAGTTGTGGTCAAATTAGGGGTCAATTTCTTTGAAATTTTGACTATTTGTAACATTTTTTTTAACCTCGAAGATGCCCTCGTACCAAAAAAAAATTTAAATCGAAAATAAAGACACATCTTTCGAAAACTCGAACCTTTTTCCGAAACGAAAATATCTCGAGCCGTTTTAATGCGAGACGAATTTGAAAAAAGGTCGATTTTCGCATCGAATCTGTTCCTAGCAACGTGAACAGAGAACCGAGGTGATAAGAAAAATATAAGTAAGTTAAGATTATTTATAATCAAGTCATCGTTATTATGTAAGTAGAAAAATGTAGAAATAAATCTTCCAATATGTAATCGTTTTAAATAATTTTATGCTCACAGGGCTTTACTGTCTGTATGTCTTTGTGCAACTAAGACTTCTGCTTGACCAGTTTCAAGATAAGATTTGAAGATTAATTAATGTGTAAACATTTTTGGTTAATTTTAATAGAAAATCGAGATTCAATCGCTATCAATAAAAAACATTTTAAATGAAACAAGGGTGTATTACTACTGTACAACGAAATATAAAAGTTGATCTTAAGAGCAATGTGTAGGTACTCTATCGCTAAACCATGTACCTACTGTAAATACTATCAAAACAGCTTTTAAGTTTAAGAGCAAGAAGTAAATTTTAACTCGTAACAACTACACAATCATTCTAAAGATTAATTACTACATTGCTCAATTTCCGCAATGCTTTTTTGATAAGCAGTCACAACTTTTCCCACGCTAAAGCACACGGTACCACCACCACGTTGTCTTTGAGCCACCTACGAATTAAAAACATGAATTTAATAAACGTATTTGAATCAACTTACGCTTCTATTTATGTCTCCAATGCAAATCCACTTATCTGTTGGGTTATCTGTAGAAACTACTGCCCATTTGGAATGGTCGTTGGTATCTTTAAATGCAATATTTGCTTCAGTTATGTTTATCGTTTTCACGTTGTTTACCCTAAAAGACAATGGAATTAAATTAATTTAATACTAAAGAATTATATTTCAACTAATGGTTAATTTTTTTCATATTTTTTCCTTTTGTTAACGTTATTCATGGTATACGACTATGGTCAATTTGTAAAGATTTAACTAGACTTTAATTGACAGTAACTTAATGATGAAACAAGATGATGCTTGAAATTGGGTTAAATTTAATAACCTTCCAAATTGTAGTCAAAGGTGAATATCTCGTAAGGTATCCTTGAGGTGGAGGGATGAAGTTTATGCCACTACCCTAGTTTTAATTAGCCACTTAGGCTTAACAACTTTAAATTAACTTTCTAAGGGTTTTCATAAATTTTTGTTCAATTATTTTTGGTGAATCAGAACATTCAAAGACGGCTTTTATAGTTGTAGTTAAGGGCCTGGGCCCTATGGATACCAAAATCTAGTCCTTCACATGGTCAGTGAAAACTCGAATATGATGTACGTTTTTCGATTCACGTAATAATACCACGCTAATCAAGAAGAAGAAAAAATCAGATTAGCCTTGTAGGGGTGTTCTTGCTGAATATTGGAATCTTGGACCCCTCCGGAACCGCTCTGTAATCGAGAAACTGGTTAAATTCCTTTGATAAGCTATAACGTGCTCGTACAAGCGATCCAAACTGATCGTTTTGCGGGGAATTTTGCGTGCTACAATTTAGTCCTGTCGACCAAACTCGAAAATCGGTAAGCTCTAAAATGGGGTTTTCAAAAACTAATGATGCTTGGATTGGTGTCCAGAAATCTCTAAAAGACACTCCAATCTGTTCATTTTTTGACGCCTGACATTATTGGTCCTATTCTGCAAATTAATGGGACCGACATTTTTCAGGTTATGGTGTCGTTGAAATACTTCTCTCGCTGCCCATTCCCACGCGAAAAAACGATAGAATTTCCCACGTGTAGCAGTCTCCGAGATGCAACGCTAGCGTACTCAAATTGCGCGTTTTTGACGGGAAACAATTTTGGTCCTCTCCAGAATTGGAGAAATGTATACCTTCTGAAAAATGACGTCGCAAAGAGGAAAAATTTTCAAAATTGCTTTTCGTGGCGATTTCCCACCACCTTGAAAAAAATGGAGCAGCTTTTGGTCTGAGCAATGGGGGTAAGATCAAATTTGTTTCCCATAATCTGAGTGCTCTAGCATTCAGTCCCGCTTGCAAAGCCATATGACTCGAAAAGTGTCGGTCCAAATAATTCGTGGATTAGGTTTAAACATGTCGGACGTCAAAAACTGAACAGAATGGGTGTCTTTCGGAGACTCCTGACTTTTCGAGAAGAGTCTAAAATATTCTTAAAATGTAATCAATATATTAACCAACTTCAAATAAAAACTACAATAAAGCTTCTTCTATCCATTGACACCTTTTTTTGTGTTTATACAACAATGTTTTATTTAAATTTTGTATATTCAACGACACCCAATAAAATCAGTTTCAAATCCTATCGGTGATGAACTTTTAAACAAAAAAAATGTTTCTTCAAATCTAAAACTCCAGTTATAGAGCCTGTATGCACGTCTGCTTCTTAAAAAAAACCTGCAGTTATTCTGGCATTTTTTCACAAAACTCGGATACTTTCCAAATTGACACAGAGACCGAACTGGTCATTCAAGAGCACCACGCCCACATATAGTGCTCGAAAAGTGCTGATAAATCCAACATCTCGATGAATATAGAACGGAGCTCTGACTTCTTGAAAAGTCACCTGATTTTGATCCAGCAGATTATCATTCCCCAAAATGTTTGCGATTACTGGATCAAATCAATATACTTAACAACATAAAAGTGGATTCATTCTAGTTCGCCAAGAAGTCCTACTTCCGTTAATAGTTTGTTGCAGATATATGAACAGTGATACGAGATGGATACGAGTGATACACAGATCGCAAGCACGATATCGTAAGGAGTATGATTTAGACGCTCAGCTGATTGTGCTACGCCAGCGCCCTCACCGGTAGTCAAAGTAGTGAATGAACTAAAAGAAAATTTGACAAATGCTGGATCTTCAATGCAGAATGCAATACACTGATTTGTTATAAATAATAGACCTGACTACATTGTACCTTATAAGAGCTGTCAAACTAAGAGTCTATATTACAATCTTAAAGCTATAGATTTAAATCTTAAGCTAAGTATGGGGTTAGGTTTTTTGATGGATGAATTTTTGTCCCAGTTCCAATTTGGTGACCCGTTCACATAATACTAAGTAGTAGTAGGTGGGAGGTGATGAATTTGGGTGTTACCGTTAATTGAAGGTGTTATGCACAAACCATGAACACTTTATTGCGATTCGAATCACTATATCTTGCATGAATCGATTTTTTCTTCCTTCAAAATTAAATCATTTTGTCAGGATAGTCTCTGGGACTTCTGGACATTTTCATTTGTAGGTGATTTTTTCTTAGTTATCAAGCAGGTACCGAAATTTTAGATAAAAAAGGGTTCCTAAGTTCTGACTACCGTGGTATGCATAGTTTGTAGTTTATTGATATCAATCCTCGACGTATTGCTCAATGCACGGCAGGCGTATATGTGAGTCAGGGTTGCTTCATAGAGAAAAACTGAGCAATGAGTTCATTAGTGGGTACAGCAACCAAGTCTAGTGTAGGATTCGTTTAGTTTATGGTTGATGTGATATCCCCAGGTTTTTCGAAAGTTCGTACATAAGCCTAAATACATAACTGCTGAATTCTTAGGGGATCCATTATGTCGGACAGATGTTGTGTGGTTATTTACAGAAATGTCATAAACGTGTAGATTAAATAATTGGACTGTGAGAGACGCCTGCTTTTATGAATTTGCCATTGGACATTGTTGTATTAATCGTGATACAGTATGTTCTATTGGACAGGAAGGAGTAGATAGGTAGAGCGGTATTTCTAAAGCGCGTTTCGCATCTATCATTGTTCAAATCAAACGTCAAATTTTTGATTCAGTCAAGTTTATTTGATCAAATGTGTTTCACACTGCAGTGTTTCACATTAGTCAAATTAATTTGACGAGTGTTTCATCATTGTTTATCAATGATCAAATGTTTGTGAAAAACAAATGATTGTGTTTCACACTATCAAATTCATTTGACGGAAACAAGTCAAACCCAAAATTGGAAGAATGGCCTTAACATTATAATTTTATAAAATCGCCCTTGGTATCAAACCTTGCCAAGAAAATACTGGCTTGTTTCGCTAATCCTCACTAATTAATTAGTGTTGACTGAGTTGAGCGAAATCCAAATTGGTGTGCGAGAATAATGTCTTTTGAATTATTATTTTTGGATATAACTTTTTCAAGAAGTTTAGTTAAAGATGATAAATGTCTGTAGGTATCTGGGCTTTCCTTTGGTTTGGCGGCTTTATAGATAGGGAGTATGATTACATTTGTATCAGAGAATCATACAGAGTGTAGTTAATATGCGTCAACCTTTTTTGTTAGTTGCTTTAGAAATTTCGTTAGTTATCAGGTTTAGGCCAAGTGCTTTACTGTTGGTAATCAAATTATGTCAGATGTAAGCTCTTGAGCTTGGGTGAATTGCTAAACTTCTGATAGAGAGGCGTTTGCTATTGCATTATGTACTAGATGTTATCGTCATACTCCCTAAGGGTAGACCCGAACACCTGCTCTAGATATGTTGCTATGAGGTTTGCTTTATCAATGTTACAGCAGTAAGTGAAAATACTGGCTTGTTTCGCTTATCCTCAGTAATTAATAAGTGTTGACTGAGATTAGCGATAGAGAATATATGACGTTCGGTTTTCGAGAAGTCTCTATAGGTGGACGTCGAATTGAGTTGTTGAGCTTAAGTATGGTAATCTAGTTTTCTGCCAGTATCTTCTATAACGATTTCTCAATTGAATTGTCTCAATTATAGAGCTAGGGGTCCGAAGATGATCAGAGACTCTTCTATGTTTCTATGGTTTTGTGGATTCTTAGATACTTTTTGGATTGCGATCATATATAGTTGGACTGAGTGATCTAGTTCGTTGGTCAATACGATACCATTCACCCCTTCAGTTTTTGATGTAGATTTTTCAGTGTCAAACGCTATACACTGTGTCCAAGATAAGAACATAAGCATCGGGATCTTGAAAACGGTCTCTCAAATTGCAAAAAAGTTGAGCAATTTAAACTATTTCTTACAAAACTAGGTTCTAAACAATTATGTGTGATACATTGTTGAATTTGTAATAAAAACACTACCAAAATTCAAGGTGTTTTTGTATGCGGCCATATAAAAAAAAAGTTGTTGATGGTTTCTCCGAGATGAAATGTTGGATTAAAAATTTGAAAGCACCATTTTTCTAAAGCTCTAAAAGTGTCAATGAAAAAATGTTTTTAGATTTTCAATATTTTTTTAAATAAGCTTAAAAACGAAAAATATTATTAAACTTTTTCAAACACCATGTAAATATACTCTAAATTGACAACTATTTTGCAATTTCAGCAACCTTGTATCTTCTACCGTTTTCAAGATCTCCATGCTGTTCATTCCTATCTAGGACACAGTGTATATTCACCGTGTCCAATAAATCGATGTAAAAACCGTTTCACATCTATCAAATATTCTTCAAATTTTGGGTTTGATTTGTTTCCGTCAAATGAAACATGTGTGATTGTCGAAAAGCAATGACAAAACAAAAAAAACAGGCAGAACCAACACTCATTAAATTAATTAGACAAATGTGAAACTTATTTCATCAAATAAATTTGAGTGAAGCAAAATTTTGACGTTTGATTTGCACAATGATAGATGTGAAACGTCTGTACAGTCTCAGAATTTTGGAAACGGTAGCAGTAACAATGTTGGTTAAATTAAAAAAAAATATCTCGTTCACCGAGTCTTCTGTACCGTCGAATTCCTATGTAAATTTCGTATGTCATTGGCGCCACTCTCAAGGGCACAGTTTTTAATAAAAATAATTTTGGATTTCAATATCACAAACATCGATATGTTACGCAATTTTGGTTGGATGCTTTTTCCCTAAAATATATAATTACGTTTTAAAGACAGAGCTGTTTTCGCAGATTATGTCGTGAAATATTGAAATCCTTCCCAATTTATTAATTGATTTTGAATTAAGAAAAGCGTCTGCACGAAGTTGGAGAGAACATTGTAGAATATGACAAATACTATTTTAGATTATTTCAATTTATATATAAGGGTGTTATTCTGGCGCTTCGAAAACATGTAATTTCTCCATATAAATGCGCCACGAAACGATAAAACCTGAAACTAAAAATTGTAGAGTTCTTAAGAATTCGATATAACGATTTAAGCAAAAAGAGCACATAATGCTCTTAAAGTGACAATGAAACAATGTTTTTCATTTTTTATATCTATCGACATAATGTCAGAATTTTTCCAAACACCATGTAGAAGATATTTAAATTGTGCAACTGTTTCCTAATTTCACCAACAGTATAACTCCTCCTATAAATCACTGGAGACCATGGATAGAGAGTAGAAGTAGGGGAGACCGAGAATGCGTTGGGAAGATGATATCAAGCAAGTGAGCGGTTTCGGATAGAAGAGAGTGGCTGGAAATAGAGAAAGGCGTTGGAAGAGGCCTATGTTCAAAGTTGGACGAAAAGAGGCTAGAAAGAAGAAGATAACTCCTGCCGTTACGAAGAATCCAATAGTATCCTTATCTTTGATATGCTGTATAGAACTAACAATTTAAATTTTACAAGAAAGGCGTGACAGTTAGAAAAAAAGTAATGATGCGAATCGACGTTCCCTATAATTAACAATCGATCTGTTTTAAAAAAATATTCAAGTTGGAACTTTTATCTAACACACTCTATCAAAGAACTCAATTTAATTTATTGATTCATCTAGGACGGATTGATCTGTTTACCAAGACCACTGTTCCACTAGTCACCTTCAATTTTCTAGTAAATTGTACATGGAAGTTTGAACGCACAGATACAAAGATTGTGATAAAACTAAACAAGAAATGTTATACATAACAAAGTGAACTTGGCGTCTCAGTTATTTCAAAAGAAACCAATCGTTGGATTATCAAAAACATGTGTAAAATATCAAAATGTTATAGCAGACTTATGACCGGTTGCATTAGTCGTTAACAATTTGTTAGCCAATCAATGAATTTAAAATGTAAATGATAACCAATCAGAAGGACCGTTACCTAACAGCAAATTCAACTAGAGCTTATGCAACATGTCAAGAACGTTTGTTCTTTTTATGTCACGTTTAACAAAGACTACTTACTTGTAATGTATGTCGCACTCAGATGGTATTCGACCTGGTCCATTAGGCCAAGTTTCGACGAATAAGTTCACTCCCAACGAAGGCGCTACCCAATCCAAATACAGTTCTTTTGCAAATTTCGGACCTTTTGCAAACGAGATAAATTGCGTTCCTCCTAAAGACTTCATATATTCTAAGCTATTCCACGGTGATTGAGTATTCACAACGCTGTTGGCCGCTTCCGTTAGTTTAGGAAACATCCACTTTAAATTGTCTGGTACGTTTTTACTAAATATATTGGGTTGATTATATTTTAACTGCGTCCCTGAAAAAAAAAACAATTGTTAATTGAAGTTCTTGCAGAGTATTCGTGATTTACCTACGCCGTCCAGGCTTTCAATGTTTAGAGATATACACAAAAAACTTTGTCCGTACGTAAGTCCGTTGTGAGGAAAATTGTATTTTCCGTCATCAAGTGACGGAAAGCGAGGCACAGAATGTACCAACCATATACCACCATTTGCATCGCCTAAAACTACACCTTTAGTGTGACCTTTATGAAAATTAACGGAACCATCAGGATTTTCATCATTATACAACAAGTACATTATATCGTTGCGCTACAAAACAAAGTAGAAGAATGAGTACAAAGACACGTTCAGTGCGAGAACCTTTGTAAAGAGCGGATCTAAAGTAAGTCCAACTATAGACTTACTATCACCTATGGACACATCAGACAATGTCCATCCTATTAGATTATTCGAAGTTATGTACGTAAAAGCGGTTCCTTCTTTTATCAGATTATTGCTGTGCGATTCTTGAGGGAGCTTATACAAAACGTACCTAAAAATCAAAATTAATAAAAAATGGCGAACAAAAAAAAAGATTACCAATCAACAGGTTTCTTGTTTTGGTCCATGCATTGCAAGCTTTCCGTGTAGTAGAACAAACTTATAAATAAAAGAAGCCTTGAAAACATTACGGCGAAGTCGTTGGTAAAACGTTTAACAATTAACTGATGTATACAACTCAAACTTTGACCTCTTATAATCGCATAAAATTTATTAGATAGTGTAACCACTACCACGATGTAATTTATGAACGTAACACAATAAAACAATAAATAAATGGGTGCATTTTTGAAATCAATAGTAACCGGAAACTGCGCACTGTAAGTATTAGTTCGTCAGTGTTTGTTTAAATTTCGAATTCGTATTAGTACATACAAAATATTACTGCATCCTTTGTTTTAAAACAATTTATTTGTAACTGAATAATGTTAAATAAATAATGCGATGCGTAATTGATGAGACAAATTTTGCAGTTGCTTGAACGGGATTAAAACCGATAGTAAATTAAATG
>JALBCR010001070.1:150000-155000 GCA_030710515.1 Abscondita cerata
TACATACGGAAAGCCGACAGAGATACTGAGTAAAATAGATTAGTTATGAAAATCTAATATTATTGACAATGAGTAAATCAACCTGGTCACAGATTAGTACTAAATTTAATAGATAAAATTGTCACTTTTTTTTATTTGGACATCTTTTTAACCTTTTTAAGAGAAACTGTAAAAATGCATGACGAAATTATATTAAAAAATTGAAAATCCATCGTAGGTACAAATTAGTGCTTAATTCATAGTATTTAATTGTAATGTTCAAATTTGATTTTGACATAGTGGGGGTGTAAATCTTGAGTTTAAGTTAGCACCCCCACTAAATTGCCTTCGTTTTTTTCAAATAACACAAAGTGGAGTTGCAACTTTTACCGACGTCAACTATATAAAATCCTTACCGAATGTCGCCCACCCAAATCCGATCATAGACACAAAAAATCTAAGGAAAAACAAAAAGTTTGTTTGTTGCGCAATAAGAATAATTCGACAAATTATTAAAGCGACCGCCGTAGGCAATAAACAATATCCCAAAACGCACACGCTTTGAAAAAACGATCTAAAACATTCGAAAATTGTATACTTGCACATAAAATATTATTAACGTACATATTTCCGCCTAACAACTTTGAATTGAGTGTTACGATCATTGAGCCAATCCACACAATGACAAATACTTCAGCAAACTCTGGCCCGCCATCGTTTGAGTCATTAGCTCGATTAGAGCCTTGAAGAATCCTTAAAATTGTCGATTTAATTTTGTTCTAATTTTAACATTTTACTTACATTGCCATAAACGTACATAAGACTAGAGGTCCCCATAGATCCCCTAAAATTTGATCGTTAGCTTATGTAACATGCACCTTTGCAACACTTACATTCTTTAAGTAAAGTTTTCTTTTCCTTAGGAAAGAGTACGTATAAAAATTTTACTCCTACTGCTTTTAAATCTCTAAGCTGAAAATATGATGTATTTCAGTTTGATAAAAATCATATTACATTTAACAAACATTTATCAAATTTTGAGTTTGAGTTGTTTCCGTCAAATAAATCTGATTGTGTCAATCATCATCATTTGTTTTTGAGAAACATTTGATCATTGGAAAGCAATGACGAAATAAAAAACAAGGTAGAAGTAACATCAAATTAATTTGACAAATGTGAAAAAACACCATCGTCAAACTTATTTGATCAAATAAATTTGACTGAAGCAAGAATTTGACGTTTGATTTCAACAATAATAGATGTGAAACGCGCTTTATATTTAAGCAAGAAAATTCTATCATGGCGCTTTTGTTGTTTGTTATTTTTTTAATTAAATGTAATCCAATCAAAACAGATTTCAATAATACTATCTACCTTAAGAGTGTCAGCCAACCATATCATTTTTGACATCATCGACTACAACAATGAAGGTAGATAAAAACAATAACAGAAGAAGGTGTAAACTACACTTCTAATTCAAGCAAGAAAGATAGACTGCAAACTTTGTGTTGAAATTATTTATGGACTCGATGTTATCGCTAAATTGGTCAAGTAGAAGTGACAATAACGCCTCCTACAAATAAGAAGCGTTCGCGAAAGACTGTGGACCACGACATTAGTTTATGCTGTCTTTATAATCAAACTGAAGAGCTAAATTTCAAGAAGTAATTGTTATTGTAATGGAGTAACAGAAAAAACAAGCTAATTTTTCTGTCAACGTTTCGGCTGTTACAAGACGTAGCATTTGACATCAAACAATGTTTTCTCACAGGTGGTATTTGCTAGTCCAACATAGAAACTCTTAACAAACATAATTAACTTATCACAAAACAACGTTAGAAAGTTTAACAACACTACTTAGCTTGTTTTTTCTGATATCTCCTTAAGAAGACCTATAATTAGGAAATATAAATAACTTAATAGGTACTTGTTACCTGAATCATATCATCTGATCCCCCCAAATACATACCATTAGATACAATAGAAAATGGAGAAATTCGAAATATTGCTAATTTACATCGCCACATGAACGAAGTTTAAAAAAAATTTTGAGGCAATCTTGTAAGTTCCGTGGCAGATTGTTTATGGGAGTAAACTTATCAATAATGAAATGTTTAAAGCATTGTTTTTGTATGAGTATAAATCCACTTATATAGGGTGGTGCTTTTGAAAACGGGTCATAGAGATTTAGCATTGTGAACTGGTTTTTTCGAATTCCTGCTCGCCCTTTCAAGTGACAAAAATATTTTTTTTATCAAAACGCAGCTAAAATTATTGCGCATAGCGCTCGCTATCAGAAATCAGCTGAATTACTCGGTCTTTTTGAAAATTCATCAATAAAAATAAGTAATTTTTGCGGTTTTATTTATTGTAACCTTCCTTTTAAAAAAATTTAGTTCATTGGCTGCTTTTGGGAAGTTTGGTGTTTTGGGGGAGGGGGGGTGTTTGTGGGGCTTTTTTTTGTTTTTTTGTTTAATATCATTCGAAGCTGTTCCTTGTGAATAAAGCTTTTATTTCTTTCAGCCTTATTGTCAAAACGTAGGAATGTTGATTGTTTAGGCAACCCAATACTATTTTTCTTTCATTATCAAAACTTACTTTTATTTTTATTGACAAATTTTTGAAAACAACGTGAAATTCAGCTGACTCTTAATAGCAACACTAATTTTAGCTTCATTTTGATACCAAAACCAATGACCCGTTTTCAAAAGCACCACCCTGTATAAATTTTATTAATAAACCCTAAATTTGTAGAATAAAAGTAAATAATTCTTTGGGTTAATGTACTACAATTGATTACTATGACATATGACGTTGTGGGCAAAATTCTTAAGTGTCAATGCAAGTAAGCAATAATCTAATAAGATGATTTTTATGAAAGAAAGAAGAAATCTCCAAACTATCGTTAAGGGAACAGCAACACATCAGGAGAGAAGAAAATGGGAAAACAAAGGACAGAATGGCCAAGTGGAGACAGGCACGTAAAGAAAAAGAATACACGAAGGGAGCAGCCAATTCTCCAGCTTATAAGTCCAGATCTTCTTTGGGAAAGGCATTAGCTCGTGTTCAGAGTCACCTTCCAAAATCTCCAAGAAAGAAGAAAATAGGTGTACGTCGACTGTCACGTCATCGGGATAAGTCAAACGAATGAACTATAAGAGCAAGTTTGCACAGCTTCGCCCGCAAAACGTTCTTCTATCAAACAAATTGCCCCATAACGTATGTCTGTGTCGATATCATGAGAATTTCATAGCAGCAGTTGCTACTGTGCACAGCTCAGTTTCATTATTTCCATTCTCCTCCAAATACTTCTGTGAAAAATGTCCCCAATCAAAGCAGGAGTGTTGGACTATGCAATGTGAAAACGGCAAGAATAATTTCAAACTAAATTTAGAAGAAATATCAGATGACATGCCACTGAAAGATCGATGGCCTGTGTGGAAAGATGTTGATGGCAGATTAAACCATGTCATTGAAGAAGGTTGTGCTGAAGACCTAGTCAAGTACATTTTAAACACTTTTCCACAGTTTGTAGAACATTGATATATAAAACGCGAACAAGAAACGTATTATCGCAAACAGAGAGAAGCAGTTGGTCGTGTTGACTTTGATCCAAATTACGCTCTGCTACAGGTTGATTTTTCTGAGAGCTATATCTGTGTGGCACAGGATGAGATACAATGTGTACATTGGCAGCAGAGGCAAATAAGTTTATTTACGGTTGCTCTCTGGTACTCAGGGACATCCCGTGATTTTACCTTCTGACAATATAACTCACTGAAAGGATACTATCGTGGCCTACATGGATCAAATTATGGCTGAGATTCCAGAGAGTGTCAAGATTGTTAATGTGTGGCCAGCTTCTCAGTTTCACAATCGATTTGTAGCCTCTGCAAATGGCGAACTACAAACAAAATATTCGAAGATCATCAACTGGAATTTCTTTGCCACATCACATGACAAAGGACCAGTTGATTGTATTGGGGGTTCAGTAAAACGTCAAGTTTGGAACTTTGTAAGGGTGAGAAAAATTCAAGTTTTCAATGCGGCTGACTTTGTAATGGCAGCAGAACAAACAAGTACTTAATGTCAGAGTTGTTCATGTGACTAATGATGACATCCTGAAAAAAAATAAGAGTTTGCAAACAAGTTCAATATTCGCTCAAGCTATGATAATTCCAGGCATAGCCAAGTGTCACAACTTTCGAGTGTCAGATAGTGGTAATAAACCTGTTACTTACATACTATCAAAAACCGAAGAAGTCTGTGGACCAAGTAAAATTGTGGTACAGGGGACAAATGTCAGGGAATGGTATGAAATAGAGTACAATGGGAAAACATACCCGGGGCTCAAATAACAATTTTGAATGGGGAGTCTTTAGTCAAAACCATGACTCGAATAGGCAAATATTGGAACAAAATGATGAAATCTGGTATCAAAACCACCAACTTATCCGCAAAATCAATGGTCCAGAACCTATAAATTCAAGAGAGCATTACCAATTTGCCGAAGTCTCTCGGTAGCCACATTGTATACCATCAAATACATCAATCTAAAACTTTTTTCAATCTTCAATAGAAGCTTATGAATCATATTAAATATGTAATTGTCATTAGCCATTAATTTCATATTAAATATTGGTTATTAACCATATTAATTTCATATACAATTCAATATTTTACATGAGTTACTATTTTACTGTTACATGAGTTACCAATTAAGTCATCGATTCATCATCAATGTTCTGATTTTTCATTTCACTTAATTTGGTATTATAACCCCTCAAGTATCACTAATATATCCTGAAATCCTACTTCTTTCCTTGAATTCAATGAGAACTATGATCAGCTATGAGGTATGCTCTGACAATTGTATTGTTAATTCAAAGAATATTGCATGTGATTTGTGCAAAAAAAAAATATACATTTTGTAAGGACTAAATATTATGAATAGAGAGTTTAATGATTCTTTTTTAATAACTTACAATAATTAGTAGGTTAGATTTATTTAAAAATAAGTA
>JALBCR010001070.1:160000-237500 GCA_030710515.1 Abscondita cerata
TTATTTTTATGGTAAAAAATTAGTACAAAAGTAGGTACTAAATAATGTAATAGGTTTGAATTGATTCTGGCAGTTGGTGCTGCTAGCTTAATAGACGTTCTAAAATTCATGGTGTAGTGACTGCTGAGTCTGCCAAAACAAAAACAAACATATATTTTGGTAAGGTATTCGACGGAGAAGACACTTTTATAAACTCAAATTGCATTGACGCAACTCTTGACAAAATGTAGGATAGCTTTTTGTGCATAGTAAAATCAAAAGTATTAAAAAAAGTAATATTTAATAGTGAAGATTTTGTAAAATCAGGTGTCTCATTCCGGAATGCACCAAGAAGAAAAGTATAAACCTCAACATTGTTATTTCAATGTTTACTACAGTTCAGGAAGAAAGTAGATGTAGAAAACACATCCTTATTTTTTATTCTTATTTTAAAACGAAGCTCAGGCTCGAAATGAAGAGTGTACGTGTAGTTTCAAAATTTTTAACGTGTCAGAACCGACATCGCGATGTGTACGTCTAGGCCTACTTTAAAAGGTTACTTACCCAAGTAATTTTATTCGATGCGATTTTATTTTATGGTCACATTCAGCAGGAACATTAGTCACCATCAAAATTAAAACAAATTATACAGTGTGTCCACTGATGGGGTATTCTATAGGTGAAAATATTTTTATTTTAGTTTTAGCGAAAAATATCATTATTCATAAAAAGTTTTGCTTGTTCTGAAACTCCATAAAATAAAATAAAATTCAAGTTTTTCTAAATCATTTCATAGTCAGTTTTATGAAATTAATTTTGATGATTTAAAACGAGCAATAAGTAAATTAAATTACCTCAGAAATGCTAGTAGTGCTTATAAAGTGCTTATAAAGAATTTAGAAGGAGAATTGAGAGATGTTTTGAAGTTGGAGAAGGATATATTGAATATATGTTCTTTGTTTACTGTTACCGTTAGTTTTTCTTACATGATTACTGTATATTGTTATTTTTGATAGTTACTATAATTCTTCGAATTTTATTTCATTTTATGGGGCTTCAGAACAAGCAAAGCTTTTCATCAAGAACGACATTTTTCGCTAAAACTAAATTTAAAAGAATTTTCACCTATAGGATACCCCATCCGTGGACACACTGTATATTGTAAAAAAAATGAGAAAATAAAAATAATTGTTTCTAGAACCTTTGCAATGTCAATCTTAACTTCAACAATCAGTTTATTACCAGATTCGAACACCCCTTAAGCTGTACCTAAAGTTAAGACAAATTATACTCATTGAATCCTTCCGAAACAATACAACCACAAAAGACAAATTAATGTCATAACTTAATTTTTATGTGCATGAAACCCCTGAAGGACTGATTTCAATGTAAACACCTAAGTAATATTATTTTAATGATCAGATTCAAGAAGAACATCAAAACCATCACCCAAGTTAAGATAAATTCTTGTGACCATTAGAAATAATTACCTACTTTGGACTAGTCATCAATTTTGCTAATAAAATGGCAACATACTTTAGTTACTATATATAATGCTAATGCATTGTACATGTAAAAACATACTACTTGTCCATTTCGTAACAACAACCAATAGAATAAAGGGGATATGGGCCCCCACCCCGATTCATCTAAAACTTTTTGTTAATAATTAAAGTGTACTGGATCAAATTATGGTGTTATTTTTTGAGCTTGGAAGGACAGAGAAGTGACCCTTATGATTTGTCAAAGTTGGTATTGTAATAACTATAACCAGCAACCAACACTATTTACCCCGATCACATAAAAACATGTAATTTATTAAAGAAAAAAATTTTAATAACCAATAGCATACCAACTTTGACAACCCATTAGTATCATTTATCGGTCGGTACGCGCTCAAAAAATAGCACCATTTGACTCGGAACACTTTACTTAGTTTACAAAAAAAAAGTTTCAGGGTTAGGGCCGGTTACTTTTCTTAAGCCGTATCAGGTTGTTTCAGTCACCCTTAACAAAAATTTCGTTCGTAAGACAATATTTAAAAGTATAACCAATAACCAACTCACTATTGTATCCCTAATTGGCTCATCAAGCGTATTGAAATCAGGTTCTCCTAGTTTATTCACAGCTCGACTAGCAGGTACAGACATCTCACCCTCGACATAGTCACCCACCTCATCAAACATCTACAAAAGAATAAAAAATCATAACGTTTAGGTTAAGCGAATTGTTTACCTCTAATTTTGTTTCATTCATAGACATTCTGATCTTTTATTCAACTCTACTGAATATTTAAATACTGCCACCGTCACTCAAATCCAAAATAACGTCATTTTATTTACAATAAACAGTTGTCAAATTTGTGTAAAGGGTACTGTTGCACCGACCCGACCAGTTTGACATTCACAACAACGCCGACTAGACCGCTTGAAATGAAATTAATTTGAAAATTACAATTCAAATTTTCTAAATTTCTTTAGCTTATTTCGTCATTAAAGTTTTAAAATTTGTTTTATTACGTTATTAAGATATTTATTAAATATAATTCTTATTGTATATATTCAAATTAAAATCATAAAATTATAATAAATTAAACGTCGACAAACGCACGTTAGACTTTAAATTGGTTCCGAACAACCGTAGATGGTAATTTTTCTGTTATCGTCGGTAGATGTCACTGCAAGGTTACTTAGAAAATTTAATTCAAAATTTAAGGTTTTCTGTAAATATTCTTATTATAATAAAATAAGAAAAATGTTTGAAGTTTAAATTCTATTTCGATAAATAATTCTGGTTTAGAATTAATTGTGAGCGCCAAACTGCACGGATTTTTAGAAAATTTCTTGTGTTCAAACACTAATAATTACAAACTAATAAACAATCGAAAGTGATAACTCGAACAATCATCGAAGTTCATTTGTTTCCATGAGTTACTAGATAATAAACAAACCGCCGTGTGACATCGAAAACAGAAAAAAGAGTAGAAGTTATAAATGAATCAATATCTTTAAAAGTATTCTTGCGATGATCTTTTTGAAAATAGATTTCAGTTTGCCATCTTCATATTTTCACAAATTTTCACGTAGCCCATATTTATAATGTCGCCAAAGGTCTCTTTGATAGTAAACACTTTCGACGCCGGTTTTTGGCGGAAGTTTTAGGACAAAACCCAATCCAACGAAGCTTAAAAGTTCATAAAAATATTAAGGTTGTCAAATTCTAAGCAAAAAATGTTTATACGTTTATGGTGTTTCGCTTTAAGGTATTTGCACTTTAAAGTTCGGTGAAATCGTGAGGTGTAGTCACGTCATACAACCTTGTAAACTATATCAATTGTTCTTATTTTTCTGAATTTTTCCGGTTTCTTCATACCTTTTTATGATCCACGTTTCTTTAAAATGTCTATAAATTGTTATCCAATCGATTCTCACACTAATTTGAATATTTGTCTAGGTACACATTCTCACCAGAAAACTAACCTTTCCACAGTTTTCCTTAGAAGAAAAATAAATTTTTAGGATATAGAAACACACAATTAATTCAAACTATGCCTTTTCTTTCTTCCGATATTTAAAATTAAAAGTACATTTTTTCAATGTAATTTAAATTTGATAAACAATCAAGTAAAATTGAAAATAAATCTGAGTTACAATTTTAAATATAAAAATGCGTTTAGTTAAATGCATGCTCAACAACCTGGATCAGAAATAAAGATTAGAGTAGCCATTTAAAATAAGAAAGAAAATTTACAATAAGAGTTACGCAACACTATGTATGTACGTTTAAAATCATATTATAGCTAAAATACTTTGAAGTTAAGGTATCCGATTATTTATTTCCTACAAAAAATTAACAAACGGGAAAACACCAAAAAACAGCACCAAAAAACTTTACTCGGACACGTGTTTTAATGCTATTGAAACACGCGTCCGAGTAAAGCTTTTTTGCTGTTTTACCGTTTGTTAAATAGACGCTGCAGTTTAGTGTTCCATTCCTTTGGTACAAAAAATTTGTTTCCAAGGTAAAATAAAAATTTTCTTTGTTTTGATCACTTTCTTGACAATAACTTTAAAAGTATTAACAATAGAGCAAAACTTTTTATATAAAATATAATTATTTCATACGGCAATTCACATTATTTATTGAAAAATATAGAATTCAATTTGCAAAAACCAAGTGAGGTTGTGTTGCTGATATGTCTGGACACCTGTACAACTGAAAATAATTTTAGAAGATAGTTTGCCGGAAATCATGGGAATGTCTCGATTGAATTTTACTCGTAACCCTTAAAATGAAACTCTAAGAAAAGAATCACCCTGTACATTACATCGCAATTTTTAATTAGTAATTCCTGGGAATAATATATATAGTAACTAGTTGAAAGCTCCGTCCTGGCGTCTGATATTACCTGAAGCGTTACTATTTTTCAGGCACATGATTCCATTTTTATTTTTTCCTCACCCTCTACCTATCAGCAATCTTTCTTCTTCTTCTTGTGTTTTGCAGCCGTTCTAGAAAATGCTCCTTTCTGTTCAGGATATGATAATCATTAGCCAGTATTTCACTGTTAGTATTTCTGATGTAGTCATCATTTTTTTCCCTCTTCTTAAAAGCAGAAAGGTTTTTTTTACTATTTGTTTCTAATTTTAGACCAACACCTTTCTACATTTTTTTTAAAGTGTGTTACTAGATCTTATATAAATTTTCTCTGATACTGATTTATCGTCGATTTCCACTATTTTATATTTAGTTTTCAGTTACTTCTTTACAAAACTCTTTAGTGACTTCTTAGATAACACCAAATAGAGCTATGTATGTTCCATGGACGTCCCTAACCAAGATAGTAATAATAATCTAGAGGACGTCTTCCACAGGTTCACATACTTTCCTTAGACCAAATATGTGGTTTATATGGCGTCCTTTTATGCATATACACTGTACCCCTCACAAAATAAATCCACTGAACGTTTGCAGGTTTTCGAGTTTAATTAACTGGGCACCGCCGGCGCGGTTGGTTTGATTTTAGCAGAAAGCAAGATATATTTTTGAGCGATTTAATTAAAATGATATAAATGCGTCTGTGTTATGTGTTTGAATAAAGAAGTAAATCCTGTATTTGTTTTCGTATTTCTGTATTTTAAAAAAATATATTTTGAAAAATGAATATGCAGATATACTTTAAGGGACATCCTTGAAACATAGATAGGATTCTTTGGTCTTATTTGGGATGCACATATGTACGTTGTTGTAAATCCGTTGTTTACTCAGTATTCATTTGTCACAACTTTGAACATCCATTTGAAATCCTCTAGTGGACGTCCATAAGATGTCCATAGTAAATATATTTTTTTAAAATACAGAAATACGAAAACAAATGCAAAATTAAATCTCTCATACTCTACTAGAATCGAACCAGCAGCTCCCACAAATCAAATCAAAAATAACATTATTATATAAACTCAGAAACCTACTAACGTTCATTGGATTTATTTTGTGACAAGTACAGTAGATATCTATAAAAGAACGTCCATATAAATATCATTATTCACAATCACATTATTCGTTTTTCTTGTTTTGTTTCTCCAATTTATTTTTAAATTACTGACTCTATTCACCAGCTAGTCAAGTTCTGTGGTTTTTTCCCACTGCTCTTTAGTTTTTTCTTGAATAATAAAACCAGTATTGCGATACACACGTTTAAGACAAAACTGATAACAAAACAGAAGTTGGAATTGGCTGAAATAGAAAGACTAAGAGGAATCAGAAGCAGAACATTAAGCAATTTAAAGATGATTGAATACACATAGGTTCACATAAAATTAGAAAATGTCAGCCAATAAATAAAATAAAGAAAACTGAAGTGAAATTAACGCATAGGAAAGGTCACATACGGACTTCAAAGAAAAGTTACCATATGAAAGAAGATCAAAAGGACGCAGAAGAAAACTATGGAAAGAACTACAATCACCAGGTGACTGCTTAAACAGTAATGAACTAAAACCAGATATCTGTTAAACAGATTAAACAGAATTCAACAATAATACACTAAAAATTTATAGTTTTTCTGCTCCATACTTCCATGCTTAGAGGGATATGTACCTGGTCAAAAAGATAATATGTTATCTTCTGAGTGTCACCAAAGACTATTTCTCATATCATACTGCATGAAGATCTTTCTTAAAATCATGTTGAAGCGTTTGACGATATTTTGAATCGAAAACTACCTAATGTTTATACGCGGGGACAACAAAAAATCGCTAACCTTAAGCTGACTACCAAAATTATTAACAGTCAAAATTAATGATGTCATAGTAATGGCAATAAGTTATGAGTTGCACTTGGACTTCACATCAATTCATTTGATATAACTGATCACATACATTTACAATGACCATGGAGTATTCCTACAAACCTGATTTATTTATTTATTTAGCTTATGGCATGACAAACATATAAATAACACAAATATTAGAAAATAAAATACAAACAGAAATGTAAAGTTCAACAACGACATCAAGACAGACATAATAGAAAATTTGTGTATACATAAAAATAAATATAAAATAAATATAGCATAAGTTAAAAATACAGTGAAATAAAATAAAATAGATATTAAACATCAGAATTCCACGCTTACGTTTCGCAGCTATTCCACAGCCGTGGTGTTGCCCTCAAGAAATCATCATCAGTGCCAGCAAATTTCTTGAGTGGGCAGTCGTTAATAATATAATTAATAGTTTGTTTTTGAGCACTACAGTTGCACCCAGGGTCAGGTCTCATGTTCCATTTATATAAGAAAGCTCTACATCGGTCATGACGTGTCCTTATTCTATTGAGTGCTACCCAGGTTTTCCTTGGGAGATGAAAGCCCGCTGGAGGGTTTGGAGTTTCAAGTAGAGGGTACGATCTGGGATCTACTTTGTTTCTCCAATTTGTACCCCAAATTTCAGCATCGTCATAGTTTTGACTTACGAGTTGTTGCGCAGTCTTAACAGGAGGATTTCTTGATTTGAGCCTTCTCAATTCGGTCAAGTCTTGGTGAATGGAAAGGGCAAGGTTGCTAAAAATATTTTTAAATTCTCTTATCAGTATATTGCGTCTTCGATGTTACTAAGGACTGGTAGCCAGTAGAGTGGGGCGGTTTTAATAGCACCAGAGATTATTCGCATTGTTTGGTTTAGCACCACGTCGACTTTTCCCACGTGCGGATTGTTTAGCCAAACCGACGAGCAATATTCAGCAGTTGAATAGACCAAACTTAGCGAAGTGGTAAGGAGAGTCTCAACATCAGCTCCCCAAGTTGTTCCCGCTAATTTATATAGAATGGTGTTTTGGGATTTAGCTTTGCAGCCAGATTTGATAGATGCGTTCTAGTGTTACGCCTAAGTATTTTGGGTAGTAGTTATAAGAAAGCTCAGCGCAATTTAGAAATATCTGTAGGGGTCTTCCAGTAAGTCTATTATTTATATTGACACATGAGATTTTTGTTTAAGTATGCTTGGGGTAAGTAATATTCAGTCAGCATTTCTAGGTCTTGAGAGAGAGTTTGTTCGGGAGCAGTCATGTTGGTGTGTTGGCTTACAAGAACAACATCATCTGCGTACATAAATCTCCTGAATGTAGTAGTTGGTTGGAACCTGATATGATATAAGAAAGACTACCAAACAAGGATGTATCTTTTTTCATTTCGTTGAACTTATAAGTGAAAACTATTATGAATAATTAACTTAAATGTCCACTATATTTGGCATTACTAGCAGAAAAAGCCAAAAATTGATAATGAAACTCAAAACTACAAGGACCGAAATGGGACTATAAGTAAACAAATAAAAATTATTAATAACGTCGAATTATACTGAAGATTGAGAATAGATAGCAAAACTAACAAACCATAAATAATCTTAAAATCTGTATGAAGGCTACTGAGTTATCTCGTATGCTAACACATACAGAAAGAAATGACGGTAGAGATGCTAAGTAATGAGAGAAAAAGAAGTACCTAACCCAAAAGCGCACCAATTCGATACTACCATTAAAAACTTTCATATTCTTCATACCTATTTATGATCCACGTTTCTTTAAAATGTCTATAAATTGTTATCCTATCGAGTCTCACACTAATTTGAATATTTGTCTAGGTACACATTCTCACCAGAAACCTAACCTTTCCACAGTTTTCCTTAGAAGAAAAATGAATGTTTAGGATATAGAAACACACACTGAATTCAAACTATGCCTTTTCTTTCTTCCGATATTTAAAATTAAAAGTACATTTTTTTTCAATGTAATTTAAATTTGATAAACAATCAAGTAAAAATTAAAATAAATCTGATTTACAATTTTAAATATAAAAATACGTTTAGTTAAATGCATGCTCAACAACCTGGATCTGAAATAAAGATTAGAGTAGCCATTTAAAATAAGAAAGAAAAATTACAATAAGAGTTACGCAACACTATGTACGTTTAAAATCATATTAGAGCCAAAATACTTTGAAGTTAAGGTATCCGATTATTCATTTTCTCCAAAAATTAACAAACGGGAAAACACCAAAAAACAGCACTAAAAAACTTTAGTCGGACACGTGTTTTAATGCTATTGAAACACGCGTCCGAGTAAAGTTTTTGGTGCTGTTTTTTGGTGTTTTACCGTTTGTTAAATAGACGCTGCAGTTTAGTGTTCCATTCCTTTGGTACAAAAATTTGTTTCAAAGATAAAATAAAAATTTTCTTTGTTTTGATCACTTTCTTGACAATAACTTTAAAAGTAGGTATTAACAATAGAGCAAAACTTTTTATATAAAATATAATTATTTCATACGGCAATTCACATTATTTATTGAAAAATATAGAATTCAATTTGCAAAACCAATTGAGGTTGTGTTGCTGATATGTCTGGACACCTGTACAACTGAAAATAATTTTAGAAGATAGTTTGCCGGAAATCATGGAAATGTCTCGATTGAATTTTACTCGTAACCCTTAAAATGAAACTCTAAGAAAAGAATCACCCTTTTCTCTGATACTGATTTATCGTCGATTTCCACTATTTTATATTTAGTTTTCAGTTACTTCTTTACAAAACTCTTTAGTGACTTCTTAGATAACACCAAATAGAGCTATGTATGTTCCATGGACGTCCCCTAACCAAGATAGTAATAATAATCTAGAGGACGTCTTCCACAGGTTCACATACTTTCCTTAGACCAAATATGTGGTTTATATGGCGTCCTTTTATGCATATACACTGTACTCTTCACAAAATAAATCCACGTTTGCAGGTTTTCGAGTTTAATTAACTGGGCACCGCCGGCGCGGTTGGTTTGATTTTAGCAGAAAGCAAGATATATTTTTGAGCTATTTAATTAAAATGATATAAATGCGTCTGTGTTATGTGTTTGAATAAAGAAGTAAATCCTGTACTTGTTTTTGTATTTCTGTATTTAAAAAAAATATGTTTTGAGAAATGAATATGCAGATATACTTTAAGGGCGTCCTTTAAACATAGATAAGATCCTTTGGTCTTATTTGGGATGCACATATGTACGTTGTTGTAAATCCGTTGTCCACTCAGTATTCATTTGTCACAACTTTGAACATCAATTTGAAATCCTCTAGTGGACGTCCATAAGATGTCCATAGTAAATATATTTTTTTAAAATACAAAAATACGAAAACAAATGCAAAATTAAATCTCTCACCCTCTACTAGAATCGAACCAGCAGCTCCCACAAATCAAAATAAAAATAACATTATTATACAAACTCAAAAACCTACTAACGTTCATTGGATTTATTTTTTGACAAATACAGTAGATATCCATAAAAGGACGTCCATATAAATATCAGTATTCACAATCACATTATTCGTTTTTCTTGTTTTTGTTTCTCCAATTTATTTTTTTTAATTACTGACTCTATTTACCAGCTAGTCAAGTTCTGTCGTTTTTTTCCCACTGCCCTTTAGTTCTTTCTTGAATAATAAAACCAGTATTGCGATACACACGTTTAAGACAAAACTGATAACAAAACAGAAGTTGGAATTGGCTGAAATAGAAAGACTAAGAGAAATCAGAAGCAGAACATTAAGCAATTTAAAGATGATTGAATACACATAGGTGCACATAAAATTAGAAAGTGTCAGCCAATAAATAAAATAAAGAAAACTGAAGTGAAATTAACGCATAGGAAAGGTCACATACAGACTTCAAAGAACAAGTTACCATATGAAAGAAGATCAAAAGGACGCAGAAGAAAACTATGGAAAGAACTACAATCACCAGGTGACTGCTTAAACAGTAATGAACTAAAACCAGATATCTGTTAAACAGATAAATTTTCTGAGAATTCAGCAATAATACACTAAAAATTGATAGTTATTCTGCTCCATACTTCCATACTTAGAAGGATATGTACCTAGTCAAAAGATAATATGTTATCTTCTGAGTGTCACCAAAGACTATTTCTCATATCGTACTGCATGAAGATCTTTCTTAAAATCATGTTGAAGCGTTTGAGGATATTTTGAATCGAAAACTACATAATGTTTATACGCGGAGACAATAAAAAATCGCTAACCTTAAGCTGACTACCAAAATTATTATCTGTCAGAATTAATGATGTCATAGTAATGACAATAAGTTGCACTTGGACTTCACATCAATTCATTTGATTCAACTGATCACATACATTTACAATGACCATGGAGTATTCGTACGAACCTGATTTATTTATTTATTTAGCTTATGGCATGACACACATATAAATAACACAAAAATTAGAAAATAAAATACAAACAGAAATGTAAAGTTCAACAACGACATCAAGACAGACATAATAGAAAATTTGTGTATACATAAAAATAACTATAAAATAAATATAGCATAAGTTAAAAAATACACTGAAATAAAATAAAATAGATATTGAACATCAGAATTCCACGCTTAGGTTTCGCAGCTATTCCACAGCCGTGGTGTTGCCCTCAAGAAATCATCATCAGTGCCAGCAAATTTCTTGAGTGGGCAGTCGTTAATAATATAATTAATAGTTTGTTTTTGAGCACTACAGTCGCACCCAGGGTCAGGTCTCATGTTCCATTTATATAAGAAAGCTCTACATCGGTCATGACGTGTCCTTATTCTATTGAGTGCTACCCAGGTTTTCCTTGGGAGATGAAAGCCCGCTGGAGGGTTTGGAGTTTCAACTAGAGGGTACGATCTGGGATCTACTTTGTTTCTCCAATTTGTACGCCAAATTTCAGCATCGTCATAGTTTTGACTTAAGAGTTGTTGTGCAGTCTTCACAGGAGGATTTCTTGATTTGAGCCTTCTAAATTCGGTCAAGTCTTGGTGAATAGGAAGGGCAGGGTTGCTAAAAATATTTTTAAATTCTCTTATCAGTATATTGCGTCTTCGTATTTCAAGTGGTTCGATGTTACTAAGGACTGGTAGCCAGTAGAGTGGGGTGGTTTTAATAGCACCAGAGATTATTCGCATCGTTTGGTTTAGCACCACGTCGACTTTTCCCACGTGCGGACTGTTTAGCCAAACCGACGAGCAGTATTCAGCAGTTGAATAGACCAGACTTAGCGAAGTGGTACGGAGAGTCTCAGCATCAGCTCCCCAAGTTGTTCCCGCTAATTTATATAGAATGGTGTTTTGGGATTTTAGTTTTGCAGCCAAATTTGATAGATGCGTTCTAGTGTTACGCCTAAGTATTTTGGGTAGTAGTTATAAGAAAGCTCAACGCAATTTAGAAATATCTGTAGGGGTCTTCCAGTAAGTCTATTATTTAGATTGACACATGAGGTTTTTGTTTTAAGTATGCTTGGGGTAAGTAATATTCAGTCAGCATTTCTAGGTCTTGAGAGAGAGTTTGTTCGAGAGCAGTCATGTTGGTGTGTTGGCTTACAAGAACAACATCATCTGCGTACATAAATCTCCTGGATGTGGTAGTTGGTTGGAACCTGATATGATATAAGAAAGACCACCAAACAAGGATGTATCTTTTTTCATTTCGTTGAACTTATAAGTGGAAACTATTATGAAAAATTAACTTAAATGTCCACTATATTTGGCATTACTAGCAGAAAAAGCCAAAAATTGATAATGAAACTCAAAACTACAAGAACCGAAATAGGACTATAAGTAAACAAATAAAAATTATTAATAACGTCGAATTATACTGAAGATTGAGAAAACTCTTTATATTTCAATAGATAGCAAAACTAACAAACCATAAATAACCTTAAAATCTGTATGAAGGCTACTGAGTTATCTCGTATGCTAACACATACAGAAAGAAATGACGGTAGAGATGGTAAGTAATGAGGGAAAAAGAAGTACCTAACCCAAAAGCGCACCAATTCGATACTACCATTAAAAACTTAGACAAAAAAATTAAAAATATAATATCGTTAATGGATTAGACACACAAGGAACCCAACAATCAAACATGATTACATGAATAAGTTTAGAATGAAATAAAGAAGTGATGAATTTCCGGTTTTTTCTGCGAAACTACTAGATACAGTGAACTAAGTAAATTAAAACATACTTTTAACCAAATTCGGATAGAATTACTTGCAATAAAATTTAAAAAAATATTCATCTTTTATCTGTCGCTATAATAATTTACTTTTCACTTTCACATAATTACAAAACGATTTAATGCTAAAAAATTAACAACGAACTTATCAAATTAAACCAAAAACGTTAATTGTAATCATTGTTTAGTTCTGTAATTTTATGTATTTAATAGCAATAGCTGCAATCGTTCTTATGTAGATGCGTATTTAGAGCGTGAAAAAAAGTCGTTATATCTTTAGAAGAGCGACTTTCGTTTGACATGGTCTCTAATATCGTACAATGCGTGTTACACAAAACAATGAAGATTATTAAATTTTTGTTAACAATAGTTTGAAGCAATATACGAAACTTATAAATATAAGAAAAGAACAAAATGAGTTGCATTTAGTGAATACAATACGTTTGTGTAAGATGGTGCCGATTAAGAAATTTAGTGTTTTGTGTTTATTCATAGTTGGAGTTTGTGGAAACACAAATTTTACTATACTCGACGCCATAACCAACACGAGCCGTTTTAACGAAATGGAACGCATTACTCAACCTCTTGAGGAAACTCGAATAACACAACAAGTTATGGCTACTTCTAGAAACTCAACTTTTGCTGAACAACGAAGCGATAATTCCAGTAACGGAAGTTTTAAGCCAAGTCCTCAAGTTGAAACTTACTTTGAATACAATAGAGTTCCAGTTGTTCCTGCTTTGCCAGAACCTAAATATACTTTGGGCTTTAACATCAATGAGAAGTTACATCATGTTGAAAACCGTCCTTGGATGGATAAACCAACTGTTTTGAAAATACCATCTAGAGGGCAGTCGTGGAATAATAAAATTAGTTTTCCAACAACTCAAAGCTCGTACTTACCTTTAGGTAATCAACCGTATCAGTACGTAGTAGAAGGAAATTTTCAAGAAACTACCACAACTAGAAATCAATATCCTTATCCAGTTGCGAATGGGCAAAATGATGTGAACTCAAAAAATCAGTACCCTTATACTGGTCCAGAAGCTAGTTACGAAACTACAACAAGAATTTCCAATTACGATAACCAACCTAATTATCCCCGTTTTGGATCGATGCCTGGTTATGAATCAACTACAAATCATCCAAACTATAATTCATTTACAAGTTACACAAAGTTTGGTGTAACTCCTTCTGGTAACTCTGGTCCAGGTATTAGCAATAAGTATGGAGATCCTTTTGTTCACAAAGGTGGATATTATGGTAACCCCAGTGGTATGGAAGTAAGTAGTCCTGGTGAAAATCCTTACATACATAAAACTCATTACGGCCATTCTTCCGCAATGATTCCTTACGAACCTCCAACGCAATCGCCTTGGAAGAAAGTCATAAAATTTTTGTCGGCCGTAATTCCAATTGGAATATTGTTAAGTGCGTTAACCCCAACCATCATAAATGTAGCACCCATGAATGCATCGTAAGTTACGCAATTAATTTTGTGTCAATACTAATAGTTTATTATATTAAGGCAAGTAAGAGGAAGAGCAGTCGATTCGGAATCGTCAACAAAACGACTGGTATATTCTCTCAACCATATCAACAAACTTAACGAAGCTGGATGTGAAGAGAGAGTTATGTGTGAATTATTACTTGGTGCCGAAAAATCAAAAAAATCCAAGAAATATGCCGAAGAATTGATAGATGCTTTTAAAAAACAGTAAGTTTGCTTATCCAATTTTCATTCATTAAGGATTAATATACTTATTAGTTAAACAAATTAATTTTAATATCGTTTTAATTCTTAAGTTAAAACATCCGAATGACTCGATAATAATGCATAAATAATAAGAATAATATGGACTTTATTAAAAACCGTTTAAGTTAAGAATTAGAAGTACTTAACCAGCATTCATTTCTGATAAGATCTTGGCTTGGAGTATAAGTTTAATATGTGATTCTTAGCAGTCTCCATTGAATCTTTTGTGGGTTGATGTTAAGTTATTCAAGTCTTTGTTTTGATAAAAAGCCTTACAAACACTGTCAAAACGTAAGCATTATAATCACTCATCCATTCACTCTGTGTATATGCAATATATACATACCTGGTTTTGATTGGTCCCTCGATGACCTATAAAACAAACAAACCCAGCTGCAATATCCGTACTTTTTCGTTGGAGATTTTAATGCCCATAACCCATGTGGGGTTCTGACTGAAAGGAAGACTCGTTTGGTGGATGGAGAAAAACAACAAGGCACCAGTCAGGTTTTCGTGCTGGAAGATCATCACTGGACAACCTGGTGCACCTCGAACTGTCTATCATGAAAAGTTTCGGTGCCAGAGTTACAGAAGTAATCTGTTCTCTTTCATTTCATCTTTCTTAAGAAAAAGACATTTTAGAGTACGTTTGGGGTCGAAAACGTCTAGTTGTTGAACGTTGGAAAATGGCATTCATTAGGGTTCCACTCTAAGCGTCACACTTTTTGCGATCGCCATTAATAACATTTGTGACAACTTAGACTCCAGCATCGATTGCAGTATATATGTTGACTATATTGTGATTTTTTTTTGGTCGGTCGTAAATCGAAGGCAGCTATTGACATTTTAGTGTTGCCAGGTGCGAATAGAGGATTTAAGTTTTCCAGCTCAAAAACAAAATGCATGCATTCTTGAAATTTGCGTTTTCCTCACTACAGACCCTGCATGACAATGTATGGCGAAACGCTTCAGTGTAGCCGAAGTTACTTACCTGGGTTTGGCTTGGGACGAACGTTTGTCGTAGAAACGTCACGTCGAGAACGTCAAAACAAAATGTAACAGAGCGTTAAACCTTATTAAATGCATCTCACATAAAAAATTGGGTGCTCACAGGAATCAACTCATTAACTTCTATAAATTTCTGGTATTATCAAAGCTATATTAGTGCTCGATCGTGTACGGTTCGGTAGTCAACCCTGAATTTGTTGAACATCAGTCATAGTGCAGGTATCAGGTACGCCACTGGAGCATTTTCAACGCCGAGATTTAGTCCGTACGCCAAAATTAGAATGTGGGTTAGTGGCAACTTAGTTAGGTCGATGATAGTAAGGGTCATCAACTCTCTCATCCACGTCAGGTACATTCCCTGTCAATACGCAGTCCTACAAGTACCGCAACAAATATCTCTGGCTTGGTCAGTGCAGGATCGGACTAATATTCCTAAAAACCTGCCATGGGAATAGAGCAAAACAAATTATTAAAATTAAACAAAAAATTACTAGTAAGTATCCACGATAAAAACCAAGATCCTCAAAAAATGGAAAGATGAACAGTCACAAAACGACGAGTTTTTAAAAACGATAACTGATTCTATAAGTGGGTTTAGGACTAAACCCTTAACTCGTAGAGAACAGGTAATAATCACAAGACTGCGTTTGGTCATACGAAACTTACTTCAGCTTACTTTAAAAAAGGTGTTGCGCTCCCTAGGTGTGAGAGGTATCAAAACATCTTAACGGTACGACACATCCTAGTGGAATATCCGGAAATGCAGGATTTAAGAACTAAATATGAGAAACAAAATGTAGAAAAGTATATGAAACCGGTGGTTGCGTACCGCTCTGAAACATAAATTTTTATCATCTTGTATATGTATCACACTTAGTGCAGCTTACTATAAAATTTATGTTTGAGTTTTTATTTATTTAGTTCGCTTTCGTTTTCTTTGTTTTGTTATATAAAGTTGTTTTGAATTTTCTTTAAAAAATCAATCTCATTAAAAGATAAAAAAGGGGAGGAGGCAATTTAGATCAGCACTGTATAGTCGACCCACTTTTTACGTGCATCAAATACGTATATTAATTTTAGACTGTAATTTAAATTTTGCCAAACTTGGTTGTGTAAAATTTGGAAACATATTTAAAAAAAATGAAAACTATTCAACTCTGACTCACATAAAAAGTGAATAAACTATGGTAATAAATTATAAGTATTCCAATTCAAAGAGTTGTCATTAGAGTAGAAGATGAGTAAAAGTTTTAAAGATGAGCACTTTGCTTTTGTCGACATTAAAACTTCCACTTTTTTCAAATCTATGGTGTTGATACATATGGGTCTGTTAAAAACTTTACATTTAAAACTTTTTTATACTATTGATTTGTAATGTAAATTTTTATAATTATTGATTTGTAATCGGTCAAGTCAAAAAGGCACGTCAAACAAAAACATTTTATTATTATTTTATTAGACCGAAAATTTCACACTCTACTTTTTTCATTTTACTCAACAAGTTACTATAGTTGATAATAATAAATTAACTAGAAATGATCTTCTGGGCAATTTCAATTTAATAATAATTATAATAATAATAATAATGTTGGATTGCTATAATCTAAATTAGAACACCTTTTTTTTTATTTATTCTGATAATGGCATATGTTTATATGAAAACCTCTTCCTTTGAAACAAGGTTACTACTGCATTGATAAATGGTTTTCTACAATAGTACGTTTATTATTTTGATGCATGTTTTGTTTATGTTGTGTTTGTATAATTTACTTACGTTTGTCGGGAGTTTTTTCTCCCACCTCTCTTTCCCCAATAAGTCAACACTTGTGGGTTACATATTTTTGAGTTAGTGTTGAACTAAGTTTATTATATGCTTGAATATAAGTTGTTGTTGCACATTAGTACATTTACCACTTTACATTTGTTAAAAACATTTCAATGCACTTTTCGAAAGGCAAAGTTAGCTTCGCGTGGCAAACTATTTAAATCTTGCTTTTGTAAATGCTTAGATTGCATTGGTTACACCACTCTGTATGTTATTGAGTTTATTAAATGTTCTTCTTTTTTTAATTTTCACGCTGTACAATTTGACAAAAAAAGTTCTTTGACAACAACCCACTACAATGTTCGGTTAAACGTGGAAGCCATAAAAATTTACAAAAACAAGTCAAATTTTAATAAAAATGAATAGGATATCCATCTTAACAATACAATAAAAATACAAAGACTAAACCTTTTGTTCACCATGAATAGCCAATCATCGGCACATTGAGCAAACATGTGTTACTGCCAGAACTGTAAATCATATAGCAGATACAAAAGAAACGTCAGTCAGACACTTGAAACGAGTTCTACCACCACGTCATTGAATATGTTTACCGCAGCAGCTTCAACTGATCATGACTCAATAGCCCGAAAAATCATAGTATAAATATGGATACCGACCGTAAAAGTCTACATTTTTCAATTTCAGTCAAACATTTTTGTTTCAAAATAAGGTAGAGTCGAAATACAATAAATATCCCTGTATATAACACGTATCCCAGCATTATTTGTTAAAACTCGTATAATATTAAAGAACCTCGATTCACTCGTTTCGCGAATATCATATTCGTTTTGCAAATTGTGATTTTCATCACTGATTACATATATGACTATTTTCAAACATGCACACTAAATAAACAACAATACACAAATACCCCAGTCAATACGACAATAACACAGTGCAACAAAAAAATGAATTTTATTGCTCAGGGTCGGGATCTGTATGCCCCGCCTCTAGGAGTCAAATACGTCCAGAAAATCCGTATGGGACCTCTGGACATTGGAAATATTTTGCAAAACATGAAAATGAAGTTTTTGTAAAAAATCGAAAAAAAAAAACACTAAAACTAACTTTTAACGCGGTTTTGTGGCATGGAAGTGACTTTTTGAGTGTTGTGTGGTGCTTAACTTGCAAATAGGAAACAAAAGCCAAGCTCTTGGATATATTTTGTCAAAAACTGTACTTACACTGGTCATTTTTATCGATTTTTGTCCAAAATAAGACTATTTTGACAAATGTGAAAAAAAAATTGGCAATACCCGAAAAGTTGCCGGATTTTGGCGGAAACGCATGAATTGATAGCTAAACATCGTGCTTTTTTTGAAAAAATTTCAAATTTTAGGTGCGCGGATAAAAAAAACGGTTTTCGGCTATAGAAAATAAGATTAGCATTTTTATCGAAAAATTGTCGTATAAGAGCTAAAAATCCTTCTTGAGTAGACTGTAGCGGCTTTCCTTCTGTATCACATCTGAAACCATTTGTGATTACAAAACTCAAACCGATTCCGCCTTAAAAAATTCTACGTATTACTCTCTACTTCGTTCACCTTTGTTTATTTTTTCGTAGAAATCTTCGGCATCACAAAGAGGAAAACTAGGTCCAAAAGGCGGCCGACTTTGAAACCTGTGTTCTTGTTTCAAGGAAAAAGATTCGAAAATTATCTCTAAAAGGTACATAATTCTATAAAATATAAAGTTTATGTTGAGTTTTGTAATCACAAGTGGTTTCAGATGTCCTACTGGTACCATATTGACAGAAGGAAAGCCGCTACAGTCTTTCAGGAAAGATGTTTAGCTCTTATACGACAATTTTCTGCGCACCTAAAATTTTATATTTTTTTTGAAAAGAGCACAATGTTTAGTTATCAATTCATGCGTTTCCGCCGAAATCCGGCAACTTTTCGGGTATTGCCATTTTTTTTTCACATTTGGCAAAATAACCTGATTGTCGACAAAAATCGACAAAAATGACCAGTGTAAGTACAGTTTTTAACAAAATATATTAAAGAGCCATACTGTTGGCTTTTGTTTGGGTTTCCATCTGCAAAGTAAGCACCACACAACACTCAAAAAGTCACTCCCATGCCACAAAATCGCGTTAAAAGTAAGTTTTAGTGGGTTTTTTTCGATTTTTCTACAAAAAAACTTCATTTTCATGTTTTGCAAAATATTTCCAATGTCCAGAGGTCCTATACGGATTTTCTAGACGTATTTGACCCTTAGAGACGGAGCATACAGGTCCCGACCCTGAGTAATAAAATTGATTTTTTTTGTTGCACTGTGTAATAAGTAAATTTTTGACAAAACAATTTTGACACAAAAAAATTTATGCATAGATGACTGAAAATGACCGAGTGTGAGGAAACGGCGAAGTAGTAGGGGTACCCGTCCTCTAGCGCCGTTTTATGGGACTGCGATTTATATAAGCGCGCTATGGACGGGTACTCCCACTACTCCTCCGTTTTCTCGCACCTGGTCATTTTCAGTCATTTTTGCATGTATTTTTTGCGTGCTAAATATCATTTTATCAAAAAATGAAAATATACGTTTTGTTCCTTTCTATTTCAACATCACAATTTTTTTTATTTCTGACAATTGGACAACCACACGAGCATTCAGCTTCAATTGAATATATTGCTCCAAAAATTTTTATCGCAATTTTGCATAAACTTATTGCCCGACAATTGCAGGGTTTTGCCCACACATATCCTATTTTTTGAAAGATTTATCCTACATAAAAAAAAACCCAAATATTTCACTTTTTTCAATTTTTCTCGGAAAATTATAATTCGATTGAGTTCATTTTATTCTTATTTTTATCCTCTGCAACTTTTCTTTTTACGCCATTAACGTTAGTTCATTACTTTTCACTCAGGAAAAAAAATTTTTTTTTTCATTTAAATGTTAATTAACAATATAATGACAATTTATTTGATATAAAACAAGAATATAAGGTACTTTATACTATTTACAATTACATGGCACAGGTAGGTAGTATTCTACCATTATTTTTGTCAAAATATATTTTTATTTATTGCACTACAAAAATGTTGTAACGATCAAACTTAATTTTCTTTTTAAAATCGATTTCCAATAAATTAAAATTTTGACATTGACATTAATAACCATGACCGCCTATATTTAAGTACGTTTTTCGACCATCTGACATCAAGTTTGCTATAAAAATAAAAAAAAAATATTGTTATTTATTCTTTAATGATTTACTCACATATGAACCAAATGTAGAATTAGGTCATTCGGTAACGATAGGTACATAATACTTACAATTATTCTGCTCAAAAAGATCTGTTGTTCGCTAATCTTACTTTATATTTTAATCTGACCTTTACAGATACCGCAGCATTCTAAACACACAGCTGCGTATCTTGGTCCACTTAACTAATTACACAAATAGTTATCCTTTTGGTTTAATAGTTTAATGGTGAGAAAACATTATGAACATCAATCATAATTGACTTTAATTATAGCACATGCGGTTCTGTAAGTCGATTTATGGAAAACAAATTAAATTGATTATTTAGATAAATTTAGATGTGTTTAAATTTTGTTAGGTTTTGTTACAAATAAAATTGTAGCAACTAAACATGATTTGAAATCACCTAATTAACCCGATTTTTTATTTTAAATCGAATAAAGTGGCTGCGAGATCACATTTTTTAAATTAGTAATTTCAAAAGAATTATTTGAGAGACACTTTGCTGAGTGTTTATTATACTGTGATAATATTCTTGTAGCGAATGGTTATAGCAAAAACGGTATTCAAACTTACACCCCCTTACAAATATTCTTAAGGTTACTTAGTAACCAGATAAATCTTGAAAGATCCATATTTAAATTTAAATTCTACCCCCACTTTTCGTTTTAAAATAAGCTGTTCATGTTGTTCATTTCCCGTTACAAAAACCGTAATGGTGAGTAAAAACAAGGGGTTGCGCGAGTAAATTTTTGTGAATCAGCTCGGTTCCAAGCGTGGCAGTGGCAAGATACTTTCAGTAATTTTTGTATTGTGTAATTTTTATTTGTGTTATTGCATTACAATCTAACGTATTCTATGTATATTTCATTTAATCTCATTAATATTATTATCATGTGTTTCTTTGTTTCCGAGAAACGTTACAGAGTTAATTTTCATTTGTTTGTTACGCGATTACGAGAACGTAATATACTTGTTTTTGTTATTTCAATTTAAAATACGTTTTGAAGCTATTTATTTATTACAATATGGTTCAGAATGATTCAACCGTGAGAGACCGTGAAATCAGGGGGATAGCTCAGTCACGTTTATTTCTATCTATTTTAATATGTTTATTTTATTTTATATTTGCAAAACTAAGGCTTGATTTTTTCATCTCCAGTTAATTTTATCTGTCGGTTAATCATCTTAAAAACGCAACTTTTTATAACTGGAGGTGAAAAAATCACGTTTTAATATAATTAAATGGACTACTATTTAACCATCCAAAAATGACGCAATCTCAAAAATTCAACTGATTAGGCAGAGAGAAGCGTAGCCACTCAAAAACTCGCCGTTCTCCATAATGTTATACACTGTTAACTAACATTCATCAGTTTTAATTAAAAATGCATGTATAAATGATCTGAGTTGCTATATTCTTAATTGAAAACATTTTTGTATCTATCTTCTAATAATTTATGAACAGTTTCCCGCCAGGATATATGCAATATATTTGTTCTTATAAATACTTACCTACAATGAACGTTTATTATTTTGTTTATGTTGTTATTGTTTAATTCTTAGAGGTACTTGCGGTTTTCTCGTACCTCTCTTTCCTCAAGCAGCCTAGGCAGAAGGGTACATCAAAATTAACCTTGTTATTTAAAACAAATTAATATTTAGTTAAATTTACTTTATGTGAGTGTATTGTTTCATTGCTGACAGTTACTACATTTGTCACTACACTCTAGCGGTTTTTAGGGGTTTTATCCTGGATTCATCGTAGGGGGTCTTTAGTAAGCTTTCCTCACTTTTCAAACTATTTAAATTTTGCTTTTGCAAATACTTGGGTTACCTACGTTTGTAACATTACAACCTTGAATTAATTTATATACCGGGTAATTTAGTTTGACGTTCGCCTGTAATTTGTAAATGGCGTGTTAAATCACATCCGATGAGCTACTTCTAACTTATGTAGGTCATCCAATGCGATTTAACACTATATACGTTTTATAGTATTTATCCCTTTTAATAAAAAAATAAAAGTCTGCAAACATCAAACTGAATCACCCTGTATCTAATAGCAAAATGTTACTAGTTTTACCTATCCCAAGCTAAGTGTCACTCGGTACCATCCGAAAGTGTTTGTCGTCGTTTTCAACACTGATGACAAGACAGATTTTGTAAATTTGTTTTTGAATGTTCAATCTTCTTTCTTCTTTAAGAAATGGTATTGAAATCATCAAACGTCTCAACAACTTCAGTTGTGGCCACAGTTTTGCAATTATTTTTGTGGGTTTCTATAGATATTAATTTTCTATATACAAGGTGATTTGCAGTCATAATTTATTAGAAGTTTCTGTAGAACGGCAAAAATATCGATTTGAAAGTTTTATGGCGATTATAATCCGATCTAACCTATTTTATAAAATATTTTCAACTAAATGACACTTCCAGTTTTTATTTCTAATAGAACACCCAATACGTTTTTATACAGGATGTTTCATTAATCAGTACAGAAAATGAAACTGGAGATTCCTTGCAAAATTTAAAAAGGGGTTTAACATAAAAAAAAATTTCCTTAAAGCCTCCCCTGAAGAGTTACAGCCCCTTAAAGATGTGTAAAAAATTCACATTAATCGATTTTTTTCTGAAATGAAATCTGAAAAAAGAAATCTAAACATTCAAATACTACTACCAAGAAGCCTCCATAATTTCATAATTTTATTCACCCTTGTTCTCTGCAAGTGGGTGAGTCTTACTACCCCTTAGAGTTTTTTTACCAGAACTTTTTAACTAATTTTTTTTTTCAATTTTAAAATTCAGATTTTGAAGGGCCAATTCAATTAAAAACTTTTTGTCTCTTAAAAATTTCACGTAAACTCAATACTTTTCACCAAAAAATAAATTAAGCGAACTTGCAGAATTTTTAATTAATAAGTTGCGTATGCAAGTTTGACATAAATAACAATATTATTATTAACTATCATTTTTAATTTAAATTAACAATATTATTTCAGAGAGTGTTCAAAATGGGCACCATTTTCTTGAATACAGGCTCTTATTCTTTTGAACAAATTTCCGTTAACGCTACCTAGCATTGCTACAGATTGTCTAACTCTTCAGGGGAGGCTTTAAGGAAATTTTTTTTATGTTAAACCCCCCTTTAAATTTTGCAAGGAATCTCCAGTTTCATTTTCTGTACTGATTAATGAAACACCCTGTATATTTAAATTTTACGTAAAATTCTGAGTTATTGAGTTATTATTTTTTTTATGTAAAAAACTGAGAAATGCATGCCGTTTGGAAATCAAGCATAACTTTTTTGTTTTTTAATTTTGTGGCGTTGGGTTAACATTTTTGGATTCTTAAAACATTGCCTTAAAGATCTCATTATGATTTTTAGATTAAAAAAAATATTAGAAAGAAAGTGATGTAAATGTGAGCAAATTTTAACCTTTAAAAACTGTATTATTTAAAGTATATTTAACAATAGCAATAAAAATACAGGTACCAATCGTAAACCTTTAACAATTTTTCAATTACGTGAGTCGTAAAAAAATCATCTTTACATCTTACCAGGGTAAAATCCAAATATAACAGAAAATAAAATATCAGAATTTGTTAATAATAATATAAAATCTTTGGCAATTCTGAAAGAAGACGTTCCACCCATTCCACTCCAACATATACAGGGTTATTCACGGTATACAACACGGAATATTACAGCCAACCTATTTAATTAAATTGGGAAAATATATCTGGGATTGATAGAGACCTATAGGAGGAATATTTTAAAATTAGTTTCAAAATATACAGGTGTCCCAAAATACACAGAACGTATCAAAGTTGTGTTTTTTCTTATATATTAATACATTTTCAGTTTCTACGTTTAAAATAAGAATAGATTTTATAGAGGTTTGCCTTACTTAAACCTAAATGTTTTTGAGATATTTTGTATATAATGAAAAAGTCGTCACAATTTTACCGATTCATATCTCTGCAACTAATACCTTTTTCCAAACTAAATTTGCACTGGAGTCTATGAATTGATCAGATTTTATTTAGAACTTGTAAAAAATCCATTATCATATACAGGATGTGTACAAATTAAGATTAATTAATGACATGTTTTGAACCGCAATAACTTGCTTATTTTAAACGGAACACCCTGTATTATATATCAACAACAAATGTAAAATGTAATTACCTATCAAACAATACTATAGTGTCCTATAGTTCAGGTTGTCATGAAAAATGCAAATTCTCATAATGAAGACTGATTTGTAACAATTTTAATATTTATCAAGTAAGCTATACAACTTTGACAGGTCAATATTATGTATTCGTAAGAAGGAGTAGATTTGCATTGTGTGCATTTCATCAATTGTGTTAAATTTTGAGAGAAATAAATATGTATAGAGTTTACAAAAATTTAATAAACGTACAAATTTACTTCACAATAATAGTTCTTCTAATGAATTATCTGCTCCACGGGTCAATTTCTAAGCTGCTTACAATATTGTAAAACATACTGGTGAAATACAAAAAACATTTGCTTAAAATAAAGCGCATATTTTTTTCATGTCTGTCTCCGAAATTAAACGGGTACTTCCAGACGTCGTAGAGACTTAAAATTTGGCATGTCAATGGGTCTTGCCTTCAAACCAACGGAAAAATCCAAAAACAGGAAATTTTCATACAGAGGCGGGGCCAAGGGGTCTTCGTCCGCCATAGGTTTAACATTATTCAGAGAATAATGGAATCAACCTACATGCACGCGGAGTCTAGCATTATTAAATTCATGCATTAAAATTTGCCCGTCAATGGACGGGTTTCTTACAAATACATAATATTCACCTGTCAAAGTTGTATAGCTTACTTGATAAATATTAAAATTGTTACATTATGAAAATTTGCATTTTCATGACAACCTAAACATTTAGCTATAGAACACTATAGTATTGTTTGATAGGTCATTACATTTTCCATTAGTTGTTGATATAAAATACAGGGTGTTCTATTTAAAATAAGCAAGTTATTGCGGTTCAAAACATGTTATTATTTAATCTTATTTTGTACACATCATGTATATGATAATGGATTTTTCACAAGTTCTTTATAAAATCTGATCAATTGATAGACTTCAGTGCAAATTTAGTTTAGAGAAAGAGAATAGTTGCTGAGATATGAATCGGTAAAATTGTAACTTTTTCATAAAATACAAAATATCTCAAAAATCGTTAGGTTTAAATAAGGTAAGCCTTTATAAAATCCTTTTTTATTTTGTTCGTAGAAACTGAAAATGTAATAATATACAGGACATTCCATAAAAAAAACACAACTTTGATACGTTTTGTGTATTTTGGAACACCTGTACCTATACTTCGAAAATAATTTTAAAATATTCCTCCGATAGGTCTCTATCTAACCCAGATATATGTTTCCAATTTTATTGAATAGTTTGGCTGTAATATTCCGTGTCGTATACCGTGAATAACTCTGTATAGTTCGTTTAAAATTACATTTGACTCAATTTACATGAATAATCTTTTAGAATCGGACAAAAGTGCAAATTCCGACACACTGAAAAAACAAAATTTTTGGTTAACCCAAGAATCAATGATGATATCGGCATAACGAATATTTCATTTTACTACCAAAATGTACGAGGTTTATGCACAAAATTCACCGATCTATATACTAACATTTTTAGTGAAGATTATCATATTATCATATTGACTGAAACCTGTCTCACAGATAGCTTCTTAGATAATGAAATAATTGACAACCGCGGCATTCCGCGTTTTAAGTTTGCAATATAGTCTTGGGAAATATTTTCCCATTCTTGTAATAGCGCGTCTTCTAGTTCTTGTAAATTAAGAAACGGCCTCTAGTGGCGTTTTAAGGCTTGTCCTAGATGATCCCAGACATGTTCAATTGGGTTTATGTCCGGACTTCGCGCAGGCCATTGCAGAACTGGCAATTCAATCTCCTCCAAATATTGCTGCACAATTCCTGCTATGTGGGGTCGTGCGTTGTCGTGCATAAAAATGCAATTTTCGCCAACAAAGGGCACGTAAGGTACCACATAC
The DNA here is from genome assembly GCA_030710515.1 of Abscondita cerata. Classification (NCBI taxonomy): domain Eukaryota; kingdom Metazoa; phylum Arthropoda; class Insecta; order Coleoptera; family Lampyridae; genus Abscondita; species Abscondita cerata. The sequence continues at coordinate 186,404 of JALBCR010001070.1, forward strand.
TCTTCTAAAATGTCGGTAATATACCTAGCTGTTGTTAACCGAGCACCAGGTAATGGCACTAACGCTGTACGGCCTTCCAAAGAGATGCCATCACTAAACCTCCACCATAAGAGACACGTGGATAAAAGTTGCAGGCAGAATAACGTTCACCAGGTCGTCTGTAGACCGGTATAAGTCTGTCGGAAGCCCATAAACTATACCGCGTCTCATCAGAGAAAACAACATTAGCCCAGTCGTGAATATACCAAACCACATGTTCGCGTGCGAATGCTAATCGTGCTACCTTATGTTCTCTGGTGAGAAGTGGACCTCGAGCAGGAACATGGGCTCTTATCTCATCCTCTCGAAGACGGTTCCGTATAATTTGAACAGAAAGAGGTAGATTTCTAACCGCTAAAAGTTCATTTTTTAAGAATCTGGCTGTGAAATGACGGGTACGCAGAGCATTTAAGCGTAGAAATCGGTCGTCTCGTAGGGTGGTAGCTCTTCTGCGACCTTGCCCAGCCCTTCTTCTGTAGTTCACAGTTTCCCTAAATCGTGCTACAACTCTGGATACAGTTGAAGGCTGTACTCGTAGAATTCTTGCTACATGCCGCATACTACGGCCGTTTTCCAGCAATGTTATACATTGCACGGTTTCTTCATAAGAAAGATGCAAAGATAAAGATTAGAGAAATTAAAAATGAAGGACAGGTATGGGAATTCATTAATAAAAAGAGGAAAAAAGGAGGAAAGATGGAAGCAAATATAGATGGGGAAAAATGGGAAGAACACTGTAAGAAGTTAGTAGGAGAGAGTGAAAAAACAGCAAGAAATGAAGAAGTTGGAAAAAAAGGATAAGACACAGAGAGGGTGGAATAGGAAAAGAAGAAATGGAGAAAGCAATAAATAAAGTAAAAAAGGAAAACAGAAGGGACGGATGAAATACAAGGAGAACAATGGAGGTACATCGGAGAAGGAATGAGAGAAAAGTAAGAGAAGTATTCGAGAGAATATGGAAAGGAGAAGGGTTACCAGAAAAATGGAGAGAGGCAATAATATGCCCAATTTACAAGGAAGGAGATAGAAAGAAAGTGTACAACTATAGAGGAGTGAGTATAATTAATGCGGGCTATAAGATATATGCGAAAATAGTTAGAAAAAATTGGAAAAAGAAATAGAAGAAAAGAATGTAATACCGGATTGGCAAGCAGGATTTAGGAAAGGAAGAGGAACGATAGACAATATATACATATTAAAGCACATAATTAATAAAGAGTTAGCAAAGAAAGGAGGAAAGATGTACGCAATATTTCTAGACATTAAAGCGGCATTTGATAATGTGGAAAGAGGGGGATTATAGAAAAGGATGGAGGAGGTAGGAATAAACAGAGATATAAAAATGCAATAGAGGAAATATACGAAGAAACAAGGTGTAGAACGAGGGTAGGGAGGAAGCTAGGTAGAGAATTTAGGACCGAAAAAGGACTAAAACAGGGATGTCCGCTAAGCCCAATCTTACTCTCGATATACATTAGTGATCTTGAGGAGGAAATGGAAAAAAATTAAGTAGGAGGAATAGTAGTAGAAAGGAAAAGATATGGGTGTTAGCTTATGCGGATGACATTGTGGCAATAGCGAGAAATGAAGAAGAGATGAGAGGAGTAGTTAAATTTATAAAGAAATACCTGGAAAAGAAAACACTAGCAGCAAATGTCGGGAAAACAAAAATTATGGAATTTAAAAAAAAGAAAAGGAAGACGAAAGGAGGTGAAATGGTGGTGCTGGGGAGGAGGAGGTAGAGATAGTAGACAAGTATAGATACTTAGGTTACAACATCAGATATGATAACAAAGATGGAGACCATATAAAAGAGATGAAAATGAAAGGAAATAGAATAGTAGGACAAGTATGGAGGTTAGGGGAAAGGATATTTGGTAAAGATATAGAGAAAAGGAGATGGATGTTTGAAAAGTTGGTAAGAAGTGTGGTACTGTATGGAGCGGAGATTTGGGGTTAGAGGGAATGGCAAGAGCTGGAGAAGATACAGGAGAAATACTGGAGGTGGACGTTAGGACTAGAGAAAGAGACACCGGTGTATATAGTGGAAGAAGAGCTAGAAATAGAAAAATAAGGATACAAGCAGGAAGAATTGCAGTAAGGTATGAAGAAAAAATGGGAAATAGGATTGAAAATGAAATACTTTATGAAGTTTGGAAAGAGATCGAGGCACAGAAGGTAAAATATGGGGCAGAAGAAAGAAGAAAATACTATGAAAGAGTGGGATACGCAAGAGAAGAGATAAGAGGGGGGGGAAGATGGAAGAGGAAATAATTGCAAGAGATAAAGATACTCAGAAGCAGGAAAGAAGGGCAAAAATAAAGGAAGGAAAATATAACAAGAAATACATAAAAATAATGACAGACAAGACACCAAGGTACATAACAGAAGGAAAAGGAATGAATGAAATAAAAATGATTGCAAGGTTCAGAATGGGTAATGAAGAAAAGGAAAATAAATATTAGATGAGTGATGAGGAAAGATTATGCAGGTTGTGTGGGGAAGAATGGGAAAATATAATACATATAAAAGAGGGATGCAGGGAAACAAGACATGAGGAAAAGGAATGGAAGGTACTACTAGGAGAGAAAGGAGAAGGAAAACAATGGATGAGGGAAGTGTTGGAGAGGAGTAAAGGGATGGAGGAGAGGAAAAGAAAAATACTGAAAGTTTAGAGAAGAGAGGGATGGAAGGTTGAAGAAGGAAACAGGAATTAGTGGAATTATAATTTAATGAAATATTATGTTGTTTTTTGTTTATTTTTCTAACGGAAAAAAACTGAATCTTTTGTTATAGTAATTTTTAAGACAAAATAAATATTGAATTAAATTAATGATATAACTATTTTCTATATCGAGAGTTTTGAAGATATTTAACAATTTCCGATTTCTGTAATTTCCAAGATGCTGTAACCATGGTTACCATGTTAGCGTTATGAACGATTTTTGAACGTCACGCATTTGTCAGTTTTTACATAATAAAGTCAATAACTCAATAACTGTTAACTATAGGTATAGGACATATTACACGTTTGTTACTCAGACTTTTACGTAGAATTCGAATTTTTAACGATTTTTGACTTGAATCAAATCCTAGAATATTTAATTAGATAGATTTAATTTAAGTGAAGGCGAATAGTTGTAATAATATTAATAACCATCTTAATACATAAGGATCAATTCGATGTTGTGTCGTTAACGACATCTAGCGTAAGAGAAACACGTAAATAGCACATATCAACTATACTTTTATGTGTTGGTAGTTTAGAAGGATCAATTAAAAATTTTCAGTTTTTAAAACGCATTATCTGCCAAATGTTAATTAGATTAAGAACGTATGAATATTAAAAAACTATAATTGAGTTCATTTCCGGTTTAACCAGAAATTAAAAAAAGTATTTAAATGTATCATCAAATAGTAGACATCATCACAATTAAAAAAAGTTTATTCATATAACACATATTTATAATATTAATTTCTTTTAGAGACAATCCAGAAGATCTCGACCAATTAAAAGCTGTGTTTGATGCAGTTCAGAACGGAAACTGCAATTCATTAAACTGTACCACTATTGAAGAAGATGCAGAGCTAGAAGAAAATGAAGAATCATCCACAGAAACTTCATAATTTATTCTGACATATTGTATTCGCTTACAGTATTTAAATCTGTATGTAATATATACATACAGCTGAAACGACTTAAACAAGATTTAGTAATTTATAATTAAATAGTCCATTTAAGTGAACAAATTTAATTGCAATTTTTAATGTAAAATTAAGTTTAATTTAATTAAAGAGAAATTTTACAAGTAAATTAATAACATCTGGATGTTTAAATATTGTTATGATACTTTTTGTTTTAAGAAATGAAAATCTAGTTAAGAGATAATTGAATTAATGCGTATTTATTTATCAGATATTTAATTAAAAACAGTATTTTAATAAACAAAAATAGTATTTAATGTCTACTTTATTTATTTTTTTTATAATATTGGCTTCTATTGGAAATTTGTTTTACCTTTTTAGTTAAGAGTTTGTGTACAGACAAAACTAAAATTTAAAATTTTTGTAAGTATTCCTTGCACCAAAACGGCCACGCCGAAGTGGCAGGCATCAAAATGACTGCGCCAAACTGTCTTATCTCTAAAATAATTCTATATAAGGGCTTTTGCCATTTTTTCTACATAACCTAACAAACTTCAGACAGGATAGAATTTTAGCCAAATAGAAGCTGTTTTGGTCAAGTCATTAAGTAAAAAAACGACGCGTGCACCAACCTGTTCCATTTTTAAATAATAATTATTAATTTCAAATCAAAAATTCTAAGAGAATGTCTACTATCAAAACCTATACTGAACTAATCTACATCAAATCCGTTCAAGTCCTGGCATAAAAGACGTGATATAATTTCTACCAAACCCAAAATCCAAACTGCAATTGCAATTTTTGATAGTGAATTAGGTCTAAAGACCCCAAAACAAAACACTAGGTTATGAGATATATAATTTTAGATTTTTTTACCGCGTCAATGCTTAATTGTTTTGATATAGAACACCATTCCTTTATTAAATCAGATACTTATATTATGTTGTTTTCTTTTGTTTTAATTGTTAGTTTGTTTCCTAAACCAATATTTCCAAGTCCCTGATTTTTAGATCCAATTGTAGTTTCTGAGTTGCTTTTAGAGCTAGATCGCATGTTTGTGTACAAGTTTGGTGAGAAATACCAGGTTCTGACAAAGGCCTTCGCCCAGCCATAGAAAGTCACATGTTTTGATGTCTAAGATTTTGAGTTGATACTTTTTGTGTCGAAAACGTGATTTCTAAGTCTGGTATCTACACTTCTCAGTCTATCCAATGCATATTAAATAAATATAAATAACAAATGGATAGATGATTTCGTTAAATTTTTACTTGGTATTATTAGATAGGGTCTTCTTTTAGGAGGAAGTGGTAGTATCTTTCAAGAAAACACCGTGGCCAATACTTCATCGACGTTTCCATTTTGTTCCTATTTTAAAGTTTATGTCAACTGGATCCAAATGAAATTGTTTAAATCTTCAAGTCGTATGCACTAAAATTATTAGATGACTCAAAAAAGATTGCATCTGCCAATCAAAACGTCGGCTAAATAATGACCACGGTGTTTTTTGAAAGATACCGCAACTTCTTTCTAAAAAATGGTCTTAAATTATTTAAGAAAAATAGTACCAAGTAATAAATACCAAATATTGTTCTTGTTGCAATTTAATATAGTTTCTTGCAAACATATTTCTACGTATTTGTTAGCTCGATTATTTAGTCACAATTGTAGTTTTTGAGTTCTTTCTAGATCTAGAAGGCATGTTTGTACATACTTCGTCAGAAATACTTAGTGTTGTTTTGGATCTTCGCCCAGCCGAAGAGGGTCACGTGTTCTGTTTCTTAAGATTTTGGGTTGTTCCTTTGTGATTTTTCACTTCTGCCTGTCCAATGCATATCAAATAAATATAATCATTAAATAGTTTTTTAGTTTTTTATAGGTCTCGATGGCATATCTATACATCCTTGAGCCGAAGTAAGTGAGTCTGACTAGGACTTATAGCCTAACAGTAAAAGGTCACGTGTCAGTTTGTAAAGATTTTGGGTCCAAGATATGATTACACCTCTGCTATATATTCAGATCCCTATAGCTTTCTTTTCTTGTTTGTACGATTTATTTTGGGGTAAAGTGGTTGATGGCTTTCTTTGTAATAAATCTTTCGTTGTATTGTTTTACGGTTGGAATGTCCTCTTGTTTGTTTCGTTCTGTACGTGATCTCTGCTAGATGTTTTATTACCTTAGTCCAGGTCCAACATCGTGTCTAAATAATTAAATAAATAGATGCGATGTTGTCAGATGATGTCGCTGAAGTGTGCGGAGGATTCCTAGCTTTGTGAATCTTTGACAGTGCGTAGAGATGTAGAATCTGTTTTTTTTACTATATTAAGCTAAACCAAAAAGTTCGAGATTCCTGTCAATATACCCCTACACTGCGAATGGGTTCTAGTGACCGCCGTCTACATTTGTTTAGATAGGATGTGGTCTTAGAAGCGTTTAGGCCTAATCCAACAGATGGTGGTTTTGCACCAACGCCTGCTCGAACGAGTGTTTAACCAAAAGTCCGACTCAGCGGTTTCTCTCGTACTTAACAGAATTACTATTACAACGACAACGTCATCAGTAGGGTAAAACTAACCTATCTCGAGAGGAGTGCTCGGAGTCTACAATATACTCTGGGCCTTTAGATGAAAGTTCAATGAGCATTCTGACCGAAATGTGAATAAATCTTTCTTTGCCACAAAAAAGAGACAACATAAAGGACGGGGCGGTGAGAAAGTATTCTCGACTTGCGAAACTCCGAGCGGTATCGTTGCATCATTTGTCTAGATAAGATGCGATCTTGGAGGCGTTTAGGCTTAATCCAACAGATGGTGGTTTAGCACCAACCAGCGCCCGTTTGGGCAAGTTCTTAACCAAGTATCCGATCTTAGGGTTCCTCTCGTCTGGGCAAAATTACTATCGCAACGACTACGTTATCAGTAGGGTAAGACTAACCTGTCTCATTCACTCAAACACAGCCCCATATAATTGTTTTGTCACGTACACAAAAATGAAAGATATTATTTATCCACAGCAATTTCATTTTTGTCCTTTTACGTATGTTGAGAACGATTAAACCTAGCTTCGTATTCAAATAATTTGTAAACAACTATTTTTTTAATTGTGACATATACAGTGACATCTTTCACAGTCAAAGTAAGTGTCAAAATGATCTACTTATCGTAACTAGTTACGAAAAATTTAACTTTTTGTAACTAAATATGGAAAGTAAAATTTTCGCTACTGTCAGATTGTTTTGACGTTCGTTTTAGAAATTGTAACCGTGGTAATTCGATTTTAATAATAATAATAAAAAAAATAATAATGATAATAATATTATATATATTAACGTTTTGATAATACTAATGGCCAACTTCTTCAGAGGTCTATCCATCTCCGATTTGGATGTCTGTGGTGAGTACATTTCACCACCAACATGTTAATTTAGTAAACGTTTAAATCTTTAAGTTTTCACAATTTACATTAGCAGTAACAGTTTCATAATATCTAGGTTGTACAAGAAACAATCTTGTGAAGTATGCAAAGGTAAACGGTATACTGCAAACGCAGGAAATATCTCAGCATATAAATACCGTAGTACAAATTGTGTACTGTGTACCGTTGCCTATTACTCTCATCCGTCACAATCTCAAGGATACTACACATACAGCCAAAGTGGTAACAACACGACGTTCGATAACGGTGGAAAGGTACGCATTCGACGCAATAGAAGATAATCTGGATAGCACATCTGCCAACCATAATGTAAGTACAGATACAAATTTATCTCGCTTGCTTGGCACAACGCCTTACAACCGCTTTCCCATCTATACACGACGGCATAGACACCATCGACAACACTACGTCTGTCATTGCTGGACCCTCCACCGCTCCTCCCGCCAAGGATACCATCAACAACGCTATCACAACTGACCACAGAGGAGTTTGCAACCCGTTCTTTTACTCAACCGTGATGTAACACATCCCGCTACTTTAGGCTATAGACAACGCAACAAAAACGTTTCATCAACTCCATCGTCCAGCAAATAGCCACCGCCACAATGAAACGCCAACGCTACAACCGCTAACAAATCAATCCTGTTGCATTTCAAAACAACAACACGTCAAAGATTACACCACCTTCACACGTTATAGAACCCAGAGACCCAAGACTTTGACGTGCAGCTGGGATAGAGCTACATGCTCGCTATCACACTTTTCGTTTCGACACCATTTTCATGCACGCATTCGTCTTGGAATTGCGGTCCTAAGTTTTGAGGTACTGCCTGTCGGATACAGGTACAATCAAAATCGGTCCCACCTCACAAAGCTTCCCATGCCCAGTTCCGACGTCTTACGCTGTTGGATACAGCGCACGTATCCTCTCAATCCGAATACAGCAGATACTACGACACGACCACCAGAAACCGAAAGAAAGCGACACCCATCACCAGTTCTAGGAGGCACGTACATTTTCCAACCAGCTTAGATAAATCTGCTACAACCCAGCAAGAGCCTGTATCGTAGCAAAATTTTTCACCACTGGCCCGGAAATAGTTTGTGGTCGTACAAGAAATAACTTTACAAAATATGCAAAGGCAAGGGGTATAGAGTACACAATACTGCAAACGCAGAAAATATCTCAGCGCATAAATACTGTAGTACAAATTGTGTAAGATAGACAGTAAAGACAGTAATGTAGACAGTAGTACACAGTAGTCAGTCGGTAACACCAAACGTATAACCCAGTTATCAACTTTTGAACATCACATCGTACTTACAGCAGGCGATTCGAGATTTTAATTTTTGCTATAATTATTAAAAAGATCGACTTATGTAACTGCTTTTACATCCCTGTCGACAAATTTGCTTAATGCGAACCATTTGCGTACGTGATTGCTAACACGAGTCGACACTATAATTACGTCGTATTTTCTCTTCTATCCCAGAGTTGTGCACATATACAAATTCAAGATTTGGTTGAGCCTTAAGATAGCTTCCATTCTGTCGAAGTTTAGAATGTTTATGGAATTTGATGACCTCTGTAACCAATCTGTTGTGATAATAGTCAATCGTTACTAGCATGTTGAAGTTCTCAAACAGTATCTTGTCATTGCCATTGCTAAGAGTATATTCAGCTACGCTGACTTCTTGGTGCGTCACAAACGGCAGCTTTAAATCGGTATAAATACCAGCAACAATGCAGAAATTATTTGTTTACATCCAACATTAGGGATGGAGAAACCTTTGAACAAGCTGACTACCTCTACTAACAAAACGTTATGAAGAAAGTCTAATTAACGCTACCCTTTAGACTTAAACCTGAAGACACTAGTTCACCAACAGGCCGCAAAAGCCTAAACCAATGTTTCCTTTACGGTTATACACAACATCCAAATAAATTTTACGCATTACAGAAACTCTAAATTTGTTATTATTTTTCCTAAATAATCTAGGACCGTCTTTAAAGAGGAAGTGGTGGTGTCTTTCGAGAAAACATTGGAGTCATTATTTAGGCTTTTCTTGAAAGGTACTACCATTTTCTCCTAAAAAAAAGTCCCAGATTATCTAAAAAAAAAAAAAAAATAATACCAAGTAAACATTCCGTAAAGAGTTTATCTATCAATTAAAAAGACTCCAAGTTTGTGCCGTAACTTTTACAAAAAACTACAAATATGTCATTTGACTATTTGCTGCTTTGGTCAACACTAGTACTTTTAAATGTTAGACAAGATTTAATTATGTTGCTGAGTAGGTGTCCCATGATAGGGCGTACAAATATAGGCAAATACAGACCGTTTTTTGGAGTTATGTTAGATTTTCAAAAAAAAAAAAACGCTTAAAGAAGTTTTGAGAGCTGCATCTTCGGAAGATAAAGTTGACCTCAAAATATTTCAGGGTACCTCTGGCAGCCCCCTGGTCAAAAAATCTTAAATGGCATGATGGGTCGACATGAAAGTCCTTTTGATCGTCTATACAGCTATATGCATCTTATTTTGGTCTTATCGTTAATGAATGTCGCTGGTAAACATAGATTGGAATTTTCGACCATATTGCATTATTTTCTAATTTTTTTTTTAATTTTTGAAAATAGAGATTCTTAGGGTCTCCTTACCAAATTAAGATGCATATAGCGACGACGCATCGATACTATTTTTTGCACTACTAAATAAAATTACATTTAATAACAATTTAATCACTCTTCACCTAACATTAAAAATCTAGAAGCTATTTTAGTAAGAAGTCATGTTACTAAGCAACAGAGTTTATTTATTCCTTTATCCTACTTTTCATTGGTTACAGCTGTTTTCATTATTTACTAGTAGTTAAGTGGGGCATCAGAAAATGTCAAACTCGTAACATCCACGGATGGCGTTAGTATCGCATTATAGTTCCTAAATTAATAAACTTTTATAAAAAAGTCTAGACATCCACCAGTATCGGTAATTTGTAATTTCTCTAACAGAAGGCGCTGTCTTCAATAAGGTGTTTTACACATTTACATGCGGCGGTGTTGCAAGTTATTTACGCGGATAGCAAATACAATTCAGTTATTAGTTACATACTTATTATCAACTCACGAATAAATCTTGAAAATGGGGAATGAACATGAGCACTCAAACTTGTCTTTTGTGTTTATCTTCTATAATTTATAAGTCGAAATTATACAATTGTAGCAACGCTGCACATTAACTATCGCATCGGTATTAGTTACACATTTGTTGCGCCATCTTTGCCAATACTGCTGAACTTCAATTAATAAATGTTAACAGAAAAGTTTATTGCTAATACAAACGAAATATTTGACAGAAGTCATATTCAAGGATTCGAAACATTGGAACTTACCACGGGTTATCTTATCGCTTTAAATTCGAATGTAAATAGCTATTAAGTTTGTAAACTGCTTTTAATACAAAGTTGAGGTTTTTTTAACGAATTCCTTTCGTTTCTGGGTGATTTTTATCCGTCCATTTGTCAACTCAAAATTTTATTTATATCAACAATATATATAAAATAACTGCTTTTACAACATAAAATTGGGTTTTTTATTTAAAAAATGATTCATAAAATTTTATCACAACTCTCAACGTTGTCATAACTTCCAACTCTGAGTTTTATCGTAAGGCTACTAAGCATCATTAAAAAATTTGTAGTAGACTATAATCTCACAGTCAACTCCGCTAACCATTAATAAAAAGAAATCGTTATAGGAAAAATCCGCAGACCTTTCGGTCCATTTGGGTATAAACAACAGAATAATAACTATAACCTCGCAACCACCGCCGATGAATCAGTAATGTTAAGATACGTATTTAAGAACGATGATTAAGTTAAGTGTTCAAGTAAAGTGGAGTTATAATAAAACCTAAAATTTATGATAAAGTTGAGGGGTGTGACAAGATACAAAATTTGGTGGTTATGATAAAACATTTTGGTTGAATTTGTAAATTGAGGGTTGTAATCAGATCCCGTTGAGTGATATAATAGTTATAATATTGTTGCAACTAAAATTAAAACGCGTAGTTTGTTTTGATAATGCAAAATGTTTTTGATGGCTAACGTTCTGCAAGCAGCAATAGACACATTTTTTGATGCATCAAGTAATCCACCACTTCAATTTTACCTGAAGTGAACGCGCATGTTGGTACAACTGTGTCGGCATTGGTCGCTCACCTGTTGCTGTTGGAGGGGGGACAACGAGGTTACTCATGTCCAAAAGGACAAAACCGTCAAAAAACTTAACCTTAAATAAGAAATATTTTGTATCAATATCGTTTGAATTTTCTTACCTTTGTTGAAATCTTTAGGCTGCTCTGAGTCTTGCTCGCTTAACGATACTTTCGTTTCCTTTTTTTTCTAGCGTCGCTTTCAAAATAAACACACTTGTTGTAACCTCAAAATAAATAAACACATGATTGGACGGTTTGACAGTCACTCAAATGTCAGAATATCAGTAGGTGACAGCATGAGCTGCTAATAGTGGCAGTAGTGCCAACATGAAAGTTTTAATTCACTAAATCATGAGGCGGGTGCATTGTGTATCTTATTCATGTTAACGTATAGACATACACACTAACATTATCTTTGTCTGGCAAACTGAAAGAGTTCATTAACGTCGAAAACTTCAACGTATTACGTTGCTTCTTGAAGTAGAACTACACATGTAGGTATATCTGCTGAAAAGCGCCATAAAAAAAATTTTAGTTTGAAGTTGAAGAAGAATCATTTATTATTTTTGTATGGGGTTATCATTTTGGGTCAATTCAAAGAAGTTCTGAAAGCAATGTTTTAATAATTAATACAAGAAGAATTATTTAGTGTTACTAAATCTTTTAATTGCATTTAATTAATACTTAACTAGATTTTTTATGAAATCGATCAACACAAACCAAAATTCAAAATTTTGAGATTGCGTTAAAGTGACTATGAATTATAAGAAAAAAAACACTTGTGTTTGATGTTTCACCTTTAGGCAACATTTGAAACGCAAACATTTGTTAATTTATTTGTTTAAGATAATTTTTAGTCAAAACAAGATCGTTCCTAACGTGAAATTATTACAAAAACATGTGACAGAAATTGCCTCGTTTTTGATATACAAGTTTTTGTTCAAATTAACAAAAAAAATTATTTTTTTTTATTTATAGACAACAATTTTTTAGAACTTAACTAAAAATTTTGGCAAAATGTTGTAACAGATTAGGGCTAATAATTTTGCGTAAAGCATTTTTTTAAGTTGATTTCTAAATTTTATCGACATTTTAAAAATGTTTTCGATTTTCTCAAAAACGGTTTTTTTAGCCAAATTCAATAAAGGATCCTTTTTTGTACGTTATTTTTTGCTCTTTCTAAAAATAGGGACGAGTTTTTTGAACTTTCACACACCATTCTTTCTCAAAGAGAGAACCCTTCCGCCCCTCTCCCAACGCCGCCCCTGTTACAGATATACAGAAATCTTCTATTTTAGTGGTTATCCGTAATGATAAATTTTGAATTGTTATTGTTTTTCAATTGTTGATAAATCAGTAATTATATACATTTGATGAATCAAAAAATGGAATTACCTTTTTGAAACCTTCTACTTCAATTACTGTTTACTATTTTGACTGTAACTTGTTTTGAAAATTAATTGATTTTAGTAGGTGCATGTTTTTACAAACTATTTAAAGGCCCCTCTTAATAATGAATAATTTTTGACCGCTCGGAGAGAAGAGCAACTTCACAACTCAAAAATGAGTCAACAACAATAACGTTCTAGGCTAGTAGTAAAAAAAAGTTATTTATTTCTGATTTGGAAATGTTCCACATGTGATATTGGCTTATGTTTGAAGCAGGATAATAAATTTTGTGCGACCAGAGATTTAAGTTCTTTGTGGTGATTTGACTGTACCACGTCCTGTAGTATAACCTGGACTTATTTGAGTTCTAAAAAGTGTTAATTTAAGTTTTGTTATTTTAAATAAAGGTAAAAGAAAAACAAATATGTGTTCTTTGTCGTTTTAATTTATCTATCCGGAATGGGGTATTCAATAAAATCAGTTTCGATGTTATTTTTTTTATTTAAAAACATTTACTACCTACAGTGAAAAATAATCTATATATGAAAGTCTTAGATGCTTATTTACAAATATTATCGATTTTGCGGCTGCTAATTGCATTTTTCGTGTAACAAGTTCAATAGGCCAAACAATCACCTTTATACCACAAAGACGTTGATTATATAAAAACTTACTTCTGATATCGTTAACTAACGTGAGCATCAAAACATGGTTTAAACATGTACATACATACATTGTTCTAATCATTTATTTGAAATTAAATATTCAGTTTGTGATTATGTTTTGGTGGGTAAAGAGTGTAAGGACGCGAAAAAGGTAGGAATTTTGATTATTCCAATTTAAAGCCACGGGAATGGTTGCGCTTATACGTCTTTTAACTATTTGTTACTTGATCTAATGTTAATGTATTTATTTTTTATACAGTAAATTAAAAATACTTGTTCATACCTCTGCTGTAGTGAGTTCCTCCAAATAAGTGTAGTGTAGTGATTTGCAGACGTTTTAAACTAAAATACGATAAGTATGTCCCATTCTCATAAATATCCAATTAGGGTAAAGGGAGGAGAGATGGACCAGGAGGAGAGATGGACTACTACGAATATTTCAGTAAGTCTGGCAACAAGGCGTGCTCTGTGAAGCGGTGTTTGGGAGCCACCTTCAGTTCGTAACGGTACATTGTTTGGTTAGTTTCTATGGTGGTGTGTTTAAAAGTTTTGAGCAAAATAATATTTTTTCAAGTCTTAAAACTTTGGTCAGTGGTTAAAATTTTTCAAATCCTGTGTGTGCTAGGTAAGATAATACCATTTTTTATAAATATAAAGACGAGTTAGAAGTTTTTGTGTACCATAACCTTAAAATTTTTACTTGAACGCATTTTTTTTGTCTGTTATTATCTGGTCCATCTCTCCTCTTGTTTGAGGATAGATGGACCAGTGTTAGGTAGGAAAGATGGACCAGTAAAATATAGGGAAGACTAACGAAGCTTATTTATTTTTTAGGCGAAATAAGAATACCAAACAGATACCTTCGCAAAAGAAATACCACGCCAAGGGGATGTTGGAGTGGCGAAAGTTTAAATCTTGCAGTAAATGTAATATCCAATGAACTGGGTGAGAGATATTGTTAAAAATTACTTTGAGAACCTTGAAAGAATTCTTCAAGACAACTCTCTCTTTGATAAGCCTGCTAATGTGTACAACACAGATGAGACCGGCCTTCAATTGAATACCAGAGCTGGACAGGTTGTTGCTGCCAAAGGATCTAAAGCTGTCCCTAGCATTAGCTCTAGTGAGAAAGGAGAAACCATAAGTATAATCGCATGCATTAGTGCAGAAGGAATCTATTTACCACCTTACTGCATTTTTAAAGGTAAAAATAGAAAAGAAGAATGGTGTGATGACATGCCTCCCGGAGCGCAAATACAAATGTCACAAAATCGGCGTACGTTACTTCCGAGATATTCTTAGACTGGTTCACGACTCACTTTCTCCCTAGAAAAAGTCCTGGAAAGGTTATGCTTTTAATGGATGGCCATTCATCGCACACTACTAACATTGGTCTACTAGAAACAGCAGAACAAAATGATGTAATTTTGTACTGTTTACCACCACATACATCCCACTACCTGCAACCATTAGACCGTGCCTTCTTCAAATCACTGAAACAGAAGTTTTACGAAGCCTGCAGACACATGATTTTAAATAATCCAAACAGGAAACTTAACAGGCTGCAGTTTGGAAGGCTCTTAGGTGAATGTTGGGGAAAAGCAGCAACAGTCGACAATGCGGTCTCAACATTTAGAGCAACTGGAATACTTCCATTTAATTCGGAGAAAATTCCAGACCATGCATTTTTGTTGGAGGAGGAAAAGTCTGTAGAACTAAGTCATATGCAACCTCAAGAACGGGTGGGTAACACAACTAACTCCCCACAAGCTGGATCATCTGGTGTTCAACGGAGGGCAATCACTCCGGACAACGTAATTGAACAGGAAGATATAACACCTGGAAAAGCATTAGAGGTGGTCTCACCTGTGCCAATAATAACTTCCGCTTTAAAAAGAGTACGTAAGAAAGTAGTAAGTGGTGTTATTAATTCACCAGAATATATACAAGAGCGGAAGGAACCTCTAGTAAAGAAAGAAGAAATAAGGAAGGCTAAAGAAGAAAAGAAGAGCTCTAAAGCAGAAAAACAAGAAAAGAATACAAAAGCCAAGGTACAGAAAGAAGAAAATAAGAGAAAGGACAAGGAAAATAAACTAAAAACAACAGCAGGAAAACAAACTCAAAAAGTAATAAAAAACGTAGATGTAACTCATCTTCTTCAGATTCAGATGAGCCGATTTTAAACGACACTTCCAGTGAGGCTGAACATTTCAGCGACCTAGAAAACGAATGCGTGGGATGTAATGAAGATTATCGACTTACCGAGAAGAAAGTTACCTGGATAGAATGTACTATATGCCGGCGTTGGTTGCATGAGGACTGCACGTCTTATAAAAATACCTGTCAAACTTGCGGAATTAAACTTACTAAGCAAAAACCATAAATATAGTAGGGTCCATCTCTCCTACCCTACGAAGTCCATCTCTCCTTGTAGGGGTAGGAGAGATGGACCATTTTTTATTATTTAATTTAATTTTCTTTTATTCTAAAATAACACTGTTCGCTAGGTTATTAGTAAAAATATATAAGTTAACAATTCGTTGCTCTATGTTGTGGCATTATTTTGAAAAGATTTTGTTAAATAATAAAGAAGTTGTTGCGTCTTTTTTAAAAGGTGGTCCAACTGTCCTCCCTTTACCCTACCGTTGGTTAGTTTGTGAGAATACAGTAATTATTTCTATAAGTTATTAATTTTTTCCCAATAGGTTTTTGGACTACTACGTAAATACTGATGCTGCGTCACGTGACACGGTTAAACTTTTCAAACCCTGCCCACTTATCCTTTTGTATTGTATATATATTTTAATTACAGTTGCTTTGGAAGCTTCCAAACATACAATCCTTCAAAACATTTATACTCATTACAACAACAGTTTGTGTTGGGCAAGTGACTAACAAATTTGAACATGCCCAAAACAATCTGAACAGTTTTTTCTACTTTATAAGATTAACCATAACATTATACTATAATTGCTGCGTTTACGTGCGTCACAGATTGACAATATTAACTTTATAAGATTTTTATATGTAATTTAACACACTTATATGCAGTTCAATTTTAAAGTTAACATTTGCATGTTTATTGATTGAATTGGTGCTTTACAATATAATATTATAATGCATTTACTATTCAAAGGTATAATTTAAACAATTTTTTATACTACCATAAATTTAGGAACCAATCGGATTGATTACTTTCTGAAAGTTAAAAGGAATTACAGCATCTCCTATTCTAATGATGGTAATAAGAAGTAATCACTAAATTTAGGTTTCATTACACATGAGAGAGAGAGATACAGAAACGGTATAATTAAAATGGATTTTATTTAGGTTACTATGTGGATATGGTTGCCCCTGAGTTACTGATGACATTGTGGGCTGAATTCTTAAAAACAAACAGAATTCGTAGGAACCACTTGAATTTACTGCGGTAAGCGAACGCTCAAAAATTACGTAATGAATGTGCCGGAGTTACTGATGATACTGTGTGTTGATTTGGTACACTTAAGGGCATTTAGAAAGCAGCATTAAGAAAAGTTTAAAGTGAATAGAATTCGTAGGGCTCACTTGAGTTTACTGCGGTAAGCCAACGCCCAGAAAACCCATAAAGTTTTTATTTGGATTACTGTGTGTTGGTCACCTCGTAGTTGTGCCTGAGTTACTGATGATACTGTGTGTTGATTTGGTACACTTGAGGGCATTTAGAAAGTAGCAGCGAGAAAACTTTAAAGTGAATGGAATTTGTAGGGCTCACTTAAGTTTACTGCGGTAAGCCAACGCCAAGAAAACCTATACAGTTTTTATTTGGATTAATATATGTTAGTCACCTCGTGTTTGTGCCTGAGTTACTGATGATACTGTGTGTTGATTTGGTACACTTGAGGGCATTCAAAAAGTAACAGCGAGAAAACTTTAAAGTTAATAGATTTCGTAGGGTCCACTTGAGTTTACTGCGGTAAGCCAACGCCCAGAAAACCCATAAAGTTTTTATTTGGATTACTATGTGTTGGTAACCTCGTGGTTGTGCCTGAGTTACTAATGATACTGTGTATTGATTTGGTACACTTAAGGGCATTTAGAAAGTAGCAGCAAGGAAACTTCACTGTGAATAGAATTCGTAGGGTCCACTTGAGTTTACTGCGGTAAGCCAACGCCCAGAAAACCCACAAAGTTTTTATTTAGATTACTATGTGTTGGTAATGTTGTAGTTGTGCCTGTGTTACTGATGATACTGTGCGTTGAATTGGTATACTTGAGGGCATTAAAAAATCCTAAACCTATTTAAAATTGCAGGGATTAAATCTTTGTAGGGCAGGATTTCAAAAGCACTAATGTGTTTGCATTTTCTATTTTATTAATTGTTTTTTACAGCACAAGGTGTGCACTGCACAATTAAATAAAAGACAAAAAGTAATTAAATAAGAAATTAAAAAAGGAAAATGCAATGGATAATAAAATATGACTTAATGACATATGATTTGCTATGACCCAGTAACTTAATGAAACTTAACGCTAAAAATCATACAAATTATACAAAATATAAGGTAAAATGTAAACGCTATAAAATAATTAATTCTATTGTTGTTTTTTAGGTGTTTTATTTTTATGCTTTAACTAAACTAAACTAAATTAAATATTAAGAAGGATCCGATCAATTTCTGGATTTCTGAATTCTTCAAGAAAATCTAGGAAGATTAAGATATAATTAATTTTGAAACGTATTTTTGTAGAAGATTAAGTCTTTATTGTTTACAACATTAATTTAATGGTGAGTAATTACATGTATACTAACTTATAGTGTAGTTACCTGTGCTAAATAAATGAATAGTTTACAAATAACATCACTCATTTTTTAATTCAAAGTTTTGATTAAATTGAAAAAAAAATCATTTTAAGTTTAAAGCTAAATTTCAAAAAATTATAAAAAGTTAAATTCTCATATTTTAATTAACTGGTTTAATATAAAAAATGTATTTTAATTTGTAGAAAAATTGTGTAAACCAATCTACAGGTAATATAACGGGTGTAAACAACTAGGCTGACAATTTTTAGGTTGTATTTATGTCAAGTTTTAATGCAGAGTTCCACGTAACACTTTACTTTAGTGTACACTGTAAAAAAAATTAATTAAAATTAAAAAAATTAAATTAATTCAATTCCACGGCCTGCTCAGCCCAATTTTTTAATTTGAACATTCGTTACTCTACTAGTAGAATGTTAGATTGAAAACAACAAGATTCTATAAACAATAGGTACAATAATAATTCAATCAATATACACAAAATTTTCTCAAAATCTAGAAAAAATTAAGGTAAGTGAAGCAAGTGATCTGGTGGTTACCTCTGCACACCTGTATTTACCTGAGTTTTAATTTTTTTTATGTTTTTTTAAATGAAAATGTAAAAAAAAATTACAACAAAAGTTGTACCTAAGATCTTAAACTACAACTTAATAGACTAATGTACAGGGTGTCCTGTTTTCGACACTTTTGCAGGGTATCTCTGTTATTATTGCAGTTCGAGTTTTGGGGTTTTCGCGAACTTGTGTCACTTTTTGTAAAACACTATGGCGCAGACAGATTTATCATCGCTCTCTTCGTTTTTGAAATACAGAGTAAAGTTGAAAAATGTGCATTTTCAGACACCCTCTGTAATTCAGGTATCTGATAAGTTATCGACTAGGTAAAAACGGAATCTTAAACATTTTTTATGCAGAATCCAGTGACGTGCTTAGTTTTTTTCTAGGTGTCCCTATTTTTGAGAAAGTTATCAAAGTTAGGATTTTTTAAATGGGACACCCTGTATGTCAATGTGTATTTACATTACACTCATTAAGAGCTTTCCAAAAATGTATAATAATCGGCACTTTGTTCCTAATCGAAGGTTAGAATCTCCTTTCTTTTTAAATAAGCCTAGAAACTAAAAGCCAAACAGATTTATTTTTATTAAACTTATAGTAAAAACCAATAACCAATAACGCGTATATATATTTATAGGTGTTGTTC
This sequence comes from Abscondita cerata, assembly GCA_030710515.1. NCBI lineage: Eukaryota > Metazoa > Arthropoda > Insecta > Coleoptera > Lampyridae > Abscondita > Abscondita cerata. Next base: position 205,792 of record JALBCR010001070.1, read on the forward strand.
AAAATGGTTGCCATTTTCCCTAATGGCAAATTGGCACTTTTGCAAAATTTTGTTCAAGCCATTTAAAATTATTATGGGGTGACTATTATACATTTCTGGAAAGCTCTTAATGAGTGAAATGTAAATACAAATTGACATACAGGGTGTCCCATTAAAAAAATTCTAACTTAGGTAACTTTCTTAAAAATGGGGACACCTAGAAAAAAGCTAAGCACGTCACTGGATTCTGCATAAAAAAATGTGTAAGATTCAATTTTTACCTAGTCGATAACTTATCAGATACCTGAATTACAGAGGGTGTCTGTAAATGCACACTTTTCAATTTTACTCTGTATTTCAAAAACGAAGAGGGCCATAATAAATCTGTCTGCGCTATCGTTTGTTTTACAAAAAAGTGACACAGGTTCGCGAAAACCCCAAAACTCGAACTGCAATAATAACGGAGATACCCTGCAAAAGTGTCGAAAACAGGACACCCTGTACAGGTGCAGTTAATGTTCTTTTTGCACGAACATTATTTTGACAAAGCTCTTTATAAAATGGTGATAGAGAAGAATTTTTAAATAATAGTTACAACTAAAGCCAAAAGCTAAAAGTTTATTGATGTTGTACTAATTGTTATAGTTATCGAATGGTTATAGTCTATTTAAAGACTAAACTATTCTTAGAAGCGTGACGTACAAACCAGCAGTATATTAATATATATTTTTTTAATCAAGATAGAGCCAATGTTTTTAGGCAAAAGTTGTAACTTAAGTTTCGTGCTATAATGCTTTTAAATTATTAGTAACATTGTAATTGTCGTTAAATTAATTTATTTAAACAAATTTTTTGGGAACATGCAAAAAATAGATAATAGCGTCTGATCTCGGCATTCTCGCAGCATTCTCACCTGCTTTTTACCTCAACTTTCACTTTCTATTATAAATATAAGTAACATTAGTTACGTTCTTATTATATGTAACCGGTTCTATAAATATTCATTTGTGTTTGTGAATTTTCAAGACTTCATGTTTAGCCCGAAAAAACTATTTGCATTTTATTAATATAAGAAGCGTTTTTGCATCTGTGCAAAGGCACCATTTAAATTTAACAATAAAGATTTGTAAAACAAAATAATTATTCAAAAATATAGACTTTGAAGTATGTTCCGTTGAATTTCTATATAGATATCTCAAATATTATTGAAGTTATAGATGTTTTAAACTTAAAAAAATTATGTCCAAACGAAATGTTAAAAAAATTTGAAATTGAAAGGTTGATATTTTTTCCCATTGTAAAGGTTTAGTTTTAATAAGATGAAAAATTTGGTATTACAAAAAAAATTGCAAAAAATAGTCATTTTACAAGTTTACAGTTAAGAGTCGTATTACTTGTTTTACAAACATGCAACTTATTTTCAAATTGCAATGTACTAATTGACGTAAAAGAAAAAAAAATTAGGTAGTGTCATTTGAAAAAATCAAATTAGTTCAATTTAAATAACTGATTACTCAAAACCAAGCAAGGTTTAGAAAGGTGAACAACCGCTGTAGATAGCACAAGTAATGCATATTAAAGCTGCGAAATCGCAGTTGGAATTTAATTTTTTCGAAAAGTCAATTTTTCTAGAAAAAGTAAAATAATGCAAAACCCCTCTAATTTATACACTATGTATAATGCATAAAGTCACATTAGAATTTCCCAAGAAATCCAAATTTGTAATAAAAAATGGGTGATTCTATTTAAAAAAACAACTTTGGTATGTCGCACTTTTATGGAACACCTTGTATAAACGAAAATAATTTTAAAATGTGCAGCTCATTGATTTACACAACTTTCATTCCGAAAGTTTTTTTCTAACCCCAATATTTTCCGCTATTTAACCCTTCCTCGCACTAATAGGCCACCCTGTGCAACACCTTATTTATATAATATAAGAAAGTACACATAAATAAACAAAACTTACATTAGCTCAACAATCACAAATTTGTATAAAGCTTGAAATTATTAATATTTAAAAAAAATTGATATATTGGGTAGAAGGAATTTTATCGAAACCTTCAAATTGCATAGGTACATAAATAATATTACACAAAATCAAATTTAAATTTATGTTGGACGCCACTTTGTTGTTTTTAAGTACAACATAGAAAACTTATTACACCATCAAACAAATTTTATGATATTATTTACAGTTATAAACAAATTTAAAATTGTCAATGTCTCCGTGTCTGGTCCTTACTTGTTTGGCTTCGCTTTTAGTGAATTTGAATGAACTTCAATTTAAAATTAGTTGTCTTTTGGGGTGGTACTAATTCTCCTACTTGATTAAAAAAATATGAACAGGTGACAAAATCAAAAAATTGCCTGTTACACCTGTATATATCAAGTATAAGCAAACCCCCTACTCTGACTTCACCAAGGATTAATTGGAACTTGTTTCAAAAGTTTATTACGGATCACATTAACTTTAATATTAAACTCCAAGACTCAGATGAAGCGTCCTCGGACTTCTTCTATTATATCTCTTCTTTACCGCAGATATCCCATTCACACCTACCACCTCCCTCGCCACATTTGCTAATGACACAGCAATCATCGCTGTTAATAACGACCCCCAACTTGCCACCGAGAAACTACAAACCCATCTTACTCTCCTACAAGATTGGTTCAAAACCTGGTGCGTCCAAGTTAATCAAACCAAATCAGCCCAAATTACTTTTACACACAAACGCACAAGCTGCCCATTGGTTTCGATTAATGGGTCGATCGTCGATCAAGTTAAATACTTGGGTCTCATATTAGATAAAAAAACTTACGTGGAAATCACATATAACAGCAAAGAAGACACAGATTAACCTAAAGTTACACCAGATCCATTGGCTCCTTAAACGCAAATCAATGCTCAAAACAGCAAATAAAATCTTGCTCTACAAATGCATACTAAAGCCAGTCTGGACGTATGGCGTTCAGCATTTTGCACTGTATATACTAATAAAAAAAAAAAATATATTCAAATATTTATTGAAATAATGTAAATAAATACCTAAAAGACTCGCTTCCGGCGTAACGGCAGGGCTGTAGATATGAAAACGTGTAATCGACGGAAACGGATGTGTATTTAGAATGTGATGCAACAATTGCATACATAAATGTCGAATCACAATAATTCTTCCTGATAAACTTAAATTTTTTTTAGTAAACTATTTGACTTCTCGCTACATTTCGTATGCAAGTACTGTAAGCTTCTTCTTCTTCTTTATTTTAGGTCCATGACCTGTTTGTTCTACTCATTTGCTATTATTCTTGGGATTTGGAGATCCAACTGTCTCTCCATCTTTTCGGCGGTCTTCCAGGTGGTCTTGATGTTTCTGTTCTGCCGTCTCTAGCTATTTTAAGCAATAGGTTGTTGGGCATTCTCGTTATATGATCGTTCCACTCCCTCCGTTGTTTTCTGACCCATCTAACAACGTTTTGTACGTTGCACGTCTGTCTAATGTTGTCGTTTCTTATTCTATCTCTAAGGGCGTGGCCCGTTATGTTCCTCAATATTCTCATTTCTGTAGATCTCATATAACTCGTTGTAACAGAGTTGTCTGCTTTCGTGTGTGCTGCATACGTCATGACGGGTCGAACACATGTTTTATAGATTTTTACTTTTGCTTCTGTAGTTATTGTTTTGTTTTGCCATACTAGTTGTCGAAGACAGCCTGATATTCTTGCGGCTTTGGTAATTTGCGCTTTGACTTCTGCTTTTATGTTTCTGTTGCGCGATATTTCAATACCTAAGTATTTAAAACTCACTTACTTGCTCAATCGTTTTCCCTTGATAATTTACAGCGCCTGGGTTCTTTTGATATGACCACAGATTTTGTTTTTTAAATCAATATCTCCATTGTGGAAGGTATGCAGTATTCTTTGCAAGATGTCTTCGTTTTCGGCTACAATCATGGCGTCGTCGGCATAGCATACTATTTGGATCTCTTGGTTTCCCAGTCTGTAACCGAAGTTTGTATTTTTGACGTTCTGTATGATTTTATCCATGATTAAATTAAAGAGCAATAGACTCAAAGAGTCTCCTTGTCTGATTCCGGTATCCACGTCTATTTCTTCAGTTAACTGGTTGTGGATCCGTATTTTTGTTCTAGTCTGGGTGTTTAATTCCTTAATTATTCTTCATACTGGTGTTGAGTAATGTGGTCCCTCTATAATTTACCGGGTTCTTTTTATCGCCTTTCTTAAAGATTGGTGTGTGCTCAATTTCCACTCTTTTGGTACTGTACCTTTGGTTAGTATTATTTGGAAGAGTTTTGTGAGCTCACTACTTAGATCTGTTCCTCCATACTTCTGAAGTTTGTTCGATATTTTGTCTTATCCGGCAATCTTCCGGTTCTTTAACTTTCTTAGTGCTTCATCTATCATCTCTATTGTTATTGTTGTGTTGTGTGCTACGGTTTGGAATAGTCTGTCATCGTATAGATGATTATCTTGTAAATACATTTTCTTAAAGTGTGTTGACCATGTGTTTTCGTCTATTACGTTGCTTTGTGTGTATTTATTTACATTTTGTCTTGTATATTTAAGCATGCCCCATACTTTCCATTGCGCCCCGTATAGGTCACTTTCCATTTCCTGTGTAAAATTCGTCCAGTAGTCTTTCTTAATTTGTCGGATTTTAGCGTTAACTCTATTTCGGATTACAGCATGTTTTGCATATTCGTCTATTCCTATGTTACTCATGTATTTTATATATGCTTTCCTTTTTTCTTTAGCTAGTTCTTTGACTTCTTTGGTGAACCATGTTTTACTGGTTGGGTTTGCGTGTATATTAACTTTTCTTGTACCTATGGCTTCGTTTGCTGCATTTTCTATGTTGGTTTTGATTTTGTTCCATCCTTCTTCTACCTGGTCCTCTAGCCTAATAAATTCTCTTTTTATATTTTGAGATAGTCTGCGTGAGTATAGGTCTTTAGTACTGTCACTCTCTAAGGATTCGATATTGAATTTGTCGACGTATTCTGGTTTAGGTTTCTTTTTAAGCTGTATTGTTAGCCTAATTTTTCCAAGTACTAAATTATGGTGAGTCCCTATATTTGGTGAGGTTAATGTTCTCACGTCCAGTATCTGTGACGGGTGTATAGATCTGTTTAATATTATATAATCTATGGTGGATATTTGGCCTCTTGTATTGAAACACGTGATCTTATGCCGAGGTTTATGATTAAAGAAAGTGTTATTAATTCTCAGCTTGTTGTGGGTACAGAATTCGATTAGGATTTCTCCGTTATCGTTAGTTCGACTTTCATTAAATCTTTGCATTATTCCAGCCATAGGTGTATTTCCTATGTAGGCATTCAGGTCTCCCATAATTAAGATCTTTTCTGCTATCGATGTTTTATTGAATTCTAGTTGTAGTGTTTCAAAGAACGCTTCCACTTCGTCTTTTGGTTTATTTGTGTTAGGTGCATACACACTGATCAGGTGAAGCTTTTCTTTATCAAGATATATAGTTACTTTTAGGATTCTCTCATTTACATATCGTATTTCGTCTATGTTTTGTTCGTATATGTTTTTAATTAGCATGCCGACTCCCGCCTGTGCTGGCTCTTGTTTCTCTCGACCGTTATATATCAGCGTGTAGTCCTGGTATTTGACAGTTCCCATTCCTTTTTTTTTCGTTTCCGTAAGTGCACAAAAGTCTACTTTATGTTCTTTTAATTCTAGCAGTGTTTCGTGTTTTTTGCCGTTCGACGTCATGATGTTCCAACAGACGCACCTGACTACGTTTTTTCTCCACTTTCGTTTCTTTTGTTTTTGGGTAGATAATATTGATTTAGATATCCATCTTGTTGTCCTACTACTTACTATGTTCGTCGTCGTATTGTCAGTCCAATTCCGAGGCAAATGATTAGTACTGTAAGCGCTTAATGTAAACTCAGAACTTACAAAATACGCTAAGAATTTTGTCTCAAGGTGAAGTGAACAACCAGACTGCAGCTGCGAGATAAGGTAATCGAGCAACAGTCACGTACACACAAAACGAAAAAAGATATTTTCGTTTGACTGAATTTTAAAGCAATTTAATTGTGCAACACAAAAATTTATTGCGAATTTTAAAACAAAAATACTGACGAAAGTCAAACCTTTGTTAACTTTTATTTTAACATAGTCCATTTAAACATTAACAGAAGCTTGATAAATAGCACAAGAAAACTTTTTTTAAATTTCTTGCTCAGTTATCCCTTCTCTTTATTTTTTGACTTTATTTTGATTACTGGGGCTGTAGTTCTAGGGTAACTAGTTGCTTTGGGTTTACAATCAATACTTATTTTTGCTAGTTACTTATTCATTTCAATGATTTTTTGGAACAGTCTCTTAGTACACTTTTGAGAAAGGGGTCTCCAATTTTTTTAAATATTGAGACTTACCGAAATGAGATTTAAAACAATCTGACAAATTCTTACCTAATAATTGGTAGACTCTCATATCAAATAGATGTTATATTGAAAGTACGGCGGATTTAAATAAAAGTAAGTTTAGTTCACTCTGGTAATATGTAACACCCTGTAAATACAAATCATATGTTGTCTTTATCTTGAGCCGTTATTGAGTTATTAATCGTAGAATAACACAGTTACTTAACTACGGATTTGTTAACATTGTCAAAGTAAGTCATGTAAATGACAACTGTTGTGTTTGATTTGACATTTAATTAATTTAGTCACCAAAATGGTTTACAATAAAGCAGAACTTCGTTATATTCAAAATAATAAAAGGAGGGTAATTTATAGTGAATAACCCTGTACTCATGTACATTTTTTAATAAGTAAACATAGAAATTTGTATGTAGAAAAATATCGCTATTTCACCAAAGCATAGCAAAAATAGCATCTGATCAGTTCTGCTTATGATGTATATTGAAATACGTGTTCTGTTATATTTGTCTGTGCAGTGTTTGGCGTTCTTATTTTAATGATTACATAGCTGAAGAGAGTCTGAAATTACAGCTCTGAAAATATACCGCATTAATGGCAGGTAGCATAAACGCTAGTTAAATTTGTGATTGGTTAAAATTTAAATTTTAAGTCAACTGATTGGTTAACAAATTGTTAACGGCTTGTTGACAACAAATTAAGATGTGTGCAACCGAGCGTAAATGTTGTGCGCAACTGTTTTTTGAAACATAATTTTAAAGTTTTTACGTAAAAATTTGTAATACACTGCGATCATTAAATGATGTCCATACGATACTACTTTCCGCCGTTGATATCAAATGTTTAGTCTGTCATTGAAGTTGAAGTAAATGTCAAATAATGTCAAATGTTATAATTAAATTTTGTTATACAGAATTAAACAAAGAATTTTGATAAATTTTAGCCGTACATCTTAAGGTTTGATGGTCTCGTGCGCCTTAAGGAAGGATCGCATAACTTTTTTGGATTAAGATTATCGCCTCAGAATTGAACAAAGAATCGTTCTACCTGGTGTTTGTCCGTATTTTTCTGGCCACCGTGTATATCCTCACAAGTTCTATTTAATAAAATTTTGTCATTTGAAATTAACCTTAAATCAAGTTATAAATAATTAACAAGTTGTGCACCTAACTTCAGTAGGAATTTTTTAAAGATAATGTAAGCAAGTATAGATAAATTGGAAATTAAAAGTAGTTTTTTTTGGACATTATTAAATGATCTCCCGGTACTTAAAAACATAACAAAAATTACTAAAAGTGTGCCTCAGTTTGTTTGTTGTAAGTAAAAAAATATTTAAGTAATAAATATTTTTCGTTTTTTTTTTTTATAAATTTGTTCAACAGAAGATAACATTATTAATTTTTTAAATTACAATATAAAGAAATTTAAATTACCTACATTAAATGGCAATGTCAATCAGCGGTGACAATCGTATCAGTTCATGACCTCCAGATAATGACGTAATAGTTAGATGCTTATATACCTTTTGAAGTCAGTTAGTTACTTTTACGCGTTTGCCGTAAAAGTTGTAATTTTTGTAAGTACAAGTTTCTAAATGGTGTTTGTAGTAAATGTGCAATTTATTCAAAAGAAGGGTGGGGGGGCTCAAAAGTATACTTATATTTCAGGTAAGCAATTAAACAATTTGGATTTCTGAGTGCTGTAATTGCAGACATTGCTAGAATTGCAAATTTTAAGTGTACAGTAAAGCGTGGCAATCTAATCATCCTTATTTATTTTATGGTTAAGTTATGTTAGCTAGCTTATAATTATTAAAAATTGAACCAGCTAAAAGTTCATACGTGCATCCAGGAGCATACAAGCAAAGGACGTGCATTCCACAATTATCATTGGTCAAAATCATCTTCAAGAATACTCTGAGCTAAATTTTATTTGCAAATGTTATGTGATGGTAATTCTTCTCTCATTTTTCTCCAAAAACTCTCTTTCAACGGCATAAAATTATATGTTTGGGAATTTTATCGGTGGTTATAGAGGTTCTAACCCGTTTTGGATAAACAACTCAATTCACGCCTAATATGGATGTGTTTTTTCTAAGAAAGTAGTCCGAATCAATATTTGTTTCAACTTGAATTCTTAGTCAAAAATCTACCTGTTTGAATTTCGGTTTTCGAATTGATTCACGTGTTGAAAAATGTTATTTTAGATAAAGTATTTCTTTGCTTGAAACATCCTTGTATTGTTTAATTTCCTATTAGTTAATGAATTGTAAACGTATGGAACTAACCTAAACGCCGAAACGTCACGTTGAAATATCGCCAAATTCTTCAGAAACCGTGAGTAACAATGCTCGTGTTGTCTTCTTAAACGCCATTTTGCCGTTCCTTTGTAAAAGTTCTACCTGAATCTGATATCTCTAATTTAAAATATGTTTCTTAATGTTGATTGCTACTGAAAACTTCTACTTTTTGTTCGGCTTATGAAGTTGTTGCACTCTTATCAGTCTGCACAAAGAAGTTGTGACAACCAACAACTTTCACATCCGACAACTGCGAAAGCACGTAATCAGCTAATAAGCAACCCACTACGTTAATCAGCATTACGAGACACAATCTCACAGGTATAAGTATTTTTTTTATACCTAGATAATTATAAGATATGCATGTTTTTTTAACGAGCTTTGAATCATAACTTCCGTGTCTGTATTAGCACATGTTTTTGACCGAACGTTATAATTACCATCAGTGGCGGCTCGTGGTCAATCATACTGGGAGGTCAAAAATTAATTTAAAAATAGGCATACTTAAAAAATATAAATAACTCAAATGCACCGCAAAATTTTATACAATCTACAATTTTGTTCAAAATATAGCGATTTTTCGAAACATTCTCATTAAAATCTCTAAGGGATTTTCTGTAAGCATTGTCTAGCTGTGTACGAATATCAACATTTCCTACGGTTGCAAAATTTACCGAGCATTTCATGTGTTCTGCAGACGAAGCATGTTTTTTTATTTCCTCTTTTAAATGTTTTAAATCTCTTACACCGGATTTGCACTATAGCGAGTCTGACGAGTCTTTAGAAAATAATAAACAAACAAAACAGTAAAATACATTTGATACTTTACAACCACATATCCAGTTAGCTAAATCGTACATTACCTTGCGAAAGTTTCGATGAACATCTTTATTTTGTCTTTGCTAGTCTGTCGTAAACTTAGTTCTGGCAAAGGACGACCATTTGCCTTGAACTCAACTAATTTTGTAAAATTAAGTTTGTTAGCACTTTTTAGTTGTTTAATTTTCTGCACTACCGACATTTTCTATTATAGCGCATGCACACGCGAATCAAAAATAGTATTTTTACAAAACAACACAACAACAGTAAAACATATCAATATAAATTCTTAAATTGATTTAAAACACGCGAAAATCGAATCAAAAATCGAGCATAGTTGTACACCCTATACGAAGTCAACGTAAACTGCGGGACCCGGCTCATGACCCAAAGTTGATTATTGTTTCGGACGTTCGCGTTTATTCGGGCGCTGCACGTTTTCGAGTTTTTCCGGGTAGATCTAATTCAATGAGGACAATTCGCACCGCCAGCCCAAGGTTGAAGAGGATGAATTACGAACGACGGCCGATAAATTTTAAGTTATTATACTTGCGACTTTTGCGAGTAAATTACCTATTTTAAAAAAACACGTAATAATTAATATTTTTTGTATATTGTCAACATTTTTGGGAGGTCATTGACCAATTGACCATATGAACACTGATTACCATTGACATTTAAGAAGCGCTTTTGTGACAATTCTCTTGTGCTCCCAAGCCCTTACAAATTAACAAAGTATCACATACTGACGTATTATTATTTTTAATTAATTGCGGTCATGTAATTACAAGTAGGTAAGCTCTAAATATTTATTTTTGTTCGCGTTTATTTTTTTTAAACACATAACAAGCGTACTTATTCTTATTACGAAAACATGTCAATCTATTGTCAATATTACAATAACTTGCTGTTAGATAACGCTGGACGATAACTAGTCAGTTTACGGATGATATTACTATGCTGTATTTAATTTGTTTGCTATAATTTGTTTTTATTACCATTTGCTATAGTTGTATTGACACAAGCTCTATAAAATATGTATATATCTTTGTGGTAACAATTTGTTTGTTTTCTGTCCTGAAATCTTACTGTTTAGGACCAATCACTACAGGGTAGGTGGCGCCCGATTTGTTTTGAAGTATCTTACAGGTATCTTTTACTGAAAACCTTTCCAGACTGCAGTTAGAAAGCGCTGCTTTAAAGCAAATCTTAATTTTTTAAAACTATTTATGGTTTTACTGAAACAAACTGTAATAGCTATTTGACTACGTAAAAAGATATGAAATTTTGTTCTGTGTCTGGATTATTGTCTCTGGACTCTTTTTTGAAGAGTAGAGTATGAAACAAGCTATACTCAGTATACTATTGGCGCGGAGTAATAAACCTGTCGAATCTCCCGTATTACAGTGGCGTAGGTACCTGATACGTTTGGAAAATCATATTTTTAGTAGGTAAATATATTATAATAGTAAAATCTACCTTGATATGAATTATTATGTGGTTTCTTTTATTGTTTCAATCCTAAAAAGCCTAAAAATCGCTCCCCGCAAATTAATTGTAATTGTAATAAATGTACTGACGATATCTGCATTCCTATTTTATTTTATATTTATGTCATATATTATTTATGTTATTTATTTTATTTATATAGTAGATCACATTACAAATTTTACTTCTTATGTTTTTGTATCTTGGTATAATACCCACATCTACGGCTATGATTCTCGTTTCGTCAGTATCTGGGCTGATGGCAACGTGTTTACATAGATTAAACTATTGTTCTCAGACCCTAGATGGGTCGATATGCTGCAAGAGCGGCACAATAATCGTATTTTGGTTAGAATTTATTGGTTTTACTTAACCGTAGAAGTACCGGTTTCACAAGAAAATAAAGAATTATTTCAAGCAATTATGATTTATTACTCCGCGCCAATAGTATACAGACTTTACAAGTTTCAGTGTGTTGCCGACAATTTGCACGTTTTATCTAGAGGTTACTTTTTCGGGGCAGTGTTAAAATAGATAAAATCATTAGGAAAGATATAATTCCACAAAATTCATCTATACTAGCACTGGCCCTAAGAAGTATCTACTAGATAGAAGGTGCAAAACGTCGTCAACACACTGGAGATTTTATAGTTCCCTTCATACTCTTCTCTTCCGAAAAAGAACCCAGAGACAATAAAAACTAAAAAATAAATAAAAACATTGTAAAATTTTGCATACTTTTACTTAAATTGTTTCACTCAATGTAACATAAAATAGTAATAAGAATGTATTAAATTTGAAACGTCTAGTTTACATTTTCTTCTTTTTATTGTAAATAGTATTAAAATTTTTGTTTTAAAAAAATACCGTTTATAAAAAGTTATTTATGTCATAGATCGATCGAAATCGAATTTTAAATGCAAGTCGAAGGCAAACATTTAACCGACCGAGCTCTTAAAACCTGAGGACGCGTCACAAAACTACTTTTTTTGTAATACCAGCGATTTACTCTTTGCGTGAAAATCAAAATGTCAAAATTCAACGAATGACACTGATTGTCGTAAATTAAAACAACTGGCAGTTTTGCGTGAAAACTGTAAAGTATGACTTTACGTCCGTATATCAGTACGTAAAGTGTCACTTTTCAAAGTCATAACATTACGTCCGCAAATATTTCACGGCCGTATTTTACTTTTATCGCGTATGCCGAGACAAACAAAATTCCTTCTTATGTCAAATAATAGTTATATACAGGGTGATTCATAACTATTGCGACATAGTCTAAGGACGGGTTATTTAGACCAAAATATGACTATAGGACCCAATATGCTTTAACAAAAATTGCCGTGGAAAAAGATACAAGGTGTTAAATAAAAAAAAACATTTTTTCATTTTTTGTTAATAATTTCACTGCAAATTTCATCAATTTTTATCAAAATCGGCAGAAAGGCATAACTTTAGACCAAGAATATTATTTTATGTACTATTTTACATTTTGTCAGAGAGGGTCCCATTTGAATGATTTTTGATGATGAAATCGACTGGTAACTTTTTTTTGACAAAACTTTTTACTGATTTTGATTAGAAAATATGACGTAAACATAACTTCTACAAAATATTGGTAGGTACTCTTGTCTAAACACGATAATATTAACCGTTTCCGAGAAAATCGCAGTTAAACAATTCGTAGTCTCAGAAAGGGATTGCAAATATTATTTCGTTTATTAAGAGTGTGCTTTGGATTGTCAGACAATTTTTACTGGTAAATGTCATTTTTTGTGAGTGATTTATTGTTACTGTGATATTGTAGTCGATTGTTTTTTTAGAATGAAATGCTCAGTCACAATCATTTTACGAATCAAGAAATGCGGGATATGATTTGTGTATACGCACAAAAAAATTTCTGTGGTCGTTCTGCAGCCAGAAGGTATGAATTTTTATATCTAGGAAAAAGGCAACCCAATCACAAAACTTTCGGAAATCTATTTAATCGTTTGGGTGAAACCGGGTCATTTCACAATAAAAATCAAGGTGGTCGTCCGAAACAAATTACACCCAATCAAGAATATGAAATTGGTTCAAATAGATGAAAATCCTACAGTAAGTTCACGTCATCTGTCAGCAGCAACAGGAGTTAGTCAGTCATCTACTACTAGACTTCTAAAAACAGAAAAATTTCACCCTTCCACGACGGTTACAGTTCTGTCAACGTATTCTCAATAAGCATAATGATGATAGAAATTTTATTAAGAATATTATGTTCACCGATGAAGCGACTTTTACCAGACGAGGAGTTTTTAATTGGCGAAACAGCCATTACTGGGAAAAACTAAACCCTCATGTTTTTAAAGATAAACATTTTCAGCACGAGTTTAAATTTAATGTATGGTGTGGCATTATAGGCGACCAACTACTAGGTCCATATGTTCTGCCTCTAAATTTAAATGAAGATTCTTATTTATTATTTTAGCAAAATTCTTTAAATGATATTTTGAATAATTTATCACTAGATGCAAGAAATTATCTAAGTAAAATATTTTCTCAACGATAGATTGGCAAAGGAAGTGATTTTGAATAGCCACCAAGAAGCTCTGACTATAACCCGCTAGATTTTTATTTTTGGGGACATATGAAGTCCATAGTTTATGCCAATGAAATTCATTTAAGACACGAACTCTGGAGAAACATACAAAATGCGGCTAATTTTATAAGTGGACAGTATAATATTTTTTTGAAGTCCGTAAGTCATTTATTAAAAGAATTAGAAAAGGCATTGAAGTCGAAGGAGTTTGCTCTTTTTATGTTATTATTTTTTTAGTTTTGCTTTATCGTAAAAATAGAAGTCTTACAAATCTTTCTAATGTATTTTACTTGTAATCCCCTTCTGAGACTATGAATTGTTCAACTGCGTTTTCCCCAGAAACGGATGAAATTATCGTGTTTAAAGAAGAGTACAAATATTGTGTAGAAATAATGTTTACGTCATATTTTCTAATCAAAATCATTAAAAAGTTTTGTCAAAAAAAGTGTCGATATCATCATCAGGAATCATTTACGTTGCGCCCCCTATAACAAAATGTAAAATAGTACATAAAATAATATTCTTGGTCTAAAGTCATGCCTCCCTGCCGATTTTGATAAGAATTGAAAAATTTACAGTGAAATTATTAACAAAAACTGAAAAAAAAAATTTAATTTAATTTCCAAGCCAACAATTTATTAAGGCATATTGGGTCCTATTGTCATATTTTGGTCTAAATAACCCACCCTTAGCCTATGTCCCAATAGTTATAAACCACCCTGTATGTCTTACAGGTCTTTAAGAGCGAGGTCTGATTTTATGAATATTTTACGAATTGGTGCGGCAAGCGAAACATTAAACTTCTGTTTTCTCGATGTTTTGAATCCGGAAAAATTTAACATTCACCTCGGTGAAGGTGCTTTTTTGGCTTCGCCAGCTTGTTAGCCTTAGCTGCGCTTCGGCCATCAAACGCTGACTCGGCCAAAGAAGTGCACTATTAACGGTCGTTAACCTGTTCAATATTTTAACGTACGTTTTGTGGTTTTAATGGCCGTTGCTATTTGTATTTATGGTACTCTCATAAATGGTTAGTTAGGATGTCCGTTACTACTTAGATAAATGAGCTAGTATTACAAAAATGTATGTAACGCAATTTACTATATCAATAAGATTTCCTTAAAATGCGTGGTACATTGTCAAAACGAACAATACAGTCAATTTTGAAATATTAAGTAACAACTAATTTTCTACCCACTTCAACACATTGCTAGAATTTATGTTGTAACTAACTAGACCTGAACTGTATTCCTAATACGTCCAGGAACTTACAAAAAAATTAGCATTGTAAAATTTAATACACGATCGAAGACTTTCTTTAACGTGGAGAATTAATATCATTTTTTGCGCAGCGATAAATGCAATAAGAATGTATTTCTTTGTTTTAATATATTTTTATAGTATTTTTTTGCTGCATAAGCAAGTGATGTACAATCAAAGTTGGTGTTGTTTTCTTTAATAGAAATAAACAAAAATAATGCTATGTTTTACAAAAGTGGAGTATCTGTGTTATTTGTTTTTATGTTTTAAAAAAAAAACTATTTAATAACGTCCCAAATTTTGTTGTACTTGTAATACAATTTACTCGATCTCGCAAAGTGTTACGGAAAACCAGTCGGACTGGTCATATAGTCTAGGTGGCATTTGTCAGCAGGGCCCCAGCCTGCGCGGGTCCCCTACGGACCTGGCTTGCTAGGCTTGCGGCAATCGTAGGATAAAAGGTCCGCGCTAGCTAGGTTTCAGCTCTTGCGACCTAAATGTAACACTAGATCAGATAGTTTGTTCATACAATTAGAGAGAAATAAAATAGAAAAATTCGAAAAATTGTTGAACCTGAGCAAGCAAGCCTAGACCTGAAACAAGTTTTGATTTTATTTCTGAACGGCAATAACTTTTAATCGAATCAACTTGCACCCATTTTTTATTACAAATTTGGATTTCTTGGAAAATTGTAATGTAACTTTACGCATTATATATATATATATATATATATATATACACACCCGTCAAATGATACGAAGCCCGACCAACACTATGGGTGAATCGAAGCCCAGGTAATGGGGGTGACAGGGGCGTGTATATGTACAAAATATGTGACACGGTGGATGTGTAGCCCCTACATTTTGTGCTCTCTGCAAGCCCGCTTGTATGTTTTTATATATGTTAAGCATGATACGAAACCTTGCGAGGCTGCCAATGTTAACACATTGCTTTAACGGTTTTCTTGCATAAATTTGCAGTAGCGAGTGTGTTTATTCATACGCATTCAACAATGTAGTAGACAATGTCAATGGGACGTTGGAAACATAGTATCAGCTATAATTACAAATTTAACATAATAATTCAATATTCAATATTGGAACTAGTTATTTTTGTTAAATGTAATCAATTGTTTTTGTCAGTTTCTGTCTCTACTTCAGATTATCCTAGGTTTACTTTGTTTGTGATGCATAAATACTGCTGAAAAAGTTAAATAATAATCCTGAGTTTTCTTAATTTACTAAAAATGGCCCATAGAACAGTGTATTTTTTTATTCGTCATACCACTTGTTATGGCGGTAACTTTTGGATAAAATTATTTTTTAAAAACGAAACTATGCAACTTTTGATTTTTCCATTTATGGAGGGTTATATAAGGAGGATATTTCGAAGGTTACAATAACGTACTTTTGTTGTTTTTTTGTTATGTTTTTTTACTGCGACCTTCTAAATAACCTGCTTATAGAAGGTCCAGCATAGTTGGGAAAATCAAATGTGTGAGAACTGAATAAGAGTGAAAATAACTAAACATAACTCTGTAACCGTGTTTAACACAACTTTTTAATACCGCCATTTTATTTATGGACAGACTAAACATTTTGGTACAATAGTCTCGAAAAATAACTATAGTTATATTTAAATCAATTTAGTTTGTAAGAACCTAATACAGTCGAACCTGGTTAAAGAGCAATCCAAGGGACCGGCAATTTTTTGCTCTTTAGAGAGGTTCTAAATTTTTAAATTGCTCTTAGAGGACCGGGATCGGTCTGAACTCAGGTTTATATAGTAGTAGGTTATAATTAGGTACCAAAAGTCCTAGAGTTCGATCGCAAAAGCTGTTAAAGGTTACTCGCACTAGGAAACAGATCCAAACTGATCAACTGAGCTTCCTACAGGAGGCAAAAAAGGGGGGAGAAAAACAAACCGCTCTTGACAGAATACGACAAATTTCAACAAATTGCTCTTTATAGAGGTTCAGAAAAAAACAAAATTGCTCTTTATAGAGGCTCCTGACTGCAATCACATGATTTTCCCGGTAAAAATCATTGCTCTTTATAGAGGCTCGATTTTGCTGTTTAAACAGGTTTTTGGGTCCAAAAATGAAGTGACCACGATTTTGTTCCTCTTTATCCAGTTTTACTCTTTACCCGAATCCTCTTTATCCAGGTTCAACTGTAACGTAAAAAGTCGAGTTTGGCATTTTTCTTGTTATTATAATCTTAAGAGTAAGTTACACCCCTGATTTAACGAGTAGCAAATTACACTGAAAACAATGAAGTAAGAGTTTTATGTTACTCATAAAAACAATATAAATTAACCAAGAAATCTCGCTATAGTTGTTAAATTTAAAAAAAACAAAAAATGTTTGGTACTTATGTCATTTCCCCTTATATTAACTTCAAACATTGAAATGTATCGACTGTTTGAAAACTATGCGGAAGTCAATTCAGTCACTTACTAAATGACTGAAAAGGGATCGTCAGATTGTAAAATACATGCGAGTTCACATTAATTTTACTATCTGCCGCCGTTTAATAAAATGCCTACGCATTTTACAAAATACAACATATCCACTTTCGGTTTTCAGTCGATATGGTTAAAATAAAATATGAGCTCTAAATCAGTCTGATGTCATCGATTATCTTGCATCAAAAGGAAAACATATCATCTACCTACACATAACATTTTTCTCCAAAGCCGCACAACTCTATCTAAACAAATGTCGGACTCCATTTGATAAATGCAGTATTGACTTTTTTCTATTTATTTTATGTACTTCAAGTAACATATTACTAACTGCTTATAATTTCGGTTTCCAGAGTTTGGTTCATGAGTCATAGCATGGTTCATATTTTTTGCTAGGTCAATGTTGATGTTAAACAATGAGAGATTACTTATTTATAATTTATAATGTTCACATTCGGAGATTACATACTGTGGTGTTTACTCCTCAATCCCGCCAACATTAAGTTCGCCTTGCGTAAAACCCACCTATTCGGTTCAAGAAATTCAAATCAGCGTTGTACTGCAGTACGTTAACGTTACTCTTCGAAGTGCAGATCTAGTGATAATTGATCTGCGTTTTAAATGATTATTTCAACATATTACCTACTATGAAGAGAACAAAATTGTTATTGGATCTAGCACAACATAATAAAACAGGTAAGTAAATATGTCATATTAGTTGATATCATATTGATTGTGGCCGTGTACTGCATAACCTACACGCAAAGACGATCGTTTGATCAAAAGATCAGTTCACCATATAGCAGCCACAAATACAAATTTTGGTGATAGGTAAACACGTGGTAACAAGCAAAAACTCTACGTACCTATAATTACATTACAAACAAATTTTAATTCGAAACTTTTATTTTTACTTTTAAAAAGATGCGCTATCAGGAATTAATCGTTAGTGTTACTGTTGACTGAATAAATGCATTTAAAACAAACAAAAGGTTTTTGATGATTGCGCCACAAAGGAAAATTAATTTTTGATCTCCATGTAATGCCAACGTATGATCTTCCAAGACATTTAAATTCACTACAGTTAAAATTGAGAATTAGAAAAGAAAGCAAATTTGAATAATTCTAAACAAAAATCAGTAACCATTTAGTTTAATTGTTTAATTCAAAACAAATCATTCAATTTTTGCAAAACAAACAATTATATTTTGAATTAGAAGTTAAAACTGCTATTATTCAAATAAAAATCTTTCAGAAAATCTCAACGAATCTTGCATAATATTTTTTGTTAAATGTAATAAATATTTCCATAAAGTTTCCTGTTTTTTTCTGTAAACGATGACTCCGAATTGTTGTTAATTACCCGCTTTTGAGATTTTAGTGACACATTTTAAATATTCTAATAAAATAAATGTGCCCCTGATGGACCTAACTATACTTGTAAACTTTCTTGCTTCGCATTTTAGGAAGAAAAGTCATATTTCAAGTTTTGCTTCTTTTAGTAAGTCTGCTGTCACTACCAAAATTTCTAAATAATGGTTAGAAATCGAAACAACATCAAAGTTAGTTAAGAATAAAGTACCTATATTCACTTGAAATGAAAGTCAAAGTTCTGCAGAAAAAGATATTTGAAACGTCCATAGAAGCTCAAATATCTAATCTGAATGATGTATCTTAAAGTTGATTTTTTGCCTTTATTATGATTATCAAGTAATGGATGTTAATTTTATTTCATACTGTACTCAATTCTTTGTTTTTCTTGACTAATTTTTAGTCCGGAAAATGAAACTTTACGGTATCGAAATCATTTACCGGACTCAAGTAGTTAATAATAAGAAATAATAATAATAATAAAAATAATTTGACACTAGACAAATTAATAAAATTCGTTGCTATGGTAGTTTCGTAGTGACTTCATCATTAGTAATTTTAATCGAGATGAGATTATTGAAATCAAAATGTTAAACAGTACGAAATAAAACGTTATACGTCAATGTCCGTAAAATGAGTACAGTATTCGTTTCGAAATTCCGGCCTCTGCTCGTTCCTCGCCTTGGCCGTAAACATCTCACTCGTAACCGTAAGAACACATTCTCCGGACTTATAACGTAAATAACTATTGCTAATGTGATTGGCGTAGTTACGTAATAATAACAAACGCAACTGTGAGATACCATTCGTCTAGTGTTCAAAAAATTTAGAGCAGTTGTTAAAAATGTATAGAACTGGAAGGGCAACATGTAGAATAATTTTTCTTTGTTTTTGTGTTTTTTTGTAATTGTTTAATAAATAGGAGTTTCGCTATATTTGTTTAATCATTATTAGTTCAATCATAAGGACGAGACAAAAATTCACTTTACGATTGAACGTTCTGATTGAAAATTTGAGCTTCCATTAATATTTCAAACAACTTTTTCAATAATACTTCTACGTTTCATTCAAATATTACTCTTTATCAAATTTCACATTACTGCATTTTCTAACGACCCAGTATGTTATTTCGAAATTTTGCTAGTGACTGAAGGCTTGCTAAAACAAGAAGCAAAACTTTTTATGAAGTATGACATCTACTTAAAATAAAAAGTTTACAGGTATAGTTAGGTCCACCCAGGGACACACTGTATAACAAACATTAATAGTGCCTCAATTGTTCACTATTTTATAAAAACAACAAATTGAATTTAGTAAATTATCTGGAACTTAAAATTGCCTTAAAACATACGTTATATCTAGTGATTTTCATTCATTGAAGTAGACGGTTTGTTCTGATTTTTTCTCCATCTCCTATTTGACAGTAACTCTAATTTCAATGAAATAGGCGAAGTAGGTATTAACAACACTTTTTATTAATGACATCAGGAAGAGTATTTAGTTTTGATAAAAATAAAGCAAATTTGTTACCATGTTCGCATCAATCAATAAAATTACCCTGAATATGTATTATGTAATTCTGTATGAGCAAATGGGAAAATGACATATTTAAAATAACCAATTTAATTTCAGTACATGTGACTGATGTAGCAAGAGTTAATGTTGATGTTGGCAACAATACTCAGGGTTCTACAACTCTTACATCTTCAAAATCTTCTATTACAAGTGATGCTGAATCAATTAGTAGAGTAAGTTTTTTCTAAATACATTGATATTATCAAAACCACCAAAGAATGTCCCTGCGTAATTATTTTATGAACTTAGAAACAACATGAAATATAATATTACTATACGATCGTTTTACGTAAGAGAAACAAAGATGCAAAATAATAAGTTGTCTTACAGACAAAAACTTTGAATTTGACAAACGCTGTCCGTATTAATACACGAAATAATTGTTTGCTTATGATTTGACATCTGACAAGTTCGTACTTCGTAAACACAGCACGTCGTTACTTCATAATAACATTCATAATTGAATAAGGTCAATTGAAAATATTGAGGTGGGGTTAAATAGTATATTATATACTGAGGGACTAAAGTGAATGTTTTTATCCCGCAATGTGAAGTTTATTGCCTGAGGGCTCGTAGAGCCCGAGGGCCAATAATCACATAAGGGATAAACTATCACTTTAGTCCTGAGAGACATACGCTATTTTTGCACTTCCGATAAGGTATTTTCAATTAAAAATTGAATTTTTGAAAAATTTTTTGAGAAGTTATTTTAAATTATTATTATTATTTTAAATAAAAGTTATGTTAGTCCCGCATTTACTTTAGTCCCTGTTATGCGGGACTAAAGTAAGTACTTTAGTCTCGCTGTCACTTTTTGTCCCTTGGGACTAAAAGTGACACTTTAGTCCCTGTTATGCGGGAGTAAAGTAACTACTTTAGTCCCGGAAGTGCAAAATATATGTAAAAGAGGTTCATTTGATTAGGTATTCCCGTATTATTTCATACTCTCATTATTTATGACGCAGGGACATTCTTTCGTGGTTGTGATAATGAAATTTAATCCAATCATTAATCTATTGTTATATTGCACAAATATAACAATTTAAAGCACATTTCCGGAAATTTGAAGACATCAGTTGGTTGCATTTCAGTCTGGAAGTTTTTAACGATTTAATACAGTTATATACAAGAAAAATAAAATTAATTGAACAACAATGACATAATTTTTTTTAAATAAAAGGTATTCTCATCACCATCTGCGAGCGATTATATTCCATCTAGTGAATCTACCAATTCATACACTGATTCACTTGTTATCCCACAATTAGAAAAAGTATGTTTAATTATTCTTTTAAGTATTTCTTATCTACAGCAAGTTTAAATTCAATTTTAGATTATTGTAACTGAACAACAATTAGAAGAAAAAGTATCGAATTATTTAGCATCGCTAAAATCAAATCCTCCAATTAATGTTGATACAGGGGAAGATGATTTAGCATTGCACAATAATCAACCTATTTCGAACGAAAACATTAGATTTGACCAAGAATATACTTCAAATACACCTGTAAGTTAATAATCTCGTTGAACATGAATTAGAAGTGTTTATTTCAGAAAAATAATCAAGAATATATAAGGAAACCATCAGCTAGGGAACGACCAACAATTTGCCCCATTTGTTTCAAAGACGTAATTACTCATTTTCCAAGACACCTTTTTCGACACCATAAGGAACATAAGGACGTAATTTTGCTCAGAAGTTTGAAACCAAAAAGTAAAGAACGTGTTGCTCTGATCGCTTCTTTAAGAAAGCAAGGCTATTTCCATTTGAAAAACGAAAAAAATGTTTTAAACCCTGTTCGAAATTCAAAAAATACCAATGTACAGCATTTTGTTTGCACGTACTGTCTCGGATATTACAGCAAAAAATTACTCTCCAAACATGTCAAAATCTGTAAAAGTAAACCGGATAATGTTAACAATTCTAGGCAAAACTGTTTATCAACATCGCAAACCTTTATGGCTTCTGTCATTTCTAAAAATCATGAATTTTTAAAAAACTCACGAATAAAAGAAGAGGTATTCAGTATTATGCGTCCCGACAATATAAGTGCAGTTGCAAAATGCGACCCGCTTATTTGTTTATATGGCGAAAGCCTGTTAAATAAACATAAGAGACAACAAATTTCAAATTTGATATCCAATAAAATACGAGAAATGGCGAGACTATTAATATCTTTAAAACCTTTAGTACTGATATAAAGGGTTTATTTGACGCTTTAAAGCCTGAATATTTTAATCTTTTATATTAGCTACTAAGAATATAAGTGGATATGATATTACCATGAAAACTTTCAAATCGCCATCCCTGGCGTTACATATGGGTACTAATTTAAAAATGGTTTGCGATGTTGCTTTTAAAATTGTTATAGAGAAAAACAGATTCCTAACATTAAATGGATAAACAAAAGTGAAAAAAACTGAAATAAAAGAATTAAGGAAACTGATAGATAATCATTGGTGTTCTGAATTATCTAGTTTGGCCTTAAAGGATATGAAAGAAAAGCAGTGGAACAATCCTATACAGTTGCCTTTAACATCTGATATTAAAATTTTCAATAATTATTTAAACACTTCCGCCGATGACGCGTTTAATGACCTAAACGGTATAAAACAAAATATTCGCAAGAACTATAAAATTTTAACAGAATGTGTCTTAGCACTAACTGTAATGTTTAATCGTAAACGAATTGGGGATGTTCAATACCTAAAAATAGAGAGTTACACAACACCATCAAAAGGTACCACAGATCAAGAAGACTTTATAAATTCACTTACCTCCGTAGAAAAAATTCTTTGCACAAAATTTAAGAGAGTAATAACTGGCGGTAAAGGTTCAAAACCAGTTCCAATATTATTTTCAAATAAACTGCAAAAGTTTGTAAATTGTCTTATTGCAATAAGAAAAATACAGATGTTGTGCCAAAATCAAATCCCTACCTTTTGCCAACCCCGGTTCTATAAATAGATGGATGAGTGGGACAAACGTAATACGAAAATATGCATTTAACTCTGGCGCGAAGAATCCGAATTTATTAACAACAACGAAATTTCGAAAACACATAGCTACCACATTACAATTAATGTGTATGGATGATACCGAAATGGAACAAATAGCCACATTTATGGGTCATACGAAAAAACTCATCAAGAATTTTACCGGTACAGTATAACTCTCTACAGTTTTTATTCTTAAAGTGACCGTTTATTCTTTAATTAGATTGCCTCAAGATATTTTTCAAATGGCAAAGGTAGCCAAGGTACTATTGTTATTAGAAAAGGGAATGGGAGAGAAGTTTAAAGGAAAAAGTATAAACGACATTCATTTGGAAAGAGATATATATTATTCTTCTGAATCTGACCCCGAAGCAGATGACAATATGCCACTTTCAGAACGAGTTTTGGAACGTGTTGCGACTTCATTTAATGTTAACGTACAAGACAATAGAAATGAAAATGATGAAGATGGATTGAATAAAGGTGTGTTTTTCAAATTTACTATTAAAACTACGTATATTTGACTGAATATAATTTATTAGCAACAACTTCAGAAGAACTGGCTGATGTTGATTCTTTGTTTTATAAAGAAACTGAAATGAACTCGTTGTCCTTAGAAGACGAGGAAGGAGAAAAGGAAAATCCTAATTATCCAATGTCAACTGAAATAAAATCTAAAACTATAGAAAAAAAACTAATAAGAAATTGACTGAAAAAAAGCTGGTAGGTACTTCTTTATTGCGTACTTACTTTTACATTAAAACTTATTTAGTAATTTCTTTTTTTTTAAATTCTAGTATAGTTTTACCTCTTAATTGTGTGATGACTTTTCTTATATGTTATTTGCGCTATTATTAACTACATTTATATTTTAGGTTCAAAACATAACGCACGCCATCGATGGACGGCTAAAGAGAAAAACATTGTTTTAAAACATTTTCGTTCTAATATAAAAAGAAAATACCGCCAAAAAAAATGAATGCCTTGAGTTGATATCGAATCATGGTGATTTATTAATAAATTTAAGTTGGGTTCAAATCAAAACATTTGTTTACAATACATACCAAAATAAATAAATAAACGCACAAAACAATTTTTTGATTTACTTGTCTAATGAACATTCACAAAGTAAGAAAATAATATTTAAAACAATTTTAAATGAAAAACATGATACATCTTAAAATAAGCTATTTTGAAAAATAGCACAAGAACAAACGACCTGAATTGTAAATATAATAGATTAGTGTTGGTGTAATAATTTTAATATTAAATTTTAAATAATACTTTTTCTACTAGAGTTTGGGGAATTTCAATTTTTCCATCTTAATTTGAGTTATGAAGTGCTTCGATGTGTAAGCGTCAAAGAGAAAGGTTGTGTGTAAGAAGTATAGAGCAGTGATTAAGTTTATTAGGTTTGTTTTGATAGTAGTGAATATAAATCGGAAACGAAACAATTTGGTGAGATTAGGAAAGTTTATTAAAAGTGAAGAGCGCGCGTACGATAGCGGTTTATCAAAGCGGTAGGGTTATCAAAGGCCTTAGATAACTGTTAAAGTTAATAATAGCATTGAAATAGAACGCCGGAATTTTTGCAATTAGAGATTAGTCTAAACCGATATAATTTCGTGAAGCGAATTAAATAAAGAAATTTGTGGAAAAATTGAATAATTTGATAATTAAAAGCGTAATCGATAATTAAAATGTCCGATTCGGAGAGCTCGGTGTCAGATGGCAAGAAAAGAAGAACGGAGGAGGATGTATACGATATATTTAGAAAAAGTAAAAAGTGTCACGATCGCCAGAAAAAGGTATGCGTTTAGAGAAAGAAAAACAAAAGGAACGAGAGGGCAAAATGACAGAAGAAAGTCAAATAATAAGTTGGATTAAGGAAATTGGTGAAGGAAATAAGAGAAATGAAAATAAATCAAGAAAGGTAATTGAAGAAATAAGTGAAGTGACGAAGGAGTTAAAGAAGGTGAATGAAAAACTATAAGATAAATGTAAGAAATTAGAAGATAAGGTAGATAAGTTGGAAAAAGAGTGGAGGTTCTAGAAAAAAGAAAAGAAGAAAAATGTAATAGTAAGAGGAGTGGAAGCAAGTGGACACAAAAAGAGATGCAAAAGCAAGTGGAAGAATTGATAAAACAAAAGATGGGGTGGAAGTAAAAACGGAAGAAGCGGTAGAAATAAAAAAGGAGTTATACTGGTTAAAATGAGTAATATGGAAGACAAAATGGAAGTATTAAGGAAATAACAAAATTAATAGGAACTAGAATTTACGTGGATGAAGATATGACAAGGAAGGAAAGGGAAGTGCAAATAAAGATAAGAAAGGAGGCAAAATATTGCAGCAAGCAGGAAAGAGAGTCAAAGTAGGATTTGGAAGGATGTGGGTGGAAGGGGAAGAAAGAAGATGGATAGAAGCAGAGGGAAAGATAAGAAACTGGATTTTAAAAACTAAGTAGTGAAGGGGTGGGGAGGGCAGGGAGGGGAGCAGTCAAGGATCAGGAGACAAAGTGTAGGTAAAAGAAAAGCAATAATAGAATAATGTTTTGGAATGTAGCAGGAATTAAAAATAAAGGGTCACAATTTTGGAATTATATTAAGGGGTTTAATATGGTAGGGCTGGTGGAGACATGGATGGAACAGGATGAATGGTAAAATGGAAAGAACGAATGCCTGAGGAATTTGATTGGGGAATACAATACGCGGAAAGAACAAAGAAAAAAAGCAGGGCAAAGGGAGGGAGATTAACAGGAGTTAGAAAAGAGTGGGAGAAAGAATCAGAAGTAAAGGATAAAGGAGCAATAAAAACTAGAATAAAGACGGAAAAAGGAAAGAGGTTTGAGATAATTACGGTATATGGAAGGGAAATGGAGAAAACAAAGAGAATAATAAAAGAGTTATTAGAGGAAGGAGAGGAAGGAAAAGTAATTATAGGAGGGGATTTTAACGCAAGGACAGGAGAAGAGGGAGGAATAATGATAGATGGAAAAGTGAAAAAAAGAAGTTCGATGGATAAAAAGTTAATGGACAGGGAAAGATTTTGATAGAATTATGCGAAGAAAAAGGATGGACTATAATGAATGGCAATATGGGAGGAAGGGAGAGTACACATACATTGGAGAAAGTGGGGAATCAGTCATAGACTACGTATTAATAAATGAAGAAAGTAAAGAAGAAATAGAGCAGTTGAGGATAGGAGAAGAGGAAGAATCCGATCATCAACCGTTAAAGGTGATAATGATGGATGCGGGGAAGAAGAAGAACTAAACGATACCGGAGAGTTGGGAGAAAAAAGTGTGGACAAAGGAAAATATAGAGAGGTACAGGGAGAAGATGGAGAAAGGGCAAGAAACGTATAATGAGGTGGAGGAGGAAGTAAATAAAATAGTGAAGAAAATGGATGACGCAGCAGAAAAGAAAAAGTATAAGAAAAGAGCGTACGTAATAGGAAGCAGCAAAGAATGGTGGAATGGTGATTGTGTAAAGATGAGAAGAGATATGAGAAGAGGGAGAAGAAAATTGAAAAAAGGGAAGATAGAGTTGGAAGAATACAAAATGCTTAAAAAGAATTTTAAAGAAGGATGTAAACAAAGAAAAGAGAACTACAAAAAGGAGGTGGAGGAAAAGATAGAAAAAATAAAGAGTGAAAGAGAAGTATGGGAGTTTATCAGCAGAAGGAGGAGAAATTTTAAAAAGGCAGTAAATGGGATAGATGAAAAAAATGGGAAGAACATTGTAGAAGAATATTAAGAAAAATCTTGAATTTTTACGTACGTTGGTTTTTGTATTGGGAATTTCAATCTAAATGTATGTCCTTGATGTGTTGAACTTGTAGAAAAGTTAATTCTTCTCGTCATGATGCTTCACTGATACCAACAATCAGCACTACCTATAATTTAAATAATAATTATATAATTTGAATGAGTTCCAAATAAAAAAAATACCTTCATCATTAAGTACCTTATCTTTAAAAATCATATTTCTAATTTGGTGAAAACACTGGATTTCTATTAAACTTGGAAACTTCTTAATGTCTATATTTTTCTTCCCGGTTAGTAATAGGTTGGTGTCCTTCACTAGAATGTGAATCAAGAATTGTCCAGATAGTGGGTACGTCTGGACCCTTATAAATGGAAGGCAGGCTCAAAAACACTAATCAAGTCCTGATTAGGCAACGTTTCGTTTCTCAAGGAGAAACTTCCACAGGCCACTTCAATAAAAAGACAACACACATTTTGTTACAAAATAGAAATTATTGTTATTTATAGTACGGATACCTGTATTTATGTTTTGTAACAAAATGTGTGTTCTCTTTTATTAAAGTGGCCTGTGGAAGTTTCTCCTTGAGAAACGAAACGTTGCCTAATCATGAGTTGATTAGTGTTTTGAGCCTGCCTTCCATTTATAAGAGTCCAATTCTTGATTTCCGGATAATGTTGTTCTCACCATTGAATAAATACTCGACAATGTAGAACTCTTGTATACTTTGGATTTTTGTTCAAAATATGCTAACAACATTTCCTCATTGATAATCTTTACTCTTTTTCCAGTTGTCAAATTGACAATAAAAATTTTCATACGTTTCTTTGGACTTTACAGATAATAAAGATTGAACCGCCAATGCAGCCGATTCTTCTACATCAGACGATTCGCTTGAATCAGACATTTTCATAGAATCTTCTCCACAAACTTTTTTCTCGCCTTCACACATTTTGTTTTTTTTTTTTACAAAGTATTTCTCTACAGTAACGAACGTAGAGATTTCGATCGCATTTACAATTTGTTTCTAAATTTTTTTTGTTATAAAATTTAATACGTTTTCCAAACTCTGTCTAAGGAAATGTATTTTTTCCGTATACCGGACGTTTTAGGTCTTGGCTAACGCCTCGATCTAAAATCTCATGCCTAATACGGAAAAATAATTCATTTCCTATCTTATTACACAGGTAACTATTTTTCCTTGATGGGAAAAAACCACTTGCTCGGTCAAAATAAAGTGAAAATAGATTCAAGAAAGCTTTTATTAAACAAAACAGCACAAACAATATAAACGGCGATAAAAGATATTTAATTGATTATTGGTGAATTGGTTGAAAATGTTTATAACTCAACCACCCCAACATTCATACAATGAACGTTCTAAAAATTTTAATACACTAATTTATTAACTACATCACTATCAATTAAATAATTGTTCCGAATGTGTAAGTAGTTTCTCATTAAATTTTACTACATTTTGTTGCGACAGAATCCGAGATTTGCATCGAGAACATTTTCCTTAAGGGGTTCTAAATTTAATACAATTTTAAAAAGCAAATTATGGCAATATTATTCAGAATAAATATGTCATATCAATTTGTAGCTATTTAAATAAGGAAGACCGCTATTAAAGAGTGGTTTAAAAATTTTCTAAGTTGAGTAAAAAACTGCGTTATAACGCATTTTCAGTTTTAATTCAAAATTCACGATTTTACGCAGTTTTCATAGAATGTTGTGCACTACGTTAAATATTTGTAAACTAGAGTGTAATAGCAGTATTCCCTATTTAAATAGCTATAAATTGATATATAACATGTCATGTTTAATCTCATAATACACCAGTAATTTGCTTTCTAAAATTTTGATACACATTTAAAACGCTAGAATCCCCTTAAATAACTGCACAAATACTATTATCTTTATTTCTCATTCTTTGTTGTGTTGCCAAGTTTAAGGGATTGGTATTACATGAAATATGCTACGGGCTTCTAACTATCGGAAAATATATCCACTGTATATACACTCAAACCCAAGCGCGATCTAGAATTTTGTACTTGAACTAAAAAAGTATGTTTGTAGGTGTCTGGACTACCATACGAAGCCTTTTTAAAAAAAGTTGATTGCACCATGATTCATAACTTTTCATCCTCAGCACTAAAATGCACGTAGTTTTAACGAAGCCCGGAACCGGGCTTCGTAAGGTGGTCTCGGGCTTCCCATCATACGTATGACATGCACTTTTGGGCTTCATAACTGCACCTAATATGTATATATATATATATATATATATATATATATATATATATATATATATATATTGTTATAATAAAATCTTTGGGGTTTAAACACGTGTAATAAATATTAAAAATTACAACGTTTTGCCACGCTAACACGCAGCTTTTCAAGTAATTAATAAATAACAATTTTAGTTTCTATGCGATTTTGACCTTGAACGTGTCGCTGGACCAGAGTAACCAATAGCATTACGTATCGGTATCATGGTAATGTTGTTTTGCATATTTTGTTGTACTATTTGTTGTATATTTGGAGATCTTCTATCCTGAGGTAAAGTTAATAACGGTTTCCAAGTGTTAGGTAAACCTTTTCCATCATCTCGTTTATTAATGCAACTAGGACGTCTTTCTATCTCGATTTGTTCTTAATGAGGCGGTTACATAAATATTTTTCTCTTCCTAGCATTCTTGTATTTTCAAAATCGATTTTATGTCCTGTTTGGTGATGATGTTCAGCTAGAGAATAAGTTAAACATCCTTTTTCGGACTGCTAGTTTGTGTTCTTCTCTTCTTGCAGAAATACGTCGATTGGTTTGTCCAACGTAAGAGATGTTACATCCTCCGCAAGGAATTTCGTAAATGCCTTGATCTTCTAAAGGAATAATATGTTTACATGTTTACACGTGAAAGAATAAAGCATTATTTAATAAACCAATCGACGTATTTCTGCGAGAAGAGAAGAACACAAACTAGCAGTCCGAAAAGGATGTTTAACGTATTCTCTAGCTGAACATCATCACCAAACAGGACATAAAATCGATTTTGAAAATACAAGAATGCTAGGAAGAGAACAATATTTATGTAACCGCCTCATTAGAGAACAAATCGAGATAGAAAGATGTCCTAGTTGCATTAATAAACGAGATGATGGAAAAGGTTTACCTAACACTTGGAAACCGTTATTAACTTTACCTCAGGATAGAAGATCTCCAAATATACAACAAATAGTACAACAAAATATGCAAAACAACATTACCATGATACCGATACGCAATGCTATTGGTTACTCTGGTCCAGCGACACGTTCAAGGTCAAAATCGCATAGAAACTAGAAATTGTTATTTATTAACTTACTTGAAAAAGCTGCGTGTTAGCGTAGCGAAACGTTGTAATTTGCTTAATATTTATTACACGTGTTTAAACTCCAAAGATTTTTATTACAAATATATATATATATATATATATATATATATATATATATATAAACGATAAGGTTTTTGACATCTAGTGTCGACTCGTGAAAGCGTTCACGTACGTAAATGTTAGCAAATTTGCCGACAGGTAATGTAAAGCAGTTTACATAGTCGATTCTTCAATAATTATAGCCAACCTAACAGTTGGCAAGTATAAAAATTTCGAATCGCCTGCAGTAAAGTACGCAAGAGGTTTGTACAATAGCAAACAAACACTGAGAATCACCCGACAGCTGTTTCGTCCTTTTGGGACTCATCGGGGAGAGAGAACTCGAGTGTAAGTTCACTATTGTACAAACGCGCGCTGTCGACTATATGCCCACTGGAGGGATCACAATATTTAAACGATAAGGTTTTGACATCTAGTGTCGACTCGTGAAAGGGCTACGTAATAGTTCACGTATCGTAAATGTTATGCATATTGTACAACCTCTTGCAGTACTTTATTTTTTTTTTTGCGGCGACAGGTATTGAGTTGGCTATAATTATTAGTTAACTCACTATGTAAAGCAGTTTACATTATGTTGGGAAAATTTTTTAAATTTTATTAGTTAAGTTTTTAATATTCTATAATTTATTAAAAAAAATTTTTTTTTTTTTTTTTTTTTTTTTTTTTTTTTTTTTTTTTAAAATATGTTTTTTAAAAATTTAAATTTTTACTTTATTTTTTTTTTTTTATTTAAAAAAATTTTTTTTTTTTTTTTTTTTTTTTTTTATTAAATTTTTTTTAAAATTTATATTTATTTTTTTTATAAATAATATTTTATTTTTTTATTTTTAAATTTAAATTTGAACGCTTTCGACGAAAGGTCGACAAGATGTAAAAACCTTATGATTAAATATTGTGGTTCCTCAGGAGGGGGGATATAGGAGAGAGGGAGTTTTTTTAAAAGAGAAAATTTAAAATAGTTTTTTTAATAGGAAGAGTAGAAAGAAAAAAGGGGGGGGTAAGGCGAAACAGCTGTCGGGTGATTCTCAGTGTTTGTTTGCTATTGTACAACCTCTTGCGTACTTTACTGCAGGCGATTCGAAATTTTTATACTTGCCAACTGTTAGGTTGGCTATAATTATTGAAGAATCGACTATGTAAACTGCTTTACATTACCTGTCGGCAAATTTGCTAACATTTACGTACGTGAACGCTTTCACGAGTCGACACTAGATGTCAAAAACTTATCGTTTAAATAT
>JALBCR010001070.1:242500-361021 GCA_030710515.1 Abscondita cerata
CTGCTTCTGATATTTTCATTTCCTGTAGATTCTTATAGCCTATCCTAAATTTTTTGCATTGCTTGTACAAATATTTATAATGTCATCTATATAGATTATAAACAGAAATGGGCTCAAACCTCCACCTTGTCTCAATCCATCAGTCGTTAGAAAGGCTTCCGATCTTCTGTTTCTGCTAATAACTATATTAACTGTGTTGCTATATAGATTCTGGATCGCTCTGATTAGTTGCCGATTTACACCTCTTTTCTTTAAACTGTCCCAAACTCTAATTCTAGGTACCTTGTCAAACGCTTTAACTAAATCAATAAAAGCTAATACTGCATTACGGCCTTGTTTTAATGTTTTGTCGATAATCTGCCTGACTGTAAATATGTGATCGTGCACACTCCTACTCTTTCTAAAAGCGCCCTGCCTTTCGTTTAAATTCATCTCAACTTCTTCCCTAAGACGATTATCCAAAATTTTCTCAAATACTTTTAATGCACTACATAGCAAAGAAATTCCTCTGTAACTGTTGCACTCCTTGGTATCACTTTTTTATGTATTGGCGTAATTAAAGCTACTTCCCAATCTTTTGGTATGCATTCTCCTCTCCACACTCTATTATATACATACAATAGTAAGATGCGCCCCTTCTCACCCATTTTTTATCATCTCTGCGTTTACATTATCTACACCTGATGCCTTACCGTTTTTTAACCATTTTAATGTTTCATTTAGCTCCCCATTTCTATATAGTCATCGTCATCTTCTTCTTGCTGTACACTTGGGATGCTTTCTTCAGTCTCTACTCTATCCCCTGCACTGTTTAGCAACTCTTGAAAATATTCTTTCCATCTATTCATTACTAGTGTATCTTCGCTCAATATTTCCCTTTTTTGTTTTTCACGTACCTTTCATCACTATTCCTATTTTGCTTTATTTTCTTTACTACTTTATAGAATAACTTTTGGTTGCCTTTACTGTTGTTTTCTAATTTCTTCCCAAATTCTTCCCAACTGTTTTTTTTGACTCACTTACTAATTTTTAACATGCTTCCTTTCTTGCTTATATATCTCATAGTTTGTATTCGTCTTGTTTGTTAAGTAGTTTTTCCAAGCTCTCTTTTTCTTTTGATCTGGATTTTTATTTTCGTAGTCCACCATACTGTTTGTTTTCTTAGGTTTGTTATTTTGCTTGTTCCACAAACGTCGATGGCAGTGCCTATAAGCGTTTCTTTAAGTATTGTCCATATTTGTTCTACTGTCTTTTCTTCTAACTTTTCTACACTCTGATCTAGCTTTTCTGTTACTAATTGTGCATATTTTATTCCTACTTCTTCTTCGTTCAATTTATACGTTTTTATTTTTACAAATTCTTCCCTCTTAGTACACTTCATTCCTTTTATATCTTCGTTCATTGTATCCTTTATTTTTGCTACTACTAAAAAGTGGTCGCTATTTATCTCAGGACCTCTCTTTACTCTGCAATCCAGTATTTGTTTCTTGTTTTGTTTTTCCACAATTATGTAATCTATTATTGACTTCTCAGATCTACTGGTTACTTCTCTGGTATAGGTATGTATACTTTTATGTTTGTTCCATGTGTTAGTTATGACCATATTTTGTATTAAACAGAAATCTAGCAGTCTTGTACCATTATTGTTTCGGTGTTCTTCTCCAAACTTTCCTACAACTTCCTTGTAAATGCTGTCTTGTTTTCCTATTCTGCTATTAAAATCACCAACTAAGTAAACTTTTCCTTTTGCTCTATCTGTTACTTCAGTTAGTTCTTGCCAGTATCTATCTTTCACCACCACTTTTTCATTTTCATCCGGTCCGTACGTTACAATTACCGTTCTAGTTTGTTGTTTAGCGTCTCTTAATTCTATTGAAAGGGTCCTTTCCGACCAGGCGTTCCAGTTGTGTATCATGTGTGCCCACTTCTTATCGATTATACACCCTACTCCTGCAGCCGCTCGTTCCTTTTCATCCACTCCGCTGTATATGAGTATATTGCCCTTCTCCAGTGTTGTTACGCCTTTTCCCTTTTTTTGTTTCTGTTATTCCTAATATGTTCAGGTTTGCTGTTTCGAATTCTTCTTCCAATTCTATTTCCTTTCCATTTAAGCTTCTTATGTTCCATGTTCCTAATTTCCACAATCTTTTACCATTTTCTACGCCATTTTTGTTACCGTTAGACCGTCCTTGGTTTTTGTTTATCAGTTTTTGTCTGTGTCTTCGGGACTTCTGTTTGAATCTCCTTCTCTTTGTCATTCCATATATATAGTGTGTTGTTACTCCACATTTTCTGGTATCCTATTCTGATTTTTTCCTTCGTATTTTTCTTTTTCGGCAAACTTCTTGATTTCTCCTTGAATCTCTCTTTCTTTTATTGTTAAGTCATTTTCTATTGTAATTCTTGTTCCTTTTAAAGCGTGTTTCTTCTTCATTATTTCCATCTTATTTGCCCACGATTTTATTTTAACTAACACTGTTTTATTTGCATACGCTCTTCCCTCGGCTCTTCCTATCTTAAAAGCTTCTACAATTTCTGGTTTTACTCCAATGTTTTCTTCCATGATTTTTTCGATCGTATCTTTGACTTCTGCATTATCGATTTCAATTCCCTTGATCACTATATTTAACTTCCTTTTCTCTCTTTCTTGTTTTTCAAGCTGGTCTTCCATTTTTCCTATTCTTATTTTCAATTCTTCATTTTCAACTTTCATCATTTTCCATTCTATGTCGCTTTTTTCTAGTTTCTCTCTCAACTCTTTGATTTCATCCTGATTTTTCTGAAATTCATCTTTTAACATTTTCATGTTTTTCTAGCGTCTTCTTTTATTTCTTGTTTCCATTCTTCCAATTTTTCTAATATATGTTCCATTTTTAGTTTTTCAGCCTCTTCTTGTTCGTTTTGCGTTTGAATATCTGCTTGTATTTTAATATTTTCGTTGTTACTCACTTTTATTGGAGATCTAACTGTTTTTTTATTTTTTGAAAACTATTTGTTCTTGTTCCCAATTTTCAGACTCACCGGATGTTTCTTCTGGTCTTTTTCTTTTAATTACATATAAATTTTCAGTAACACTATTTGAGTTTTGTCTGTAACGTTTCTCTTCAAGATCGCTCATTTATTTTCTTTCGCCTAATTTTATGACTTCACTTCTTTATAAAGCGTCACTCACTTCAAATGACACGCACAGACCTTTATATTTAACGTTCGCCAACTGACACGCACCGATCTTTACAAACATACACTAGAATTTATTACGCTAACTATTGCCGAACACTTATCTATTATTATTGTCTACAACTTAATCCTATTTTAACATTCACTCAGTTTATTGTCTTATTTACCTTTCATATCACTCACTTACTAGTTATGCACAGATGCATTCACCTTTAATTCATAAATTTTAACACAATATTTATTATGATTTTACCCAAATTATTATAGCTAGTTGACGGAGCCGTTTTACGGTTATCGCGCCAAACATTTTCATTATACATAGTGTCTAAAATGAAGAGTTTTTTGCACTATTTCACTTTTTCCGAAAAAATTGACGTTTCGAAAAAATTAAATACATAACTCAGTTATCCTGAAATTTATCCAGCTGCGATTTTGCAACTTTAATATGCATTACATGTGTTAACTACAACTAGTTGTTCACCGTTCCAACCTCTCTAGGTTTTAAGTAACCAGTTATTTAAATTGAATTTAAATTTATATGACCGTGCAAACTGGAAAATTTACAAATAGCAAACTTCAAGAGCTTTGTCCTTTGCTAAATGAAGAAATCTCTTTCAAAAATCTAATATCATGGGTCTACCAGACTGCGACAGAAGCCATTTCAAAATCAAAAGAAATAGTTTTGAGAAAAACTCTGTACCATGGTAGAACCAGAAAGTTCAGCAAGCAATAAGAAATAAAAAAACACTTTTTAACCGATACAGAAAAGTATTGACACTAGAAATATAATTGCATTTAAAAGAGCTCGATCCAGTGCACGTCGAATAATACTATAAAGTAAACGCGATTGTTGGCAAAATCCATTGGAGCTAACACCAAGATCTAGGAAGTTTGGAGCAAAGTGAAAACAATTACTAGTAACAAAAAACGAGAATGCATTAAGTACATTAAGCTGGCGGATAACAACATTATTGATGATACAGCTCATATTTTTGAAGCATTTATCAGTTATTTTGTTCGGGTAAGCAACATAAATAATTATACAGTCGATTTCCAACAAAAACTTAAAAAGGAAAAGCAAGTGAGCTTTGAGACGAAAGAACTCTTTGAATATAATTCACCCTTTTCTATGGACGAGTTGATGACAGCCCTGCAAAGAAATAATTCATCAGCGCCAGGTAACGACAAAATCAATTGTAAAATGATTGCTGAAACATCTCACTCCTTTAAGCAGTGCCTATTAAAAATCTATAGCAACTACTGGATACGACGAATGTACCTAGAAGAATGGAAAAAAACCATTATTATTCCAATCCTAAAAGAAGTAAAAAATCATCTTGACCTAGTTAGTTATATTCCTGTCAATGTTACATGTTGTATTAACAAAGTGTATAAAAAAATGATCAACAATAGACTTGTTTATCTCATTGACCCACAGTTTATTTCTAGAGCACAGGTTGGCTTTAGAAAAGGTCATTCCACAACAGGTCAATTAGTATACTTTGAAAGCTTCATATAAAATGGTTTAAAAATCGCGAACATGTTGTTGCAGTATTTTTTGACATTGAGAATGCCATTGACATGACATAGTGAGGAGGTATCTTACAAAGTCT
Source organism: Abscondita cerata (assembly GCA_030710515.1). Taxonomy (NCBI): domain Eukaryota; kingdom Metazoa; phylum Arthropoda; class Insecta; order Coleoptera; family Lampyridae; genus Abscondita; species Abscondita cerata. The sequence continues at coordinate 247,291 of JALBCR010001070.1, forward strand.
AAACATATGAGGGGCATTAAAAGTAATTTACCTAAAGTCGTTTTCTCGTTCTTAAGCAACCGTACTTTTCGCGTGAAAATTGGCAATAACTTATCGAAGTCTTGTGAGCCTGAAAATGGGATTACCCTAGGTTCAACTTTTAGTTGTATTCTTTTTAACATTGCCATTAATCATATTGTGGAAAACATTGACCAAGATATCAAATTCTGTTTATATGTCGATTTATTTTATTTATTTATTCGTATGGTACATTTTAAATATTGTATTGTATGTATGGTGCCCCAGAAAATCAGTATAAGATGATTTAAGCATATTAAATTCTGGGGTCAGTGTAGGTAACATCACGAGCAGACTACAAAACAAATGTAAATAAAGCCAACAAGTTAGGTCTTACATTTTCACACATTAAAACCAAATGTGTACATTTTTGCAGACTCCGTCGACCACACTACAACCCTGTTCTTCTATTAAATAGCAACCCCATATCCTGTGTGAGTTCTGTGAATTTTCTTGGCGTTAATTTTGATAGTAAACTGACATGGACACCCTATGTCGATAACTTAGTTCTTAAGTGTCTTAAAGTGTTAAATCTAGTCAAATGTCTGATAATTAACACGTGTTTCGTATATTCACGGATGGTTCTAAAACGAAACTGGGTGTGGGAAGTGCCATTTATGTTCTTGGTAATCGACAAACTGGGGACTTCCATCGAAATCGTTTGTGTTCTATGCTGAACAATACATCTTATGGAAAGCTATACGTTTTTGTGATATGTATTATAAGAGTAATGTTTTCTGTCTTGTTAGTGACTCCTTATCTGCACTTAAATCTCTACAAAACTGTAACATAAATGACCAGGTGACAGAGTGGTGTTATTCTATGCTTTTGTCAATTGAAGAATCTGGTAAAACAATTACCTTTTTATGAGCACCCAGTCACGGTAATGAGGAAGCTGATAATGGGGCACGAGAGGCGGCGGATAGTATTCTGGTTGACTTTCCAAAAATAAAATGCCAAGACCTAAAAAATAAATTCAGTAATCAAATAGTAAACAAAAGGTAAAATGAGTGGGACAGATGTGACACTTTTTTTCGTAATATCATGCCACGTATCTGGCAATGGAAACCTCCAGACCTTCCTACAAAGTTTTGAAAAAACTAGTCAGAATAAGAATTTGACACACGGCTTTAACACATACTTATAAGCATATTATAAACAAATGTCAAGCTTTAGCTAATACTAGAAGAATATTCGGCCTTCAGGGAGAAATTTTAAATATTTTCCGGTGTTTACAAAAAGTAAGAAGTTTAGGTCTGTATGAAGAGTTTTAACATGTGCCATGTACATTTGCTCCGGGTTGTAACTAAGTAGATTTGTTCTCCATTAAATCAAGGCTAATGACCACAGCAGTCCAAGCCTTACACAAAAAAAAAACAAATTGTACTTTTTTGAAGCTATCTGCGATTGTAAAACATTAGTATAAAAATTAATTAATTCATTGTATTTTAATTTTATGATTATACCGTGTGTCCCAGGGAGAACGCAACATAGGATTTTTATTAAGGCAAAATATAGAACGGATCTACTTGTGCTATGATATTTTTACCGTCGCGATACGACGTGCGTTGTAAGTGTCAGTTGAAGTAAGAAGAGAGAGCGGTTTGTGTGTGACGATTGTCATGTCTACCACAACTGTAATATTCCTTTTGACATTTCTCAACCTAAAAATTTATTATTTTGTTTTTTGCGAAAATTGTAATTGTTTAGTCGCTTTGATGTGATCGCTTACTAATTACAACTAATTCTTTTACATAATTACTCATAATTATTTTCGTAAATTAATTTTAGGTTATAAACAAAAAGTACATTATAAAGAATATTACGCTAATTTAAGATGCAGTTATATCAATATGATTAAAAGTGCCTATGAAAGTATAATTATGTAAACGTATTCAGGAATATTATTATTTTAGTACCTACCTAAAAAGTGATTTAACTTGGAACATTATTTGCAGGAGTCGTACAAGCTAAATGTAGGTAAACAAAAATGTTGTGATTATTTGAGAATGCCAAATAGTTAACAGCTTTGAATGTTTGAACCTCGGTTTAAACTCACAAAAAGAATAAGGTTTGTATTTAAAATTATTTTCTTTGTTTCATATTCTAAATTTCAGATCATAAATTTAAATCTCTGCAAATGTACACATGAGACCGATGCACACAATCGCCAAATTTTATTAATAAAATTGATTTTCTTTGAAAGTCGTGTAAAATTCTTTTTTGTGAGAATTTGGTAGTCCTGAAAAGGACCGTTTTGGTTTTGGGTAGGTATGCAGAAGTGAAAGCTACATTTTATTTAAGCCAGCAACTGCTTATATTAAATGCTCGAGCTGCTGTCTATTTACTGCTAAACAATGCCCTAATCAATTATAAAGATTGTGTTGCACATTAGAGATTACCTTTGCCGGAACATTTAAGCAAATTTCTACAATTCTGTCCTTTAATGACTCGACAGTGATGTGTGGTCGATCTAAATACACTTTAGAGGCAATGTATGACAATGTAAGACAAATCTGGTGATCTCGGTGGCCAAGCAATTTCATTACCTCTTCCAATCCAAGTTCTGGGCAACGCATCATTTAAGAGGCATTTTACCAGATTAGCACTATGAGCTGGACACCCATTGTGCTGATACCAAACTTCAGCAACTTCATGCAATGCTGGTAGCACATGTTCAATTAAAAGGTCACGGTACTTAACAGCAGTAAGTGTACTCTCAATAAAAAAAGGACCTATTACGGTATCGGAAAATATCCCAGCCCAAACATTTACTGATTGGGGATATTGGGTTTGAGCTGGTATAAACAGATGAAGGTTTTCTGTGCTCCAAAAACGGTAATTTTGAATGTTTGGTGTTCCATTTAATCTAAAAGTGCATTCATCAGTAAAATACAGATTTTAATAAAGTTATTGTCATTATTAGATTTTTATTAAAATTTCACAAAATTCTTGTTTTTTTCAGCATCCGTTCTGAAAAGCTCTTGATGTTGAGAATAATGGTAGGACTTATACTTGTGTTTCTTTAGTATTCTATGTACACTCATGATATTTAACACTTGGACACCACAATTTCTGTAAACAAAAGTTTGCACATTGTGAAGCGGGCTTAAGGGTATCATTTACAATTCTAACAGCAGGTAGTCTCAGCAGGGGTTATCTTATAGAAGGACTGTAGAATGAATCATTACACTAAGCACGTTTTAGAAAATAGGTAATTTACGTTGCTTACTTAATTTTTTCTTTAAAGAATATATTTGAAGGTATCGCTAATTAAACACCATAGCTCGATTAATTATCGAATCAAAATTTTGTTTAGGAAATGTTTACAAAATAAAATTAGAAATAATTTTGATTTAAAAACGTCTACAAGCAATAACTTTTAAATTAAATCAAAAACTAAACATGGTTATTTGGGTTGACTGATTATTACTTATTTTTAAATAAATCTAACCTACTAATTATTGTAAGTTATTAAAAAAATCATTAAACTCTCTATTCATAATATTTAGTCCTTACAAAATGTATATTTTATGACGTTTCATTTTTTTCTGTAGTTAATATAAAAGTGAAAATAAAAACTAAGGCAATTCTTATTGTCAACGTATATATTTAGTTTTTGACAAGAATTTATTACATAATTATAATTAAGATACCAAGTTATAGTTTAAAATTAAATGAAAACGTTTTTTTTAAATAAAGGTATTACTATATAAATAAATATAAGAAATCAATAATGGGTGTGACCTCCATTATTATTGATACATTCTTGGAGGCGTCTGCTCATTGACGCTATCAAGGTATCAATATAATTAATATTAATCGTTTCCCATGCGGTATCAATGGCTGCAATTAGTGCATTACGGTTTACTGGTATAAAATTTGGCCCTTGTTGTCTTCGGATAACAGCAAGTATTCGAGCCCAAACATTTTCGATAATGTTAAAATCTGGGCTTTTTGCTGGCCAGGGTAACAGCTCCAAGTTATTTTCTCGTATCCAGTTGCGCACAACCTGCGAAGTATAGGGTCATCATTTCAAGAAAATATGTGTAAATAGTAAATGGAATCTACTAACGTAACGTTAAGTCGTTAATTATAGTTACATAACTCTCCTTTCATAAGATATAGTTCATATTAATATGCTTATTGTAAAGCTTCGTACACACCTGAACAACAAACCGAGGAACAAACAGAACAACGAACCGAACGGGAATCGGAACATTAATTTGGACGATGCTACGTACGAATTTTAGAACAGATTCGCAAGTCCTGATTGTTCCACGAACGGTTTGCGGCGTTCCCGCAACTTGTCGGTTTTTCTCCGACATCAAAGAAAATGCGCGCGAATGCGTTTGCAGGTTTGGACGAATCTAAACAAAACGGCGAACAAACTTATGCGGGAGAATTAAATTATTTATTTTTTGTCCTCCCTTTTGTGGGTTTGTTGTGTTTTAGGTAATATTATGGAGTTGACAGAAGAAAAATGTTTTAAATTAATCAGTGTTTAAGAATGCAAGAAAAAATGATGTCCCTATTAGCATCATTTGGGCGGAAATTTCCAAAATAAAAAAAGCGAAGTAAATTATAATTTTTACTCTTCTTTGTGCGTAAAAATTTGGTTGGCACTATCTTCTTGTTTTCCGCAATTTTCTCTTCTCAATAATAAATATATATGAACTGAAAACTACTGAAAATAATTATGGGAACAGCACAAACGTTCCGTTTGTTGTTCGGATTGTGGAAATCATAAAAGATCGTTTGTCGTTCTGTTTGACTTTCGGTTCGTTGTTATGTTTGTTGCTCGGTTTGTTGTTCAGGTGTGTACGAAGCTTTACAACTTAAGCAACAATTTTTGGCGAATAAAGATTAGTTTGTGATGTAATATTAGAAACACAAATTTATATCATATCAAATTTATGACAACTTAAAACCAAGAACGTGTATGTTATTGCTAAGAAATTATTAAGGAAAAGCGCAATTGCAGTGTAAATATTTATAATTAGATATTTTCGAAAGTTTATAAGTCCTCTATTGTAATCTTAATACTTAAAAGAAAATCCTGTCCATTAGCATTATAAGGAAATGGCTTTTACTTTATGAATAAGTTTCAATAACAATAGAATATCCTTGCTTGTTTAATTTACTTCCTTTGAGTCATATTGCTCTAAGGGTTGTTACATTGGTCATTAGAAGTATGTAATAAATAAACAATTACCTACTGTTTGAGAAGGGGTAGTGTGAACCAATAAATAAAGTAAGAAATGTAAATTCCATTTTAGTTTAAAATTTCAAGTGTTGTGAAAATGCCACCTCATCTCGGTGCTGATTTGAAAGCGCGGATTGTTTCGGAATTAGCGGCGGGCCGTAGCGTGCGTGAAATTTCACGTATGTTAGATATACCAAAAAGCACCGTAGGGCATTACCGAGTAAAATGGAATCTTGAGCACACTTTGGAGAGAGCCATCGGAAGTGGTAGACCTAAAGTATCTACACGTGCTTAAGATCTCGAGTTGTTTCATTACGTAACAGAACAACACATTTTCCCGGATGCCGTATAACTGCACAAAAAAGATTAAAGGAGATGGGAATAAAGAAGTATAATGCTGCTGCGAAAGAAGTTCTCAGTGACGAAAATATGAGACGTCGTCTGGAATTTGCAAGGCGATATGTGAACGAAACTTTGGAATTAGCGACGAAAAAACGTTCAATAGCCGCAACGATGGACCACTAAAAGTTTTTAGAATGGAAGGAACTCGTTACGAAAATAATCACATATGTCCTAAAAACGAAGTGGTTATTTTTTCTGAATGTGTGGGGTTGGGTTAGCGCGCGGGGTCCAGGAGTTTGTTGGGCTATCGATGGACGTCTTGATTCTGCTGCGTATTTAGATATTTTGGAAACTATTATGAAACCTTCAGTCGAAGTGTTTTATCCAGACGAAGATTATATTTTCCAACAAGTAAGTATTCTTATTTCACTATACTTTCTCCAAAAATAGTTCGGGATCTGTTGAATTAACATTTTCATAATGTATTTTTGTTGTTAAAGGACAACGCCCCTATTCATACTTCGCGGGTTGTGCGCAATTGGATACGAGAAAATAACTTGGAGCTGTTACCCTGGCCAGCAAAAGCCCAGATTTTAACATTATCGAAAATGTTTGGGCTCGAATACTTGCTGTTATCCGAAGACAACAAGGGCCAAATTTATACCAGTAAACCGTAATGCACTAATTGCAGCCATTGATACCGCATGGGAAACGATTAATATTAATTATATTGATACCTTGATAGCGTCAATGAGCAGACGCCTCCAAGAATGTATCAATAATAATGGAGGTCACACCCATTATTGATTTCTTATATTTATTTATATAGTAATACCTTTATTTAAAAAAACGTTTTCATTTAATTTTAAACTATAACTTGGTATCTTAATTATAATTATGTAATAAATTCTTGTCAAAAAACTAAATATATACGTTGACAATAAGAATTGCCTTAGTTTTTATTTTCACTTTTATATTAACTACAGAAAAAAATGAAACGTCATAAAATATACATTTTGTAAGGACTAAATATTATGAATAGAGAGTTTAATGATTTTTTTTAATAACTTACAATAATTAGTAGGTTAGATTTATTTAAAAATAAGTAATAATCAGTCAACCCAAATAACCATGTTTAGTTTTTGATTTAATTTAAAAGTTATTGCTTGTAGACGTTTTTAAATCAAAATTATTTCTAATTTTATTTTGTAAACATTTCCTAAACAAAATTTTGATTCGATAATTAATCGAGCTATGGTGTTTAATTAGCGATACCTTCAAATATATTCTTTAAAGAAAAAATTAAGTAAGCAACGTAAATTACCTATTTTCTAAAACGTGCTTAGTGTAATGATTCATTCTACAGTCCTTCTATAAGATAACACCTGCTGAGACTACCTGCTGTTAGAATTGTAAATGATACCCTTAAGCTCGCTTTACAATATGCAAACTTTTGTTTACAGAAATTGTGGTGTCCAAGTTTTAAATTTCATGAGGTACACGACTTTCACTTACACCGCAGTCAACACTTAGTTGTCGAACACTTATGATCAGATTATGCTAAACTGCTGGTAGTACTTCAATCTCGTCGTTGTTGTTGTTAGGCCTGTCAAGCTGCACCAGCTTTGGCCGCTTGTGAACACTGCCAGTATTTTCAAAGGTTTGAAATACTCGTATGACTGTACTAGCACTTGGAATCAGTCGATCTTGAAAAAGTGCAGCAAATACCTAATGCTGAACAGTTTCTATAGCTTTCACCACTGCATACCCATTTAACCATTTGAACTTTTTCAGCAGTTGGATACACACAATTTCAAAGTAGACAAATCTAGATTAATCCAACAAAAACACCAAACGTTCAGTTAAAAGATTAAAAATTTCCATTCTAAATTTTGCCTTAACAAAAGTCCTATGTTGCGTTCTCCGTGGGACACATGGGTATATTGGTCAATGACATTATTTTAATTAACAAAAGAAAATACCAATAAAATAAAATAAATACACCAATCATTTAGAACTGTATAAAGGGGTAAAAATACAAATAATAGTTATTTGTGTACCGACGCTGTAAAGTAGGTTTTCGGCCGCTGCGATTGTTTTTTCATCATATCAGAAAAGTCGAGAAAACTTTTATAACCGCCCGGTACACACAACGTTTTTAGGGTACTCTAAAAATAACGTACGAATGCTAAAAAGAATTAAACAATTTGAGATTGTCAAGAATTTTATTCAGTTTTTTTCAAATTATATTCAATTTTTGTTGATACAATAGGTACAGAATATGAATAATATGCACTTTTGTAGTTATTCATTTAAGACAACAAATACAAAATACGCAAATCTTAAGGATATTATTGTTTACAGAAATAAAAAACTATGTGACATCAATATTTATGACTATACTGCAATGAGGCATGGGTGGACCTTTTTATTTTTTTTTGGCAGATGAGTACAAAAAAGTGCTACTTTACGGCCGCAAATGAGGAAGTAAATTGTCTCTTTTTAAGATGAGCGGCTAAAAATAAATTTTTATTTATGGTTTAATTTAACAAAAAAATTTAACCGAATTAAAAGTCAAATATATAATATGAATAAGAACCAAATGTTCAACAAAAACTATGTATGTTATTGTTTCAAACATAAGTTCTATGGTAAAATTTAAACCGTTTTTTAACATTTACATTAAGATAAGAATAAATAAAAATTAAAAGACAAATATGTACATTCAAAGTTTTCAGATGCGAGAGAAACTCAAGAATTTCCTGTTCTCTTTTGTATCGAATACAATTTCGAGTTCATAAAACAATTTAAAAATATTCGTGTTATTTAATTTTACCATTGGTTTACATCCTCAATCAATGAATCAACGGTATTGACTTATATCTTAATTATACGAATAAAATTAATTTAAAAAAAAAATCACAAGGTATCCGGATCAACAATTTATATTCAAATGTGTTAACGAACCTAATAAAATGCATTAAACGACATTAAAAAAATATTTTATTATTAAATATAAGAAACTACACTCTCGTGCACTTTTCTATTTAGTTGTCCACGTTTGCAATAAGAAAGTAAGAGCGCAACCTAATTGCATTCGAGGTAATGAAAATTATTCTTAAGTTCGCGAACAATTTTTTTTTCTACTCCTTCTTGGGAAGTTGTTGGACGTAAAAGTAGATTAGGACATATTTCTTATGTATTTTAATTAAAACTTGTACTTTTTAATTATCTTAACGCTAATATTTACCAAAATTAACATTTGACATTAAAATATGTAAACGGAGAAAGTTTAAACTCTATTGTTTTCCCACAAATGAAAGTAGTTACAAATTGTTGCTACGTTTTTAAAAAAAGTATCCTCAGTAAAATTATTAGTGTAAATATTGACTAAAATTAAAGTGACGGTTATTTTTGAACTAGAGCGGAAATCGAAAATTATAAATATTATAATCTCCTCGATTGTTTAAACTTTAACATTGTTAAGAGTGTTTAACAAGAATAATGCCGATAAAAAGACATCGACTTTCTATTTTTACGTTTGCTAGAACTTGATCGGATTCAATTAATTAATTGTAATAATAAGGTAGAGTAATGCGATTGAAATTAACTTAAAAGTAAGTACTTTTAATGGTACGTAAGAAACGTTTCATGAGTTTTAGTTATGGTTGGTGGGTAAGAGGGACGTCAGCTTAGTTTTTTTTAGGTTAATAGTAAGATTCACTAAAACGGTATTTAAAAATCGTAATATATTTTAATTTTTGGTAAATCTACCGTGATTCCTATATATTTCTGGTTCTTTTATTTTGGTCGAGGGCGTTTACTTTAACACTGATTTGAACGGTTCAATGACGATTGGATTGTATCATTAGCGTGGGAATCGTTGCTGCAAAATGCATGTACATTGTATGTAAATGAGGATGATAGTGTTGGAAGATTGTCATATTCTTCCTGAAATGTTCGGCAGTATACAAATGTTAATTAAGAAAAATATGATTTGATATTCAATCTTCATATTTTTTTAAAAATCTCTGTGTTCGTTTTATGCTTTAAGCCATTCCAAGAACACACTTAAGGTTCATCCAAAGTCATCTACAAACTCGCCAACAAGGAGTGAGAGAAAAAAATTAGAAGCTTTTAGTATTCAACGCGACCAGTAGCACCAAAAATTTGAAAATAAATGTGAGATAAAACAGCCACTATTTTAATGAAAAAGTAGAAATACTTCAAAAAATAACAAATTTTGGTATAAACAACCTTACACATTTTTTTTTTATTTCTTAATGATAAATTTAAAGTAAATAATTATGTGTTGTATATGAGAAAAGAGTACCATTATTTTTTGGCCTGAAAACTTAAATTTTGACATAAAAGTTCAAATATCTGAAGAACTATTGGATTTAAGTGTATAATGTTATTCACAAAAAGGTATTCGTAGTATTATAGAACATCTGAAAATGTAATAATATACAGACTTTCTCATTTGAAATAAGGAAGTTGACATCTACTTCCGATATAACCAAAAGTGCCGCTATCTTAAAAATATTTTAACCGAGTGTCCCCTCTTGTAAGCACAGTACCAAATTTCTAATTTTTGGTGTCACTGGTTCTCAAAATATTTCTAATTGACGGTTTATCTGCCGCAATCTATAGAAAAAATAGTGTCCTGATTTCTTATATTGTAATGATTCCGTCAATTATTTCAAAAGTGTTATTATCAGTTGTTAATGACTTTTAATCTTTACCGTTTCTATATACAGGGTGGCCCATTATGCGAGATCATAAACTCACATCTAATCTAATGAAGATAAAAATTTGAAAAATTATATTTAAAGGTTTTCAGCAGCGTTTTTTATAAGAAAAGTATTTTGAACATAGTTTGAACACTTCCTGTTATACCGAAAATGACTAGGGTAAGTCCGGGATAGATGACCATACTAGGAGAGACGGCCATGCTTCATATTTCATACATTTGATGATAGATGTCAATACTTATATCATAATACAGTCAGTTTATACAGTTAGATTGTGCGGTTATACCATACATTAAATTATATTGTTTTTTACTGTAATAACCGTGATAAAAGAAAATCAAGGTAAGTGAAGTAGTTTTGAGATGTTGCATGATCAATCCAAATTTTCGTTTTCGTATAAACTCTTTGGTTAAAATTAAATATACGTATAAAACATACTTTGAAGTTCCTAACCTCGAAATGGTCCCGTTTACGTACGTTTTTGGACATCCTAATTTTGGGTGAGATGACATGTATTCTTTTTTTAGATACCAAACAAGTACATTCGAAAACCTAGTGTATCTCGAGGTTTATGGACCCAAGAAAATCTTCTTTATGCCGTTAAAGCCGTTGAAAATGATTCTTCTATAAGAAATGCATCTATGACTTACGACATTCCAAGAAAAACCTTAGAAAGACGAGTAAAAACTGGTAACACTGTTAAAGGCAACATGGGTCCCGTTAGCAGGCTTGGTAAAGACAACGAACGTAGACTTGTTCGTCATATAAAAGACATGCAAAACCGTGGTTTTCCATTAACACGCGATGACGTTCGCTGTATAGCATACCACTTTGCCAATCAAATTGGAATCAAACACTCTTTCAATAAAACCGAAGAAAAGGCTGGGTACGATTGGCTAAAAATATTTTTATCCAGAAATGCTGATTTATCACTGAGAAAATCAGAAAGCGTTTCGCTTAATCGTGTTCACGCAATGAATCGCGTTGAGGAAAAAAAGTACTTTAAACTATTAGAAAAATGTCTAGTAGAATACGAACTATATAACAAGCCCGGACACATTTTTAACATGGAGGAGTCAGGATTACAGCTCAACGCCCGTCCAGGGGTTGTGTTAGCTGCAAAAGGTTCAACAAACGTGTCCAACATTACATCAACGGAAAAAGGTAAAACAATTACACTTATAGCTTGTTGTAATGGAAAAGGGATTTTTTGCCACCTGCCTGTATGATGAAGGGTAAAATAAAAAAGGATGTGTATACCGATGGCAAGCCTCCTGGGTCTGTTCTATACATGTCTATAAAATCAGCATACGTGAATAACACTATTTTTCTTGAGTGGCTAAGAAATCATTTTCTTCCAAGAAAACCTGATGGTAAAGTACTCTTGATATTGGACGGCCATGCATCTCATTCAAGTTCTGTTGAAATGCTTGAATTTGCGGATCAACATGACATAGTTCTGCTGTGCCTTCCAAGTCACACGACGCACTACCTCCAACCACTTGACAGGGCTGTATTTAAGTCTGTCAAAACTCACTTCTATCTGCTTGCCAACATTGGATGAAAGCCATCCTGGACGACGTATCACTCGCTACCAGTTTGGTGAACTTCTACAAGCATGCTGGGGAAAATCTGCTACCCCTGAAAACCTCCCTAGATTTTCAAGCAATCCCTAGATTACGCCTTCTCTGTAGCAGATAATGTAACTCCCTTGGAAGACGAGGCAAGGCAAACAGGATAACTTCAAACAAGTTCGAATAAAGAAAACCAACGAATCATCGAATAAACAGAACCACAACCAAGTACGTCAAAGGAATATGTTGAAAACGTGTCGCCATTTACAAAAGTCATTTCAGAAATTTCACCTGTCCCAAAACTGATTGAAATGGTGCGAAAACGTGCAAAGAAAGTGGCCATTTTTTAACGTCACAAGAACATGTTAACAAAATCAAATTAAAAAAAGATAAAAAAATACTAAAAGGTAAAACTCCTATTAAATCAAGTAAAAAGAGGAAAAATAAATCGCCGTCAAGTAGTGACAGTGAAAAAGAAGTACCAAAATTTCCCAGTAGAAACGAAGATTTTGGTGAGAACCAGTGTGTTTGACTGTGCTGAAGATTATTAATCTACAACAAAAAGATGACTGGATTCGTTGTATACGATGTGAGTTTCTGGCTACACGAGTCCTGTACAAAATATCGTAGATCTGTGTCACAGATGCGAAAACAGATGCTTCAAAATGTAAAATAAGGTTTGAAAAAATCTTAATTCACGTAAAAGAATTTTTGTTTGTTTTGACATAACATTTGCGGTCTAGATTTACTCTGTTGAGAAAATTTCTATATGCATTAACTAGTAAGTATATTACATATTTTTAGATCTTTGAACTTAATAAAAATGTTCGTTTCTTCAAGACATTGTTTTATATGTGTTGTTTGTTTTATCAAAAACCACATTTCTTACTGTGGCCAACTATACCATAGTAATGTGGTCATCTCCCCCATAGCATGAAGGAGAGATGGCCAACTGTTCTTATTCTGCATTTTACAAAATTTTCTTAACGTACACTTTTTATATTTGGTTTACTTTATAAGCACGATATGACCTGACAATGTACATAAACAACTTTCTCGTTATGATATTTTAACCTGTACTACCATCAAAAATCTCTTTTCATGGCCATCTATCCGGACTTACCCTATAAAATTTTAAATAAACACCCTTTATCTTTTTACATTTTTGATTCTTAGTAAAAGTAGTAGTAAAAGTTTGAACCAACGGTTTAAGAATTATTCAATTGTTTATTGCAAAAATCAATCTTTTTGAAATTAAATATCTTAAAAAGTAATAATAGGCATAAGTATGAAACTTTATAATTAATTTTACCATAGTATGAACTAATAATTGCATTTTTCAAATCATGATTATTTTTGTGATTTTCAATTTTTTTAAACTGTTTCAAATATGGTTTTTTTTCAAAAATTTTAAATGCAACATCTTATATCTAATTTAATTTTCAAAAAAAATTACAAAATAAACTATTATTCATGTAATATGTATGAATTTATTTTAAAAACAAAAATAAAAGCAAATAGAGTCAAAATAGGATATAAAAAACAAAACGTCAACGGGTGCAAATACAGATAGGATGAAGAAAAAAGCAAGCATACAAAACAAAAAACTAAAACATACATAATCGAAACAAAACGCAAAACGAACACAGCTACGAACACGGAAACGAATTTGGCAACCGAAAGCAAATAGAATAAAAGAAAAACAAAGATTAAAAAAACATAAACAAAAATGAAGTTTGGTGGGGAACTTGGAACATAAAAGCTTAGTGGAAAAAGTAGAATTAAGTGAAAAATTTGAAAAAAGCCAATTTAAAATATTGGCGATATCTAAAATAAAAAAGGAAAGTGGAATTACTAAACTGAATAACGACCATATTTAATGTGGGAGTGGAGTAACAAATAAAGAGAGAGCAACGGTTATGAAAGCTACTACAAGCTTGCGTAAAAGCTACACTCTCCATACCAGAAATCATTGAAAGAATGGTTCAATCGCAAAAAAAAGTACAGAATTATGTAACTTTTTATGTGCTAGGAAATGAAACAAGACCTGGTACGGTAAGGTCTTTCCTAAGAAGATATGGAAAATGAAGGTTCATTGATTCTAAGCGTCTAGTGATAAACTTACGATATGATCTAACGACACCAACTGATGAATATAAAGCGATGAGAAGAAATGTGGTGAGCAATAATGCTAAAGGTAATTAGATAGGTAGGGGTGAAACGGGTACCAAGGGAGAGAGAGAAAAAAATGTCTATCAATAAACTATCAATACGATGACACCTTCAAATCAATTTTTACAACCCTTATTACCGACAATGAAGTATAACAAATCGCGAATTTTCCTCTTTTCGAGCATATTACTGCAAGAGTTTTTGGTACAAAAATTCAGACATAGTGCCAAGGATAGCTTTTTAATAGTAGAATATGATAACAGTTTGAAAATCAAGGGTACATAATTTTAATAAATAATACATTTCAGAAATTCATTTTCTTTCTCCCTCCTTCTTGTTACCCGTTTCACTCCTACCCATCTAATTACCTTCAGTATTATTGCTCACCACATTTCTCCTCATCACTATTATATTCATCACTTGGTGTCGTTAGATCATATCGTATATATATATATATATATATAGCATATATAATATATATATATATATATATATATATATATCACTGGACGCTTAGAATCTAAAAAGTCTCTTTATTTCCCATATCTTCTTAGGGGAACACCTTACCGTACCAGATCTTGTCTCATTTTCTAGCACATAAAAAGTACATAATTCCTAGCTCTTGAGTTTCAAAATTGTATGTATATTATTACACACTTAGAATAGATCAAGTTTTCATTCCCCATATCTTCGTAGTGGATGACCTTACCGTACCAAATCTTGTCTGATCTCCTAGCACATAAAAAATACATAATTCCTGTACTTTTCTTTTTTGCGATTGGACCACTTTTTTAATAGTTTATGGTATGAAGGGTGTAGCTTTTATGCAAGCCACACGCCCACATTTCGACCTTCAAAAAATATGACTAATTTTAGAGTTGGTACAAAATTAGCAAATAAAAAGTACATAATTCCTAGCCCTTTATAGTTTTAAAATTGGTGATGTGGGAGGTGTAGCTTTACGGACGTCTTCCTTCTCATAGTCCTCATTACTTTTTCATAAAACTATCTGTGAAAATGAGAATTGATACAACATTCCAATTTTTCACATCTATCAACATTCAATAGTGGCAATGGCCTTTAACCGGGGGCAAAAAATTTTGTTGTTTTGTGATATTTATATGTCGACAAAGTACTTTTTTCTTTTCTTGAAAATGTTAGAATATCTCAGGGATTATCTATTGAGATTTGCTCTAGCTTCAAAAATAGAGCTGTTCTAAATGATTTTTTGTCAAATTGGTTACTAAATAGTCAATTACTTAAAAAATATTAATTAAGGCAGGTTCATTTCAATGTAATCGTAGAAACGTAGAGGATAATGTTTTGAATTTAATCTCATGACAAAAAATTCCCGTGTATTTCGTTTTTCAAACAGAGCTACTCAGCCAGTTATCCGATTGAATCAACGTTATTCGTTACTGTAACAGTAAAAATGATGTGCAAGCTGCCAACAGAGATGCAGAATTAGTAATAGTAGGCGAAGACGCTTATTCGCATGCTAGAGGAAGTTTGGATGTTGACAGCTGGGAAGAGAAATGCAAACCCTCGGCTGTTTAGAAGCAAAGAGTTAATTGTCGCCCTTAGAAATTTCTGTCACAATTTGCTAAATGTTGCAGAAGATCTTGCGCTGGATTTTCTCTTGCCTGCATAATCACGCATCCACGTATTGTCGGAATATATGTCGTTTCTTCCAGTTTGATTGAAAATTTGTGAAAACAACAGTGCGAGTTTCAAAAATAAAAAAAGTTTGAACCAACGACAAAATTAAAAAATTGATAACTTTGTAAAGCATATTCTGTTATTTGAATGCCCGATAATTATCTCCTGTTAGGGTCCAGTTCCTTACCCAACATATTCTATTTCTCTTCTTTTTCTCATTGGAGTTTCCATACAAAACTAATAACGCTGCTGCAGCACGAATACGTCTTCCGCGAGTCAAAATATGTGTTTATTTATTTAGTTGTATGGTACATTTTAAATATTGTATTGTGATGTAAGTGTTATGCATGGTGCCCAGAAGATCAGCATAAACCTGTATAGTGTGGTGACGAAACCGTGTGCAATAGTGGATTAGTTCGTCTTGGCAAAAGCATTTGCTTCAAGGTTTAGATAAACCACTAAAAACCTAAACATGCCAACCATCACCCACTAAATTTGAAAGAATTCGACAAAGGCCAGTATCGTTGTATTTGATCGACAGCACTAGTTTGGGACAATTCTTGAGTACAATGCAAAGTAAAAAAAAACTCATTGAAAATTGTCGTAAGAAACTTACCAGTCATCAGCACCAATCATGTAAACCCTGTTTGTCAAAAACGTCACATGACATTGGGCGCATTCAGGAAAAAAATCTACAAAACCCTAATTTTACGCGTTTTCCAGCAACGCTGGTATTGGCTGAACATTGTCTTTGCGTTGTTATGCGACATCTGTCAAACATGGTTTTGCCCTGTAATTGTAACCTCATGTTTATGCTTTTTAAGTTTGATCACTGGTGGAATGCAAAAGGAAATCGTTAGGGTTATAGTCAAATTTCCTATCTAGACGGTTTGTACACTTTTGACCAACCGACCAGCGCAGTATTCACACACTCTTGAGCATTGAAGACCGCTAATTAATAATCGCAATTCTGCTCGCATTCGATCTGCAGTTGAAGAAAGTTATCTTCAGTATGTGGGCTAGTGCTGCTAGTGGAAGGGACCGGAAAAAATGTCTAGACCAATTGTGTTGTCTACAAACGGATACCAGAAATTTCTTCAGTGATTCATCAGGTTTGTTGAAAACATTAATTTTCTATAGCTGAAAATTTTGCTTTCACGTTTTTTTTTACCAGACAAAAACATAAATAAAAATATTCTAACAAAAATCTAATGCGACATAATACCGTAGTTTTGTCTCAATAATGGGACATAAATACACAGCTTGCATGTAACTATTAGTTTCCACATGACCCGATTCTAAGCCTACATATCATTTTGTATTCATTTAGTGTTTAAGATTAAGTCGTGATTTTCAGTAATTTAAACTTGCAACTGCGGAAGACCAGGTAAGCTTCCATTGTTGACAGCCCTTATATAACATTGGCAAACACACACATTTTATGTTACTACTACTGAGAGACTGTGATTTAGCATTGGTTTATGGTTAATTTAATCTCAAAGAATGGCCATGTTAAGGTATTGCCTAAAACAAAAAAACAAAATTACAACAGTTTTTTCCATTAAGCGTGACCTCTTTTATTCTCCAACGCTGACATTTTAGTATTTTTTATTTTTACCTAATGAGACATTGTTGTTAACAGTTCCTAAAATTTTTGGTTGTTACCAATTTTGCTTGGGTAAGACTTCACTTGGGTCTAATTGCAATGGGCCAGAACACAACATAAATCGTCAGTTGGTTAACTCCATTGCTTTTCAGCTTAAATAAATACATGACGCATGTTATAATTAAGATTTTGAAAAAAATGTTATAGATACATGTATATCTTACTCCGTTACAAATAAATATATAAATATATAGCAAATTGAAAATAAATTTTGCAGAAAAATGTTAAATGCTAATCTAGTATAGTATTTTAGAGCAAAGAAATTGCCCTGAAAAGGGGTTACGTGGAATATAATAGCGTAAACGAAAAAAAAAAAAATACATAAGTTCGAATGGGGGAAGGGAATATAAATATGAGTTTTCGGGGTTTCCATTACTCGGAAGCCCTCCATAATCGCAAAAAGGGTTAAATTCTTTTGATAGCGTGCTCGTACAAGCAATCTGAAAATATAATTGTTTTGATAATGATTTTGCAATCCTTCTTGACAAGTTTTGTCCTCTTGACCACACTCGAAAAATTGCTATTTTTTTGAGATCGATTCTGAATTTTAGGAAAAAGAAATGTGTTTGGCGGTAATCCACGAGTCTACACCCATTCTGTTCAGGTTTTGACGCCCAAAATGTTTGGACCTATCCCGCGGGTTAATTGGACCGATTTTTTTTTGAGTTATGGCGTCGCAAGTTTCCTAAGGCAATTTTTCTATCGCGCGAAAACCAATAGAATGTCACTTAGCGCACTCAGATATCGCGGTTTTTTTAGACACAAATTGCTCCGAGCGATACTATTTGAGATATAGATCAAAAACTGCTCCATTTTTTCAATTCTTTTAGCGCGCCCGACATATTTTTCTCTCAAATTAATTAAACGTGGTGTACCCGGGAGGCCTAATTCACGACGACCTGTTGGGTTTGAGTATTTGAAATCACCTAATTTGATCTGCGGCCGAAACATTGGGCATAAACAGGCTGAATCTACCCATTCCTAATTATCTTTTTACTTATTTCCTTCACACACTACCATTTGCATTTTTCTGGGTCAAAGTTCTCTAACTCTTTTTGAACGATTTTCTCGTCTCCAACATCTGTGAGCGGCTGAGACGCGCATTCAAATCTTTGAACTCTGAGCACTTTTTCTCCGATATCTCCAAAAATATCGATTTTTGAGGTCGGTGGTCTGACCAAAAATATCTTGCACAAAAAGAGTATTCAAAAGAGTGGCCGTATGAACTTTTTCTAATCTCAAAAAGTATTGATTTTTAAAGTTCGTAAGAAATCCAAAATCGTTGTCCGTAAAAAACGCGCAATTTGAGTACGCTAGCTTTGCATTCGCACGCGGGAAATGGCTGCAAAAGGCAATTTTCAAGGTTTTCCTTTTGCAAAACCATATCTTGATTTCAGTAATTCGGGGAAATAAATTGTTGCCCTGCAAAAAACCTCAATTTGAATGTGCTAGCGTGGCATTCCGACATTAAAAATGCGCGGGAATAGGCCACGCGAGAAACATTTCAAAAACTATCGGTCAAATTAATTTGGGGATAAGACCAAAATGCCGGACTTCAAAATGAACATAATGTGTGTCGCGGATTTCCCCTAATCCAAGCTAATCTATTTGTTTCTGAAAACACCAGTTTCGAGCTTATATCTCGAAAAAAATTGATTTTTTGAGTTTGGTTGAAAGAAATAAGTTGTAGCGCAAAATCCCTCGCAAAACAATCACATTCCTTATACCAGCACGGCAATGTGAGTTATAAACTCGATCAAGAAAATTAATTTTTTTTTGCAAATGGGCGGGTGTAGGGTTTCAGGGAGTTTCGGGTGTCAGAATTGGATTTTTGAGCAAATTCGAAAAAATGTTACTTAAAAAACTGTTCAAAATAGAATGTAATAACTGTGTAGCAAATTTGAAGCTCACTATTTAAAATATTTAATATAGGTAAATTCAAAGTTAACTTACTCTGAATTAAACTTTGAAATTTTACACGTTTACTCAGGTTCTGAACAACTTTTCTTAATAACATTTGTGCGTATCTCGCCCCAAAGAGCAGTTTACTGTTGTGCAAAAAACGTTTTTCGAAACTAAAATTAGTTTCCAACCAAGCAGGACTGATCCCCAAAAACTCAAAATTTAATTCAAATATATTTTTGTCTTTTTCAAAAGACGACCAAACAATCGTGGAGGACACTGTATACAGGGTTGCCCATTAGTCCGAGGAAGGTAGATATCTCAGAAAATATTGGAGTTAGAAAAAAACTTTTGCAATAAAAGTTGTGCAAATCAATGAGCTGCACATGTTGAAATTATTTTCGTTTATACCGGATGTTCTATATAAGTGCGACATACCAAAGTTATGTTGTTTTAAATAAAACTACCCATTTTTTATTACAAATTTGGATTTCTTGGAAAATTCTAACGTGACTTTATGCATTATACATAGTGTCTAAAATGGAGGGTTTCGCATTATTTCACTTTCTCCAAAAAAACTGACTTTTTGAAAAAATTAAATAACACAGTTGAACGTGGAATTTCATAAGCATTCTAATGATAAGGTTGTAGGTATCTAACTCTTAGAAAGCTTATGAGATTCTACGTTTAACGGCACATAATAAAATACGTGGTACCATTTGAAAAAATCAAGTTACCCATTAATTTAGGGAGTTATTTAGTTTTTTCGAAAAGTCATTTTTTCCGGAAAAAGTAAAATAATGCGAAAACCTTCCATTTTAGACACTATGTATAATGCATAAAGTCACATTAGAATTTCCCAAAAATTCAAATTTGTAATAAAAAATAGGTAGTTCTATTTAAAAACATAACTTTGGTATGTCTACTTTATGGAACACCCTGTTTAAACAAAAAATAATTTTTAAATGTGCAGCACATTGATTTGCATAACTTTCATTGCAAAAGGTTTTTTCTAACCCCAATATTTTCCGAGATATCCACCTTCCTCTCACTAACTCCACATCGCCACGATACTAATAAACGTCAAAGAACTAATGTGTAATGTCTAAAAACGAAGTAAACATTTTGGTATCGTCCAACAATAGTTAAATGAATCTAACTGCTAAGCCGTTATACGAAGAGTACGTCGTACAAAACGGGGTATCGCTCGCCCAAGTTTTTTAAGATGAGTTTTAGATTCTCACTCTCACAAAGTGAAATTAAAATTGCGTTTTAGAACAAAATAGTTAAACAAAAACAATAGACAATAGAATTTCCAACAAGTTTTCTCTTTCAACTTTTTTCGTATAATTGATATTGGTGGAGATATTGTTACAACAATTAATGTCATGTGATTGTTATATCTCGATAATTACTTATCGGATCAAAAAATAGTTTAAACAATCTGTGTAGGTTAACCGCCCTTTTATCTACATAGATTATGCCCAAAATCTAATCAGATCTGCGGAATTATAAATACGATCCATGTTTCATAAAAATCGGGCGGTTGATTTTCTTGATATCTTGTTTACCATACAGACGAACGGCCGACCAACGGATATACACTTTTTTTTTGTTATATTATTCGTATTAACTCTAATCCGTCGTAAAAAAAGCGGTGTTAATGATTAAAATGAACAAGATTAATTAATTTGTTATTTTTGTTTTATGTTGCACGCCTAGAAAAGATAACTTTAATTTTTTTCTATTTCATAGGTAAAATTGAAATTTAAAATGTTTACAATTTTTTTAGTTAAAATCAACTTCAAATCAAAATCATTAAGAATCGGTAGTTTTTGGAATTGTGATTTGGGAATCATCTCATTAATGTAGATTTCACTGAAAAGTTCTTTCATACAGCATCTTGCACAGATCTTCATGGATAAAGGCGACTTCTCCAGAAATATATGTGGCTGTTAAAGTTGTATAGGCACGTTTTCATAAATGGTAACAAATTAAAAGAGGTCAGTTATATACGTATAATTAAGCACACTAAACAAACAGCACAAGTGAAGGATCGTGTTATCAACTTTCATTCAGAAAATTAGTGAACGTTTTATTTTTATTTTAACAACGAAAGTTTTACTACAGATGTTATTAATAACACTTTTTAATGAAGTGAATTAAAACTAATCTTGTAATTAACAACAAAAAGTTAGAAATAATCTAATAATATTTGTTGTTACTTAAAGTGGGTTGCTTGTTACTTTTGAAAACTTAATAAAGCGGACTTTTCTCTTTTCTTTATTCTACTTTTTCAAAATTCGTGTAAAAGTAAAAGTGTTAATGTAATAAAAATTAATACAAAAACATTAGAAACTTGATGTGATTTACGTTGATCTGTGATTCTTCAAATAGGTCACGGTTAAATAAACTTTTTTCTTTAGTAAATGAGTAAATTTATACGCTACATTGTTAAATTGTAATTTAATAGTATTTGGTGTAAACACGAACATAATTTTAAAGCTGAATAACATAAGTGAAAGTTGAGAATGTATACCTAGATGAATCATAAGCAAGAAGAAGAAAAAGAAAAAAAAATATTCGCATAGTTTAATGCGCGTGTAGTCAATTGAAGGATTTAATTAATAACAATATTTAATTTGTAAATCGAATTCTTCAAGGCAATGCTATGCAGAACATCCTTATGAATAATTGTCGTTGTAGTTGTAGGATGATATTACAAAGTAACATTATTTTAATAACACTCATTCGATACTTAGTAGATGTATTTATTAAAAAATAATTAGTATTGACCTTAGTACATGGATCTTTTATGTTTTATATTAAAATAGCACAAACGTGATTGCTTTTAATGTTATTTAAGACCATTTATCGTGCAAGGCGTGCATTAAAATACGTACATATTTATTTTTAATAAGCCGGGTCAACGATTAAAGAAACTTTTACATTAATCTTTTAACATCTACTTAGGTATTAGTATTATAGAGAGTTTTTGCAACAACCAGGTTTGTGACTTAATCTATCGTTGAAATTACTTCTTATCAAACTCTTGCTGTCAGAGTGGTGGTGCATTTCATCGTTATCAAAAAGAGGTAGAGGAATTATAAGCATGTGGACGGCAATGTACGGATGTTAAATGTGGGTCGACAGGTGGAAAGTGGCTGCTTCCATTGACGGTTAATATCTCTGCAGTCACAATCGTGAAGCGAACAAGTGCACCTTAATTACTTACTTAAAGTGTCTTCGTGGTGAATTGTATTTGTGACTTAGTACTATCATGGGTATATACAAGGTCAGTATTTCGCAATTATTTTTTTCACAAAAAAGATATAAAAGTAAATTAATATAGAAAGGTTGTAAGGTAATTAGCAAACCGATATGTGTGATATAAGAACAAAAAGTAAATTAATACTTTTTAAGCTCGTAGAAAAACTAATACCATGAACTTGATTCAAGATCATTATCGTTAATTAACGTTTCCATTCTAATTTATTTATAACATTTATTAATTTTATTAAAAATTTACTTATAAAAATATGGATATTAATTTGTTTATTAAACTTGGTTAAATATTTTTGATATACCTTACAAATTAGGTAAGCGTTCAAATTAAATATATTTTTTTTGTTTTTTTGTAAATATTAAGCATATTAAAGAAATGATGTCTTATAAAGCTCTTGTAAAATTTGTAATTGATAAGTTTTTTAAAATGTTGCATTTTAATATTTTTAATTACAGATAACTGACGGTTTTGTTAAATTTTGAATTCATGATGTGTATTTTTTACAAAAATTAAAAAAAAATAAGTGTGATTTTAGACTGTGCTAATTTTCCATTTTTATGTGCTGCAAGTTACTATTATTTTAAGACCCTTCTTTATTATCTAAATGATTACTAAGTAAATTTCTAATTATAAAACAAGATTAACACTCTTGAAGATACTAACATTTTTGACTCTCAATTTTAGCCTAAAGATTGTAAGATCAAAGAAATACAGGGTGGCGACTTTTGACTAACACAATTTGGGAAACAATAATGGCATTAAATAAGGTTTGTACATAATATACTAAACGTTCTTTATAACTGCGCGATTTTAACTTTATACCATACATTTTAAATAATATAATTACGGTCAAGTGAGCAGTCTATTAATATAATTAGTTTTTTAAAAATGAAATCAAAATTTCTAATAAGATTCGTTTTTAGATATCAAAACAAGATTGGAATTATATGTATAAAAAACTACAACGTTAAGTCACTTACGCAAAATGAAAAAAAAATTGCAATTTAATTACTTTGTGGATATAGTACATTCACTTAAAAAAACTTTTAATCTTTGTCTATTTACAAAAAAAATTAAAACACGAGCAAAAAAATGATTAAATAAAAGTAGATGCAAATTATATTTTCTACAATTTTTATTTGAACTGTTTTATTCTGTAACCGACCTATTTTTTTTTGCTTTTTAAGATACAGTATTTTAAAAGAAAGTGTAATAGGGAACAGGTTCTGTTAACACGGCAGATCGAGCTTCTTGTGCACTCATCTGAAAAAATATTGATGATATGAAAGATTATCGAAAAGATTGTTTGCACATTAGCACTAATTATAATTAAAATGTAACAAAGAAATTTTAAGTAATTATTGAAAAATATAGTAGACTATTCTGATATAAATATAGTGTTTGTTGAACAAAAATGTAATTGTTAACATTGACTTTGATCAACAAAAACTGGGGAAGGTCAAAATCCAAATAACATTTTTTTTTCTTTACTGCATAATTATTAACCGATTTATTTCAAGGTTTTTTTCTGAGGTTGTATTAAAGAAAACGGAATATGCAGGAATTGACCCGAAAATTATAAAATGACTTCTGCAAAAGTTTTTTAATACTGAATTTTAAAAAATTTTCCTTTGACAAGTTTCTTTAGAATCAACACATTTACAAAAAATTAAACTTTGTTACAAACTCAAAATCAATAAATTATTAAATACGATTTATGTGGTAGGTTTTTGATCTTTTTGTTTCTTAATATTTTGTATAATTACTGTAATTAATTAAACTCTTAAATAAAAACGTGTGGACCCTTATAAGTGGAAGTAAAGATGCACCTAAAAAACTAAAATGTTGCTTAAAACGTTTTGCAACTCAAGGTGGTTTCTTCATCAGGAACCAACATTTGATTTTTTTTTCAGTGCAATGCCACTTATAAAGGTCCCGATAATTTTACCATCTGACAACCTGCATCATAAAAAAATTTTGGAAGATATAACTAACAATTAAGGCTATTACTATCATGGTAATTATTAATGTATAGTAAATGTAAAAAAAACAATAATTGTATTAATTTTTAGTAAATTTGATTACGTCATTTTTAAAATAATGAAATTGTATTGTATGTGTGTAGTACGCCAAAAACGACTGAAAATAAGACGTTTCAATTTTTAATTAAAAAATAAATAAATTAGTGTAAAGTAATAACTAAATTATTATAGCCAACTGAGTGTTGGCAAAAATAATAATAATCTCAAATCATCTGCAAAAATGTTTGCAAGCGATTGTACAATAGTAAACAAACACTGAGAATTACTAGACAGCTGTTTCGTCTTTTTGGGACTCATCAAGAGTTAGAGAACTCAAGTGTAAGTTTACTATTGAACAAATGCGCGCTGTCGACTATCTGCTACGTAGCTGTTGACAACGCAGTTTTAATATAAATTAATTTCAGACGCGTTACGTTAGCCAAGTTCACACTAGATGTCGATTTTAATAAGTTAACATACATTATTTTTTATAAAACGTCCTAAATAATAACATCTTCAATAAATTTTGATTTATTTGTATGAAATAATTGTTTCTGGTAATAAGGTGAATTAAAAGAAATAACAAACTAAAAATATCATTGGCATTGACAGTATTTTTAGTCCCATTTAGTTACTAAATATTAATTTCTAAAGGTGGGGTTTCCTCAAAAAATTGTATCTATTTATAATATAGTCTAAACCTCCTTCTTAGTATCAGATTACTTTTTTTATCGATAAAGTTGTGGATATTTCGTCCTTTATGTGAGGGCTTTATCAAGACTGTAGATTTATTAAAAACAATATTAGCCTTATGCACACGAAATAAGGTTCACATAAACATTGAACTAAGGACAGTAAAGCTAAGTAAATTCCTTATTTCAACAATTTGAGTAGTTTTTGTTTTCCACCCACACCGAGAAGGTTATTAAATTCTGAAAAGGGATAATTTTTGAACAAATGCTACTGTAAACTGTTCTTCATAAAATGAACTGAACTATACTTAGAATATACCTGTATGTAACCACACATCATTCACAGAACTAAAATCAAATTTAAAAATGAGATATTAATTTTATGCTAATAACTAACCCAATAAAAATAATTAAATATACTTCGAAGAATAAAATAAATAATTAAAAATTTTTATTTATCAAGATTAATATTATGGTAATGTTTAATCATTTTACTGATTTTAATAATTTTTATAGCAGACTGTACTAAAATCATTGACGCTTTTTGGTGCTTATTAAAGAAATTACTAAATCGGTTCATTGAGATCGTATTTAAATGTAAATTAAATAATTAAAAATTATAAGATATATTCTACATTTGTTTTGTATCACTGAAATCAAATGCTTGTTGTAATATTAATACTAGGCTGATGAATGGTAACGTTAAAAATATCTGTTTAAGAATGACAAAGATGATTTGTTGAATTAATTACTATCAGACCAGAAAGCAATTAAATAAACTGAATTTTAAATTTTAATTTTAAAGTCGCTGTCTTACTTCATTTTACTCACATATACAGTGTGTCCATTTACTGTGTAATTGTTTGATTATGGTTCTCACACACACTGCTCACACTTTTTCGGACAAGTAGTCTGAAAGCCCATAATCGAACAATTACACACTAAATGAACACTGTATAGTCACTACTATCCTATCTTAAATTTTCTTTTGATCAAGCCCATTTGAAAGTAATTAAAAAATTATTTAATTAAATTTATCTTTCCTCTCTCTCTAAAAGTACAAGTCATGTGAGTGTGGTAATTACTGTCTGATAAAAGAGTATATTTTACTATAAGAGATGAAAGTTCTGTTTTTACGTGAGAGAGTAATTTGCTTATGAGCGACAGCAGTGATCAATCACTCTCCAAAAAAAAAAAACAGAATTCATCTCCAACAATAAATTTTTTTCTATGAAATGAAAATAATAAATAATAGCAAGGAATAATAAAACAATAAAAAACAATTAGTTTTCAAATACGTCGAGACATTTCCCTATTGTAAGTACCGAGTTAGTCGGTAATATAGAGTTCCATCAATTTTGATGCAACAATTTTAAAGTGACTTTTACTACTAGGGAAAATGGAACTTTTACTCTGTGACCACTTCTACAAAAAGCATATTTTCATATTTATAAGTAGGCCCGTACTAAACTAACTTATGCTCAGAATTTAATCAAATTATTGTTAAAAAAAAAAATTCTAAATCAAAAATATTGTATTAATAACAATCCTCTTCATTTGTTCAGTTTGAATTAATGCAGTTTCTTAAAGCTACAGTCAATTCAGTTGTAATTTAATTAAAGTTAAGTGTTTTTAGGTTGAATAGTAGCATTACAGTAGTCAATTAGAGAATTTAGTTTGTGAAACCAATCAAACCGGAACCATCACATTACAAAATCAAAAGTTAGTTAATAGCTAATTAGATGTTAATTAAATTCTCTAGTGTCAAATTAAAAACTTAATGTTTTTTTGGTAAAAGGTGTAGTGGTTCTAGCTTGAGTTTAAACTGCAACCATACCTAAAAACTAAGAAAGAAACATTATTTTGAAAAACCGATTGCATTTGAATTAAGGGCTAACTAGATTTTCATAGCTTCGGATCAAGCTACAACCTCCATACCCATTAACCAAAAAAAAAACGCAATTTTGAAAAATTGTGTATGCAAGGATTAAAACTAATTAGATCCTAATTATGTGTGGCGGTTCATTGAGATCAAACTATAACCTCCACGCTTAGAAACTAAGAACAACCATTAATTTGGAAAATGGTTTACGCAAGAATTAAGCGTTAATTAGATGCCACAATTAAGCGCTCTATTGCCGAATTAAGTGCACAATGTTTTTTGGTAAATGTGTGTCGGTTCCGTTTTGAGCTTAAGTTTAATTGGTTTAATTAGCTCCTAATTTTCGGGAAAACAATATTAGAAAATAAAGCTTTTTTTAGTTTTTGGGTGTGGAGGTTGCAACTCCTACATGTTTCTCTAAAAACCATCGTAAATCTGATTTGATAATAAGCTGCGTACTTAGCATCTAATTAGCCCTTATTTCAAGGGCAATTGGTTTTCCAAAACAATGTTTTCTTCTTAGTTTTTAGGCGTACCGGTTGCAGCTAGAACCGCCACACGTTTACCAACAAATTTGACAATAGAGTATTTAATTAGCATCTAATTAATATTTTTGCAATGTGGTGGTTCTAGCTTGATGTAGTTTAGTTTTAACAACGTGTTAACTATAACGTAACAGAGCTGTTTCTGATTGAATTTTTAAATTTAATTTCACAATATTCAATTATTAGTAAATTTTAATATATTTCATCGGTTTCAGGTTTTTAAACTTATTTGCATTAAAAAAGTGAGCTGATATCTAAGTCATAAGTGTGTATTTAAAAAAAGATCTGACCAATTCTTTGTTCTCTAAATACATACCTATAAGCTATTGAAAGTACCTCGGATGCAATGAATGTCATAAGAGATAGATGTCTTTATAACCATCGGCATCGTTCGGATTTCAAATTAACATCAATGCTGTTATGACATCAATTACATCCGAAGTATGTTAATAGCTGCTATTGTATAGCTTACACTTAACTATTGATTCACATTCTTATAGATTAATCTCCGGATTTCATTACATGTCAATGCTTCTTACAAATCTGTAATGACATATCATAGCAATGTTGATGTCTTATCAGTAACAATTTCCTTCTAATATGGCTTTTGTTAATCGATTCAAAGACGTAATTCTAATACATTTTTGTCAGTACTTTGTTAAATAGTTTAATAATCAACTACGTGCAGTTTTTAAAAATAAAAATTTTTGATTTTAGAAATTATTCTAGAATTTTTTTTTGTTGTTTGTTAATGTTTTCTGTATTTTAAGTGTATAATGGTGCTTTAAACTTACAAAAATCGTTTCGAGTTCATATGCAACAGGGAAATTAATTTTATCTAGATTGTTGGTACTGAAGTGTCACATTTACCGTCTTACATAGAAGTTATTTTCAAGTTCATTTATTGTTAGTTTATTAAATTAATACATTTAATTGACACCCAGGTATAACAAAATACCAAAAAATGCTCTAAATATACAGGTTGATTGTAAATTCAGGGTCACTTGATTTACTCTTTATTATTCCTGATAGACAAAAGTTTATTAAGAAAAGTTTTACAAGTACACAAGATGAATATTTTCCAAACTTTGCACAAAATGACTGACTTCCGGTTTAAGTTTAAGTGGAAATAATATCAAATTTATTTTTTTTTATTGAATCATGTAGTATTTTTTAGGCTAAATTGATTCTTTGATAAATTCTCTTTAAAAACTATAACACAAGTATAGCGCTAAAGTTACTAATAAATTAGTTATTGATTATTCAAAATCTAAAAGAGATGCTTTCAATTGGTACAATTAATCTTAGGAGGCTGTGAAAACTAATGTGCACAACGGTTAGAATAAGATTGTTAGTTGTCTTTAAAAAACTATATAGCGTTTAAAGTCACGAATCACGAAATCAAAATTGAACAGCAGTCGATCATTAAATTAATATTTTGCAACTTATGAAAACAGAAAACAGCTGATATATGTAAATAACAGCTTATAAATATCTCTAACCAAACAACAAAAGAAAAAATAACTAGTTTATAAAATGTTTAAAGTACCCCCCATTTTGTTGTATAAATAAGCGGCTTCTATTCACAATACTTCTTTGTACATCTTGCAGCATTTTGGGTGTTACTTCATCGTATTCTAACCGTTGTGCACATTAGTTTTTACAGCCTCCATCTTGTATACTTGTAAAACTTTTTTTAATAAACTTTTTGTCTATGGTGGATAATAAAATAAAAGTAAATCATGTGACCCTAAGTTTACAATCAACCTGTATACCTACTTAAAAGAGAAAAAGTGTACACAAACGAAAAATAAAAAAGTTTACATATTAAACTTGATTCATAAATCTATAGTGGCACTTGTATTTTGGACGCGTGCTACAACGTGCGACTTCTGAAACTAGTTTTTTAATAGGTATATTTTGCAATTATAATAGAGCACATCCGCAACACATGTGTATGGCAGAAAGTTTATTTTTTCTAGGTTGTTCTTCAAATGTTCTTGACGTTTAAATGACTGTTATTTACATAAATTATTAGTAATTGGTAGTAAGTTAACTTATTATTAATTAACTTAAACTAACGTAAAAGATTTTCTTATCTAGGGTGTCAATCCTAAGTTGTAACATCGACAATTAAATCTCATTGAAACAAATTCTTCTTAGTTCAAATTTTTGATTTCAAGCTCCGATTTCCTTTAATGTTTTTTTGAAAATTAGTCAATACTCCTTTATTTAAAGAAATATTTAAAAAATATAAAGCCTTTTTCTTTTGCTTTCGTTTCTATAAAACATTTGTGCTTATAATTGTTTTCTATTTTGTCAAATAACAAAATGACGACTGATTAAAAATTTCTAAATAAGATAATTTAAAACTACTTTTTTTCCAAATCTTTACTGAAGTACAAAAAAATCGGAAGTGAAGTAAATAAAATCGGCACTAAAGTAATTCATTATACGACGATTTTAAGTTCATATTTTCGCCGGTAGAGATGTGTAAAATGTACGTAAATTTTATAATCGCGCATGCGCGGTGGAAACATTTGACGTAAAAAAACAGCTGATTACATTTGCTACTTAAAGAACGTTATAAAATTGTCAGATTTTGTTAAAATTTTGGGATTTCGGAAAAAATATAATATCTACCTCAGCACTAAAGTTCTTTTTCATGAATCACGTGTTTTATTTGCCTCGGCTATCGCCTCTGCAACTAAAACATATTCGTCATGAAAAATCAAACTTTAGTGCTTTGATACATATATAACTATTAATTCAATTGAATCACAAGAAAAATTTGAACAAACCGCAACAATCATTTAAAAAAGGGAGGCTTTTCATGAAACAATGAAACTATTAAACAAACGCTGCTCCGTTTGCTTTGCTGCAAATGGCAGCCATTTTAAAAATCATATTTAGCCCTACTCTTGCTTTTCCATTGCTTTATTTGTTTGGTTGTTTGTTGTTGTTTTTGTTCAATTTTATTGTTTAGTTGCCGCAAGCCTACTTTGTTTTAAATGATAGCTATAGTTTGTTGTAATTTTTCTTGTAATTTAATTTGTTTAAAGATTTTATAAATGTTTTATTTTCTTGTTTGGAAGGTTTTAATCGGTCACCATTTTGTTATTTCATACACATCATCACATACCAATGTTTCTACATCCGTAAGGACACTTTGAATTGAATTGAATCTTATGCTATTATATGGGACATCAAAAGTAGTATACAATAATTATAGGGAAGGACGGGTAAGATGACTTGAACGGGCTCAGCGACTTTTAGTTGGAAGAAATCTATCAGCTTTATAAGTTCATAATCATAGTAACTTTTGTACATAGTGGCAACTCTGTACTGCGAGTAATTGCTATGTATCCATGCTAACAGCATTCAATGCAAACAACAATAATTAGCCTGTTCGGTCACAAGACCGGGCCCTTTGGCACCGTGTGAATATAAGATGCGGTCATCGTATCTACACATGTCACGTCCAAGAATCTATCTTGATACCAGGGGATAATTGTAACTCCATCAGATCTTTTATAATCCGTGCAAGTTCCACTAAGAAGACCATCCTTACCCTGTATTTATCCAATACTCCTTCTGACGGATAGCGTTAAAACGAGCTTTATCCTTCTTCGAATCTAAATTCATATTACATAATTGTCTTATGATGACAAAAGTATCCCAGTTCTTCTGTACGGAAGGAATTAAAGAACTTGATATTTGTAGGTATTCCACAACCCGACGCATAACTGTTAATTTTGATTACACCCAAATTTTTAGTTTGAGAGTACATAAAACAGGAGTGTTATTCACAGAAGCTAAAAAGGCTTGTAGATATTAATTCAAAGTTTTTCTAATTCCAATTCTACCGGGAGCAATAGGAAGAGAAGCTAAATTGCAATTATCTGGATCAAACTTATTATTCGCAATCTTTTCATCTCTGGGAAGTACGTAATAAGTACATTAACTTTGGGATATGTGTCAATCTATTCTTCAACTTTATTGATTAGTGGGGCTCCCAATAAAGTTATTGTCTCCTTTGAATGCACTTTGATTCTAGGAGAGAGCGTTTTAAACTTCCAACAAAAGTTCTCCGCAGACAGTCCCTTCCATCTAAATAAAACATACTTTAATATTTCCAGAATTGGTTGTAGTAATAGACTGAATGTTAAAGGTCCTAATAAGTCCCCTTGCTGGCACCCAACTTAAAAATCTAATTATTATTTCCACACCAAAATAGAGATAAATAAAATAAAATTTCCATAAAAAGATATAAATGTATTCTTGTAGTCAATCTCTAAGAGAACTTTTGAAGCTTCTTTTTGTTAATGTCTATGAAGGGTTGCGCATTGTAAACTACAAACTCGCACTCTTCTTTGAGAGCGAAGATTAATTGTCTTGGACGAAGGTAATTTCCTATTTCTTTTGAAAAATATGACTTGCATCCAATGTTGGCGACTAATCTTAAAAACGTATTGGCTACAGCAATTGGGCGGATACCTCCATCCTTCTTAGTCAACTTAACATTATATTACATAGACCAGTAATTGATGTAAGAAGATCAGTAACTGTAACTCCGTTTACTGTTTGAGCTAAGGACTTTAGATGCTGAGCTTTCAATATATCTATTCCTCCAGCGGATCCATTATGAAAACTGTCTTTTGTAACTTGAATGCTTCATTGTTCATTATCTAGTCAACTTTTAGAAGGAGCTGGATGTTTTTCTAACAATAAACTAAAAGTCCTCTTGTCTTGAGTAGCCAGTTTATCATTAGAAGAAGGTAATGTAATTACCACTCTTATATCCCCATCCGAAAGTTTAATTTCCATTGGTTGAAATAGGTGGTCCTTAGTGCATTTAGTTTTTCCACGCTTGGGAAGTGTTGAGTATAGGTTGAAAGTAGATACATTTGCCTTAATTTTGATGTCAGAGATTTCATGTCTTTAATTGCTCGAATAGCGGTATAAGCAAAACAACAACAAATTATGCACCTAGCCCTTTTGGGATCGTTTAAGTATTCTCACATTTTACTTCAGGAAAGCGATATGTTCACAGAATTCAGTTGTTAGTTTCAAAAATTGCTGAAAACTATACATTAAAAACCATTTAATAAACAACAAAAGATAGAGAAAAAAGATGGTTACTCAAGTTTTGACAACGTCGCCTACATTTATCACTAGGTCTCCCAGAAGTTACATAGTTTGCAAAAAACTGAGGCTCTTAGTTGGCCACAGATAAGCAAGTTTTTTGTTAAACTTAAACAGGTTATGAAGGAGAATAAAATTTATAATACAATAATTTACAACTTAAACGAATCCGTGCTTGGCAACTGTTTAAGTTCCGCCCAAAGTGTTCGCCCAAAAAGAAAACAAACAAGCTGGTGGTATAACCAGCACAGAGAGAGGGGTACTTACAAGAGTTGCAGCTTGCATGAGTTCTGGATTACGTACCGTCGGTTATAATTTTTCCTCGGAATTGCTTTAATCCGCTATTATATGACAGTGCCTCTTTAAGAACTTTGAAACTTTACAATAAATCTGCGTACATGACGGGTGATTTGCACATTGCTAGCATCATCTCTAACCACTGAAAGTGGATTTTTTTGATCCACTACACAAATATTATAACCATGTTGTCCCCCACTGGTTGAGAGAAAATCTTAACCGCACTGTTGGCAAAGAATTTTAATCAAGCGTATGAGAAAACTACAGCATTTGAAATAACATCAACTGGTTTGGTGCTACGCGGTATATCGCCGTTTAATCCAAATATTTTCTGGATCATATTTTTATCGAGTTTAAGAACTGATAACTTAAGGCAGTACCTTAAATAAAGAAGTGGAAGGTATGCAAGAACTCAACAATACTGAATCTCCATCCACAAAGCAAAGAGTTTGTGTGTCCTACTCAAAATATATTGTAAAAAATATTATCAACGCTTCAAAGTAAATTAAACAATGTGTTTGCAAAGTCTTCGTGGAAAAGAAAGTCAAAAAATTGTACTGCAATAGAGAAAGAAGAACAAAAACGTGACCAAAAGAAATCTTGTAGAATATAACGTACGCAAAGAAGAAAGAAGAAAAGAAAAATAGTCAAACAAAAAGTTATGGAATATTACTCAAGTGGTGAAGAAGAGCTGACGACGATAAATCAGACAGTGTTTCTCCTTATTGTAACAATTTGTTCAGTCGATCCAAATCGAGAGAATAATGGTTGTAATGCCAACAATGTCTAATCTAGTCACATTCTGAATGCGCAGGTCTTTCTAAGAGAACAAAACGTTTTGTTTGTGAGATATTCATCAAATAAGTAGCAATTTTCTAAGAAGCGAGACTGGAATTTATAATTTTTATTTATTTATTAGTTTTTATACAATAAGTGTTCATAGTCGTATCGGTTTTTTGTAACAAATAAGGGTTTATTTTCTTCGTCTTACCCGTAATATAGATTCAGCTCAAATTTTTTAATTAATGTACACTTGAAAGTTGGACTTTTTTGAGCAGTTTTATTTATGTAAACTATGATAAACTAAAACTTCTTTTCTAACTCTGTGAAGGATGTCAAAGAATCATAAAAAGCAGAAAAAGTTAAAAATACTAATGTGAAAAATGTCTTTATTTTCTAAACCTTGATAACATCTTAAACATACCATGCATGTATTAAATGTCATAACCATTTAGATGTCTTGATAATCCTGCTACCACTTGAATTTCAAGTGATTCTCTATAATGACATTTATTACATCCTAGGTATTTTCAGAAAATTTGAAAGATTATATGTGCTTCTTCCTTCTTCATCCACATCGAAGCTGTATATAAATTATTGTGGTATACTTTATTTATTGAATTTCTCTTGAAATTGGATTTTTGATCTTGAGTGCTTGAAAAAAATAGATCATAATGAAATAGTAATAGTAGATATTTGATTTACCAAACTTGTATAAAACACGTTTTCACCGAAAACTGGTATATAATTGATAAAACAAAAATAATTAAGAAATACGCGCAAAGAACACACGAGTTAAGATTATTAAATTAGCATAATGTTTCGAAAGCAAATTCTAAAGTGCGTTACATAGCTGAGGCAGCTGACAGTCCTTGACCTCATCAGTATAAAAAATTGCCGCGAAAAAGTAATTTTTTTATCTCGTTGGATTTTAAAAAATTAAACTTTTCCTTGATTTTGTGTATGGTAGATTTTAATTCTGAAACTTCAGTGGAGCTTAAATAAAATTGTTTACTATAAATCTTATAACAATAAAAACGTTTAATATTAGTGAAGCAACAGTTTTACGAAATCTTTTTATCAATATTTATATCGATTTTGTAGAAATATTTATTTTTGCATAACTTACTACATACGTAATCACATTTACTTACTGTGAATTCTTTAGCACGTTGAGGTAATACATTTCCGTGTATATTTTGGTAATGGATTTATTAAAATAAAATTACCCGACGTTTTATTTAAATTTAAAATAAAGGTTAAATGCCAAGTAACATTAAAAAAGATTATAAAACATCTTTAGGTAGTTAAATTTTAAACAGTGCTATACAAGGATTTTATATTTAATTTTCGAATAATTACATAAATCAAGTAAATATTAAAGTTATCTTGTTTTCATAGTTAAAAAAACACTATTAAAAAAATGTAAGATGAGTGGCGTATTATAAATTTATTTAAAATTTTTTGAATGTTTGTATCTGATTTCTTATTTTTTTTTATTAAGAAGTACCCATAAATTTTTGAAAAAGAATGTTTTTAGGAGAGCTGAAAGTAAGTATATATGTTTGCAAGAATTTAGTTCTAAAATATTTTCTTGCAAAAGTAGCACCCAAAAGATGGTTTTTAGAACTTTTATTTCCTTAAAAGTATCAAACTAGATAGTTAATGAATTTTTCACATCTTTTCATCTTCTACTTTTTTAAATCACGTTGATTTATCACTGATAAAAATCTCTTCTAATGTTTTCCATATGT
Source organism: Abscondita cerata (assembly GCA_030710515.1). Lineage (NCBI taxonomy): Eukaryota > Metazoa > Arthropoda > Insecta > Coleoptera > Lampyridae > Abscondita > Abscondita cerata. The sequence goes on from JALBCR010001070.1 coordinate 283,025, forward strand.
TTGAATTGGCTTTTTTTTCGTTGTTCTAGGCCTCCAGTGGATTAACTAATTTGGTCATCGGTTGTTGTTCTGCATTACCACATGCCCGCCCTATCTACTAATTTATTATAAAAACAATTTCCATTTAAATTTTGACGTATAATGACGTTTTACTGTCACCAAGCCCGATGTTACAACAGAAAATTAAACACCAAAAATTAAAATCATTTACATCGAAATCTCGGGTTCTATATTTTCATTTTGATTTTTATTTTAAAATCATCATGGCGAGTACAGCAACGGTATCATGGCTTCTACCGATGCCCCGGTAACAGTCGCCCTTCTTCAAAGACGCGTTGTCCTCGCAAATTCTGACTCCCCAAATTTATTTTTTTTACTACTGTCAAACTTCTACATTCTTGATTAAAATTTGTCTTTCAACTTGATCATTACAATTGAACGTTTTATTTATCTCTTCGTACTGGTGCTGGGCTCACTCGATGTTTGTGCTGGATTCTGATTCTGCCATCCATGAGAACGCTGTACATATGTCGTTGCTGAACGCTATATAGACCGGCCCATTCTATATCAAAAAAGCGACCTCCCTCGTTGTAAACCATTACCATGACATGGTCCCCATCGGTGTAGGTGGGATGATCTGGACGGAATTTTTGTTGCCGCCGTCTTGTCGCGCTTGAGCTTCGCTCTGTCGTTGTTCAATCAATTGCACTAGTTGGTTGCATTCTAGCTTGCTCCAACCTCCCGACAATGGAAGGTCTAGATCAAACAGTAATTTGCTTGGGGATGTCTCGGTAGCAGCATTCCAGCGTCGACGGATTTGAAAAAGTGCGTTTGGTAAATGGCGATCCCAGGTATTTGGATCCCGACGTTCTGGATGCGGAATACTTTTTTTATGTGTAAGGTGCAGTGTTCCAATGGCTGGTTTGCCAGTGGCGACATGCTTGCTGCTAACGATTTGTCACAAACTGTGGACCATTAATCGGTTATAATGGCTTAATAATATTATTTTTTTTATTTCAATTATTTTTATTTGTTTTTTAAAAGGATATCAAGAATATTAGCTTAGCGGCGCAAACTTTATCTTCCAGCTTAGTGATAATTTTAGCTTTGGTTGAACGTAATAGATAGGCTTCTACCCAACGGGAAAACAAGTTCATAACGATTAGTATGAATCTGTTTCCGTCTAAGTAGTTGGATATGGTCTCATTAAATCGCAAGCAATTGTTTCGAATAACTACTGTGATTGTCTCGGCCTTTGGGGAGCATTAGGACGTAGTGGCCTGCGCTTACACTGTGCGCAGAACATAATTTTGACTATCGATATCGCTCTAAGCCAATATTGTTCACGCGGTCTCCTCAGCTTCTGGATAACCATCAATCGTCAAATCGAAAGTCCCTTTTCTGTCTGGAAACTCCCGAAGTTCTCTCCTGTGGTTAAGTAAGAGGTCCAAGAGTCTCTCTGTCGTCTGCCTCGTCATGTTACTGCGTGTCCCGCACTTTGTCAGAGATCATCCGATTATCGATCGGTTCGACGGTAGTGACATAGTTCCCGATTCCCCGTTCCGGAGGCAGTTAATGCATTGGATCCTCTTTGACACCCGGAGCGATGGACGATGATGGCACTACCGTGGCAATGTTCAATAAAAAAACTGACCGCTTGTAACTCCAGCGCTCAAGGCGATAACTTGGGCTTGGCATCTTTCATCCCATTCAACCAAATGAGGACTTTATTGTCAGTTTGGAAAATAACCTGTTTGTATTGAAACAGGCACTTAAATACGAAATTATCCGCCAGCCGCCGTCCACCGCTGGCGGAGGTTTGCAGAATGGCAAGGATCCGGACCATTAATGGTTTTAGTTACTGTAGGTTCGCTGAAAACTGATAGTGCGCACCGACTGGTGTTGAAAACCTGCCAATAACATGATTTAAAGTCTAATAATGTAAACATTTTTGCTTTGCTCAAATTCCTAAGTGTCTCTTGTATGACGTGTAATTGAACAGCTTAGTTCATTGTCACTGCGTTAAACCTTCTAGAATGAGAAACGGAAGATCCTCTTTTTCTTCCTCACTACCATGATTGGAGATGAGTATAGTGATGTCACAAGCTCGATTATTCCGTCGACTAGCATTTGCTTGAGCCTCATGTAGATGACTTGGAATATCCTTAGGGTCCTTTTCTCGTCGGAATATCGTTAAAGTCGTATTCGTTTGGAGGGTTAATTTATGTGTGGATTTTGGCTTTGTCGTCAAGTTTGTTTACCATAAGTTATGAGTTGAAACTGGTCTTCTCTGTTTCGATCGACAAGTTTAAAAGTTCAGGTGTCGAAAAAAAACCTCATTTGGAGGTAGATGAGTCATTTGAACCAAGTCTGAAAGATCTTCCAAGGCATCAAATATCATAACAAACATTGGTGCCGGCGTAGGCAACGATAAAGTTGGTAATATCGACGCCGCTGACGTTTGTCAATGTAGTGTCGGCTCTGGTGGCGTCGCCTTTGGTGGTGCCGGCTCTGGTAACGTCGATCCGGTTGACGTCAGTAGAGTCAAAGAAAACGTGATTTAGAACTTATTATGGCGTAATGTCGAAAAATCTTGTGAGGACACCGTTAAGTCAGATGATATCTTGTCATTCTTCTTATCGTCACGTCTTTGTCTGGTTTTTCTGCCCCTGACGACAATCTCACGGTCATTTGAACGGTGACCGGTTTCAGTCAACACTTGTACCCTTTAACCCCACGCTGGGTGCCAATTGTCACCAAATCAAACACCAAAAATTAAATTATTAATTATATACATCAAAATCTTCAATCGGGTTCTATGATTTTTTTATTTTTGATTTTTATTTTAAAATTACCACAGAGAGTACTGTAGCGGTATCACGGCTTTTACCAATTCGATTAATGTCTGCCTTTGAAATAAATTTAATTCGATGTTTATGCTTGTTTTTTTTCAAAATTAGAACCAAAATCTGGTATATATATTGATATATTCGGCCGATAACGTTTTACCCCAGAGAGGTCTTGTAAATTGGTGAATTTTGATATAGGAATATGAACCCTTAAACGGCTTAGTTGCTGAGATACAGGGTGTTGAAAGTTTAAAACAAAAATAAAAGGTGCGTTCTTTTAGAGAATTGAACAACTCTATTAGATCTGAGTATTTCACATCTAAATGACGAATAATCTGCATTTACGCTACTAACTAAACAACTCAACAGCTACCCGCTTTCTGGACTTGGTGTCGACTTAGTGCAATCCGGCAAAAGGGAAGTTAAAAGATCTCGCTTTTTTTTTGAAGTGAGATTTTAAAAATAACGTACCGGGAACAGAGTCACCGTGAAGTGAACTGAAATAATCTGAGATTCGTGCATAAAATAACGCAGCTTAAGGTGCTTTCTTTTATGCAACTGAATTGAGCACAACTCTGTTAGATCTGAGCATCTCAGCTCATCTGAATACCAAATAATCTGCATTCCGCCAGTAACTAATTCCTATCATTAACAACTACCCGTTTTCTGAGCTTAGCGTCCACTTATCGGGAAAAGGGGAGTTAACATATTCTTTATTTTCTTTTTAAGTGAGTTGTTAAAAAGAAGTATGCAGAAAAGAGTTATTGTAAACCGAAACAATCGTGCTTCGTGGATGAAAGAATGCAGCTTTAATTTGCATTCCCGTTCTAACGGGATCATCTCAATAGTTACCTGCTTTCGGCAATTCGATTTAGTGCAGTTTGGGAAAATGGGAGGTAAAAGACTTCACTTCTTTTTAACTGAATCATAAAAAAGAACGAAGTCACCCTGAAATGAACTAAAACGATGTGAGATTCATTCATAAAAAAACGTAGCTTAAATGACAACTTTGACTTTTAAGATTAAATTTTGATTTGAAATAGGCTTAAGCAAGAGTATAAATAATTTTAAAGATTGTCAAATTACGGAACTTTTAAAACAGTTTTGTAAACGCGTTTATGAATAACATTTTTGACGTTTGAGATAAAATAGCTTTAAATAACTCTTTAAGTTTTTATAAATACAGCTATTAATCTTGATCTTGCCTTCCACACTTTTTCCTTCTTTCTTTATTCTTCTTATCTCTTCTCTCGCATCCTCCTCTTTCGTAGTACCTTCTCCTTTCACCTTCTCCATATTTTTTTTGCATTTCTATTTTGTTCTAGCATTCATATAACATTTTTTTCTTTGTCTTACTTTTCATCATTTCCTCATACCTCATTGGTTTTCTCCCTGTCTGAATCATTAACTTCTGTAATCGTACCTCTTCTTCCACTATACCTAGGTGTCTCTTTCTGTCTCAACTCCCTGTGTTCACTTTTAGCATTTTTGTGAACTCCTTCTATTCTCTCCATCCCCATATCTCTACTCCATATTTCATTACTCCTCTGACTATCCAGTCAAATAGTTTCTTTTTTTTTCTAGGTTTTTCCCAAATATTCTTTTTTCTATCCACCACACCTCTTTTACTATGATATTTCCTTTTTGTTTTATTTCTTCGATATAATCTTTATCTTTGTTGTCATAAATCCCAAATATCGGTATTTGATCACTTTCTCTTTTTATTAAACTTCATAATCTCCGTCTTCCCTCTATTTGCCTCCAAACAAGAATTTTATGTTTTTTAAATAATGTATTAAAAAAATATTTCACAACTGATACTTAGTACGACAAAATTTATTTAAAACAAAAAAAATAGATTTTTCGAAAAAGAAGCATGCTTTACTTAAATGTTAATAACATCACTTCGTAATGTTTAGTTTGTCATTCACTTTTTTAAGTAAATCAAATATTAAATAAATTTGAGTTTTCTATTTAACAAAATATTTCCAAAAAACTGTCACTAATGCATTAATAAACAAAAACTGATAAATAACTTCATTATTTAATGACTTAATAACGATATTTGACCCAGTTGTGAAATATACATTAAAAATGTTTAATAAAATCATAACTGTAACGACATAATTTTATCATATACCTACTATGCTTAAAAACATTAAATTTAACACAATCTTAAAGTAAGCGTTAAATAAAAAAATCTTCACTTTACTTTTAAAGTTCGCGTGTAAGTTAAACAACAATAGTGTTAGAATTTACTCTTCTTTACACATCAAATATTAATTAAATTAACTGTAAGAAATATTTTATTTGAAAAAGAAAACTTTCTCTTATTTCAATATTTATAACTGTATTTTTTTGGTAATTATTTACGGTGTATATGAATTTACAATAGGTAACGGGTTTTGGTGGAGAAATTTCGATTCCTTATACGAATTTAAGAAAAAATGATATTTAAACGTGAGGATGTGGGAACATCTGAACAAATGCAACGAAAATTTCTTTAACGTGACTCAGCAATTTAAATAAAATTTTAAATGTTTTGATTTATGATGAATAAATGTTACGAAGACGTTTATACATTAAACATAATGCCCTAAATAAAAGAAAAAATACACGGGTGATTCAGTTTAGCGGCGGTTTTAATTTTTTATTGTAAGGTCAAAATACTATAATACTATAATTCGTAAATACGAATATTTATAAATGTTAAACCAAAGATGAGCTACATAAGACAGAATTATATTAATGAATTCCAAAACAATCGATTTTTAAATGACACTCAGTATATTTTTGATAACATATTCTTGTAAAGCATTTTTTCCTCCATACAACAACAAAAAAAATTATACAGTTCTGTTCTCACCCAATCTGGTTTAACATGCCAATTAAAATATATATAATTTATAGTTTATATATTCCTTAAAAATCACCAAACAAAATCACCCTATATAAAGCCAGTTATAGTGCTTTGAACAGCGTCAAAAGTATCATTGGGAAACTTTTCCGCAAGCACCATTATTAAATATTTCTTGAACGCTCAATCGCTCCAGAATGTTGAGAGCTGCAGGAGGGTTAAATATCCACTTGATTTCCTGAAATTTCTTACGTCCCATTATTTTTTCGAAGTCTACTCTCTTCAAGCATTGCTGCAGTTCCCTGGAGACCTGACAACATTAGTACTCTGTGGATTACGGTAGATCGCTTCCTCGTGTCCACTAACCGTAGACAATCTGTCTCGGAGTGTTAGGCTTTGTACTCCTTAGTCTACAAACTTGGCAACATTGCCAACTCCTTTTCACCTCCTGTTTTTCATTCAAAATTTTTCCCAAATTTTACTCGTCACCGTCTCAATTCTTTGATAAGCGTTTCTCCTATGCTATTGATCCACATTGAACTCAGTCAGGTGGTGTCAAGCAAATAAGATTTCAGGAAATTTCACTCATTAAGAGACGCGTTGTAGGCTTTAATTCTCCAGTCAATTTTATTATCCCATTTCCATCCTGCATATAACATACTTTCCAAGTTAAGCTTTGTTTCCCCAATAAAACACAAGCTTTTAAATTTTTTATTTCTGTCGGGTAACTTTCTTTTTGAACAGATTTTAGTGTCTCGATTTTAGCAACTTTAATATTTTCTGTACCAATGTTGGAAGACAACGACAAATTAGTTCATCTTGTGGAGGGTGGGTCCATACCCACTTGCTGATCCAAAGACTACAAATCGAATTTTCAAAGTTTTGTTCTCCACTTTGGGCTACATCAATGGATCCATTTTTAAAACTCCGGGCCGGAATACCAACAATCGTTACGATCATCATCTTTGTTTGCTGCTTCCGGAATCCGACTAAATCCATCTATGCACTATTTTGGAATTAGACCAAACGTGCGACGACAAATTGGTACTTTTAACTGCTAGAACACCGTTTTCGCTATTATTTTCCAAGTATGGCAGCCTGAAGTTTGAGCCTTGAAATGGTTAGTTTCTGCAGAGGAGTTACTCAAACACACTAATGTCACGTGGACTTATCTCCATACTTAATCCTCAAATAACACAAGGAGGCTATTGCTTCCTCATTCGCATCCATAAAGTATAAAGCATTTCTACTTCAACTGCATTCAGTAATGGGAAGTAGTACCAGTTTACCTGGATTTCAATTACATTTTGTATCATCTCCAACATTCTTGAAATTGAGTTTTCTCAGCCGATGTTGAATTTCCAAACCTGTTGAAGAAGACTTAGAAATGTCTCCAATTAGTATTTCGGATTTCACTTTATATAATCTCAACTTGAATGTAAAGATGTCCTTATTGGTGTTTCACCATAGACCGGAACACGTTCCATCCCTTTTAATTAGCCTGTTAACAGCGCCAGTCTTCAATTTGTCAGGAATTGACTCGAGTACCTTTGTCGAGTTGCTCATCTATTTGTAAACATGAAAACCTCCGACCAAATTCAGATATTGTTTTTTGAATTTGAATTAATGTTTCCTTTGTCTCACACCTTATCAGACAGTTGTCAACGTAGAATTCATTCTTGATTGTATCCACAGTTTTTGAATAAATTCAAAATCTTGAGTTACATTGCTTGCTCCTGATATGACAATCTCCAATTAATAATAAATTACTTCTTTTGATTCGTCTCCATCCGTGCACAGAAACCGCTGACTTGAATGGTCTTCTTCTCTTATCTTCAACCGATGAAAAAATGGAGAAATCGAAAATATCCATTTTCTAATTTGTGAGAGTACCATGATTGTTGCACGTAAAATTTTCATTGTTTGAGTACGTTTAGACGCTTCTAGACGAGGGAAATGGCGGAAAATGCAATTATTAAAAATTTTCTTTGTACGACGCCATATCTCGAAAATGTCGTAAATTTCCGCCAAACCAAGCGAATCTATTTGTTTTTAAAACCTATTTTCAAGCTTATGTCTAGAAAAATATCGGTTTTTCAAGTTTGGTCGAAAAGATTAAAATGTTTTCAGCTCTGTAAAATTTGAACATATCGAGTGTTGCGTCAAGTTTGTTCCTGACTATGAAAACATCGACTGTAGGACAGTTTTTCGAGTTTTATAGCTTACATTAAATAGTAAAATTGTATTAAATTATACAGATCGGTTTAAAATGTATAGCCAAAAATTAGCAACAACTTTTATTTGAAAAAATGCACATAAGTAATATTTTTAAACTTAATAATATGTATTAAATAAAGAAATAATTAAAATTTATTACAAAAATAGTTCCTCAATAGAAGATCCAGTTAGAAAGGTCTCATAATACAAGCTGCATTTTCAATCTGGATTGCCAAACTTATTTTACTTGAGTTAAAATCGAAGATGATCTTGGTTCTATGGTTACCGACATTATCCTCAGAAAAAAAAACTTTAAGTGAGTTAAGTGAATATAAATTTAGATGACTATAAGAAGGAGCTAACATATGAGAACAGGTTGCGTCTTAAATGAGAGAAGGATACAGTCTAGGACAGTTCGGCGCGCTCAGTTCGATGACGGCCAAGTCGGTGCGGCCATTTCAGTGCAACACGTTTTGGTTCCGGGCCAGTTCGGTACTGACCCAGTTAGTGCAAAGAATTGAAAAATTGCCGTTGTGTGTTTAAAAAACTGATATTATTCTTATACTTTCTTTAATTAAAAAAATAAATCATTCTTTAACATTGATTGATAAAGAATACCGTGATTATTATTTGGTTATATATAATTAACAATCATAAACGATATTTTTAACAAAAATTTGTTTATTTGTGTGTACCACGTTTTATTCGTAAGACAACTAGGGCTATAATATATTTTTATGATTAAGAGGCAATTTACGCGCTTACACAACAATTGTAAAAATTAGAACACGTCCTATTTTTTTTATTTTCTTGTGCTACAAAATTTTTAAAATGTAACAATTAAAAAAATTGTTTCTAATCTAATACCTATACAACTTTTGTTTATACAATTTTTTGATCTGTTGATTTTTGGTCTAGATACGTCAACCATTACGACCTATACTGCTCGTTTATTATTAAAATAAAATAAATAATAACAGAACAAAAATTATCGAAAATTGAATTAACTGTTCAGATGTGAAGTCATGTGATTGTATCACTAGTATTTTTATGTAAATATTTACATTCAGATTTTTGTAAGAATTCCTCGCACCAAAACGGCTACGCCAAAGTGACAGGCATCGAAATGACTGCGCCGAACTGTCCCATCTCTAAACTAATTCTATAAGGGCTTTTGCCATATCTTTTACATAGCCTAACAAACTTCAAACAGGATAAAATTTTAGCCAAATAGAAGCTGTTTTGGTTAGGTCAATAAGTAAAAAAAGACGCGTGCACCAACCTGTTCCATTTTTTAAATAATAATTATTAATTTCAAATCAAAAATCCTAAAAAACTGTCTACCATCAAAACCTATACTGAACTAATCTATATCAAATCCGTTCAAGTCCTGGCATAAAAGACGTGAGATAATTTCCACCAAACCCAAAATCCAAACTGCAATTGCAATTTTTGACAGTCAATAGTTCGATCAACGTAAATTTAAAACAAACGAAATAAATTAGGTGTAAAGCCCCAAAATAAGACACTAGGTTATGAGATAAATAATTTTAGGTTTTTTTACCGCGTCGATGCTTAATTGTTTTGGTTTAGAACACCATTCTTTTATTAAATCAGATATTTATATTATGTTTGTTTCCAAAACCAATACTTATGATTTTTTAGACCCAATTGTAGTTTCTGAGTTGCTTTTAGAACTAGATCGCATGTTTGGTAAGAAATACCAGGTTCTGACGAGGCCTTCGCCCAGCCATAGAAAGTCACATGTTTTGATGTCTAAGATTTTGAGTTGATCCTTTTTGTGTCGAAAACGTGATTTCTAAGTCTGGTAACTACACTTCTCAGTTTATCCAATGCATATTAAATAAATATAAATAACAAATTGATAGATGATTTTGTTTCAAATTTTTTCCTTGGTATTATTGGATAGGATCTTCTTTTAGGAGAAAGTGGTGGTGTCTTTCAAAAAAACACCGTGGTCATTATTTGGTCGACATTTCCATTTTGTTCATTATTTAAAGTTTATGTCAACTGGATCCAAATAAAATTGTTTAAATCTTCAAGTTGTATGCACTAAAATTATTAGATGACTCGAAAAAGATTGCACCTGACAATCAAAACGTCGGCTAAAAAATGAACACGGTGTTTTCTTGAAAAATACCGCAACTTTTTTCTAAAAGATGGTCTTAGATTATTTAAGAAGAGTAATACCAAGTAATAAATAACAAATATTGTTCTTGTTGCAATTTAATATAGTTGGTTTGTTTTTTGAAAACATATTTTTAAGTATCTGTTAGCTCGATTATTTAGTCACAATTGTAGTTTTTTAGTTATTTCTAGATCTAGAAGGCATGTTTGTACATCCTTGGTCAGAAATACTTAGTTTTGCTTTGGATCTTCGCCCAACCGAAGAGAACCACGTGTTCTGTTCCTTAAAATTTTGGGTTGCTCCTTTTTATGTCAAATATGTGATTTTTCACTTCTCTTAGTCTGTCCAGTGCGTATCTAATAAATATAATCATTAAATAGTTTCTGAGTTTTTTTTATAGATCTAGATGGCATGTCTATACATTCTTGGCCAAAAATAAGTGGTTTTGGCTAGGACTTAGCTTAACAGTAGAGGGTTTCGTATCAGTTTGTTAAGATTTTAGGTTGTTTCTTATTGGGTCCAAAATGTGATTACACCTCTGGTATATATCCAGATCCCCCTAGGTTACTCTTTTTGTTTGTATGATTTATTTTGGGGTAACGTCCTTGATGTCTTTCTTCATAATAAATTTTTTGCTGCACCGTTTTACGGTTGGAATGTCCTCTTGTTTGTTTCGTTCTTATACGTAATCCTTACTAGACGTTTTATTACCTTTGTCCCAGTCCAACATTGTATCTAAGTAATTAGATAAATAGATGCGATGTTGTTAGATGAAGTCGCTGAAGTGTGCGGAAGTTTCCTAGCTTTTTGAATCTTTGACAGTGCGTAGTCTAGATAGGATGCACTCGGACCAGTGTTTAACCATAAGTCCGACTCAGCGGTTTGTCTCGTACTCAACAGAATTACTATTACAACGACAACGTCATCAGTAGGGTAAAACTAACTCATCTCACGAGGAGTGCTCGGAGTCTATAGTATACTCTGGGCCTTTAGATGAAAGTTCAATGAGCATTCTGACCGAAGTGTGAATAAATGAATACATCTTTGCCACAAGAAAGAGACAACATAAGGGGCGGAGCGGTGAGAAAGTATTTTCAATTCAGAAAACTCTAAATAAGATGCGGTTTTGGAGGCGTTTAGGCCTAATCCAACAGATGGTGGTTTTGCGCTAACCAAAAATTAAGTACCTACCAAAATTAAGTTCAAATATAAATAGAACATCTAGAAAGGTAACCTCAAGATTGGATTTCCAAGACATAAACATATAAAATAGAAAGAAATGAAAAGCCCAGAGAGAAAAGAGACGAAAAAGATATCATTTTGTATTTGTAATTAAATTTCCTATACAGCCAGTCAGTAAAGGTCTTTTTATTCTTTTTATGATTATCTAAATTATTTCAAACTTTGACTGACAATTTTTCTGAAAAACATTTTTTATTAATAAATAATCAATTTCTTTTCAAAAATAAAATGTCATCCATCACTCCCTTATAATAGCACAATCGAGCTTTTAGGGGACTTCTCACATTTTTAAAGATTTTGGAAGGAACAAAAAATAGAGAGAAATTTCAGTCAGATCACTATCCAAGTCTTTCAAAATGTGCGAATGTTTTTTCGAAAAGTTGTCAGTCTAATTTTAAAATCATTTAGAGAGTCTTAGAAAGAATAAAATACGTTTAAAATGGTGATTAACTCGACGTGGCGATTTCTAGTGTTCACTCTTAAGAATTTCGTGAGGATTTTTTAATTTTTTGGTAAATTTCCAAAGAATTTTTAAGAATTTGGAAGATTTCCAAGGATTTCTAATGAAATTCCAGTTCTCTTTTAAAAGTACGCATGCGCAAAACTTGCGCAGAATCGCGTGATAGTTGTCAAGAGAAGTTAACATAACCTCCAAATTTTTACAACGGGTATTTAAAAATTCTAGCTAAGTAGGTACTTTTCAAAGAGTTCAATTAAATGTTATTTATTATTCCTAATTTCTCCTTAATTTTTATTATAGGTAATAGTAGTAGGAGAACAAACAAAAACGACATGTCCTTTTTATTGAATCTTTTAATTATTGATGTTACTGATGGTTCACTAATATGATGTTTTTAAGTTTTAATATAACCAAAAAACACACGTTACCTTAAATGCCTTGATGAAGCACAACCAAAAGTAGGGAAAACGTTGGCAAAAAAAGACCTGTCGTTTTTGTTTATGCTCCTACTGAAGGCCTTTTCTCTTTGTTAAAGACTTCTATAATCTGTTATTTATTACAGTAACGGCCAATTGTATAGCAGGTCAATTAGATACTAGATTGAAACTAGATGAAACCCCCGTACAATCGGACTAGACAAGGAAAACAAACCCTAGTAGATCCCTGCCACCCAGACCCCCCCATTTGCTCCTTATGATCCATTCTAAGTCCAACCATGTACTTGACTTTAGCCTAGCACATATATTGACCGAGTCTATAAAGAAACAAAGAAACAGACAAATTTATCATAGTATATAGATTGAGTTTTAATGAGAATCACATGACTAAATTCAGTCAATGAGATATCATAAATCCGACCATAATGCAATTTTAAATTTAAATGAAAATTTTATTGAAGTTCTTTCTGTAAACTACTCTTAGTAGGTATGTGTATATTTTTCAGTGACATTGCATAATAACTGATCAAGACCGCTATTCTTAAATTGTGAGAAATTATTTTTTATGAGAACGACGAAAATTCTATCGAAAACATAAAGTTGATATTATTGAAAATTCAAATATTAAAATATAAAAATTAAAATTTATTTAATTGAGTAGTCCTCTTAGGGTTCCTAAAGGAATGTTTTTTCAGAATATTTATTTTCTTTATTTTTAAAAATAGTTTAATTGGTTGTTTAATATTTTGTAAATGCAATATGTATTCTCGTTATGCCTTTATTATCAAAATTTTTAAAAAATATTTTGTAGGTACCTACAATTGGAAGTTTTAATAATAGTGTCCGAAGAGAGGGGTTTACGATAAATTCAACTAAGTTGTCCAAAATTAACATCTCGATATAAGAAGAATGGTAAATCCAAAAAATGATCGCTATTCTATACACCGAATGATCAACATTCTTTTTTAGATAAGGGTTAGACTTTTAGACGCTGACGGTGACGAATTTTTTGGTCTTTGATAACGTCAGCTAATAAACGTCAATTTATTGTCATTATTGATCAATTTTGGTCTATACTTAAAAAGTGAAAAACGCATGACGTATATCCGCACAAAATCTCAAAGATGGCTTCTATGATCGGTATGATCTAAATAATTGTTGTTCGCTCGGTACAATTTCGTTCACAATGTTTACTATAAGCACATAGTATCGAAAATACTATCAAATTCATTAAATCGTAAAAACCTAGAATAATGAGTTTCTTACGGAATTCTTATGATTTTTGAGATGGGGACTTTAAAGTCAAACTTGACATTTAAAAATGTTCACTTAAGACAAAAATTGCTTTGTTTTTGGATTTTGTTCAAAACAAAAGTAAAGGAATTATTGGAGTTGACTCGTTTGTAAATAAATCAATCAATCAATCATTTATTGTGCCTAGGAATACAAATAGTATTTTTGCACTTGTCATAATTACAAAATGTATACAGGGTGTAACAAAATAAGTGTAAAACATTTCAGGGAGTGATTCCTCATCAAAAAAGAGGTAGGGTCTTTTATATAAAGAAACTTCATTGAAGCATTCCTTGTTAAGATACAGCCCCTTAAAGAGCGTACATAAAATTTGTTTTACAATTTTTTTCACAAACACTAAAAAAGTTAGAAAATTGAAATTAAGGTGACATTTCTACTATCAAAAAGGCACTTAGCCAGTAATTTATTTGGTTTACCCCATAGTTCTAAGGGGTGGAAAACGCAACCCCTAAAATTTGTTTCAATGTAACTCTTTGTCTTATTACTTGTTTACCATTTAAAAATTTATTTCTAATAGCATGTTTCATTCTAAATAAAAAATCTCTCATGATTTTTTTGCCCAAAATTAACTAGTTCGCAGCAAAAATTATTTTATTTACTACAGAGATAAATCGGCATAAAACGAAAATGCGAAACTAATTTATTAGTGATAGTGACAATTAAATTGGTATCACACTGTCAGTTTGTAATTTTTTGAATTTGATTAATAATTGTGTGTTGTTTTTTTTCTAACTTTTGTAGTGTTTGTGAAAAAAATTGTAAAACAAATTTTGTGTACCCCCTTTAAGGGACTGTATCTTAACAAGAGATGCTCCAATAAGGTTTTTTTATATGAAAGACCCTATCACTTTTTTGATGAGGAATCACCCCCTGAAATGTTTTACACTTATTTTGTTACATCCTGTATACATAAATATAAGTAAAACTATCACGTAATACACAGAATTTAAAATATGTAAAAGTATATAATACGCTACAAAACCAATTGCACAAACAGTAACATTTAGCAGTAATAATATTATTAGACTATCATTAACATAATACCACTTCTTAGATGACTATATTAGCGTAAGATATGGGGGTATTTAAATAGTCTTCTATAGAGTAAAAGCAATGACTTAAAATGTGTTTTTTACGATCTTTTTAAAATAATAAGAAGAAGATTCTTTTACCTGACTGGGAAGAATATTGTATAAATCAATTTTATGACTGTTATTTTTTGACTTAGATAGCCTGTAGTAAGAAGTTCTCAGTTCCTTAGCCCTTCTGGTATTATATCTATGTGTGCTGCTGTTAGTCGGGAAACACGCCTTGTTTTTATTAATCTCTAACAGAGCACAATTTATAAATATCGATGGTAGAAGCATGATCTGAAATTTACTAAATAGAACTTGACCTGGGACAATTTTAACTGTTCTTTTTTGCATAGAAAAAACTTTTGCTTTAGAAGAATTATGTTCATTTCAACGATGTAATATTTCTCACACGTTATTTGTTATCTTAATGCACATTTTATGAATACAAATCCCTAACATACTTGACCTATGAGCTTCAACGCATCGATTAAATATTAAAATAGAATACATTCATGTTTCTCTTAAGAATGTACATTACGACGTGCTACACAAAACGTGAGAAATAATAAACACGTTCTTAAGCGTTAAAAAGTAATTCTTTCGAAAATATTCAAAAGATGCTTAAGCACGTGCACCTTAAAAACTCAGGCTTGTGGTGAAAGTAGGTGATGCGATTAGAACTTAAAGTTATTGACTCGAACTTTCTTTTGAATTGAATAATTGGAAATAACACGTACCTTCTTCCTTCTATTGTTGGACTAAAATATTATAAACGATGTCAGTCAGAATCATAAGCGCATAAATTATTTGTTCTCAAGCACCGATTAATGAAGAAAAATTGACCAGAAAAAAAAGCGTTTAATTACATAGAAATCTACTTTCTTAACGTTATTAACGACACAGCATTTGTGTGGTACTCATTTCTAATAAATCACGTTTCAGAATTAAACGTACCTATTGATAATAAGCGCTTTCTGTGACCTAAGACATCTTTGATTTATTTTTACGTATTTTGTTGAGTTTAATAACGGTTCTAAATTCTTCATCTCGGCAAGAAAAAAAAACATATGTTTCATTCACTAATTGTGCTTAACACAACATTTCTTTCTAGAGGCTATTAATAATAACGAAAATAATCACTTTTACTTTTTATTTAGCTTTTGGCTATTTTTAACTAAGCTGTTAAAAAATTTGGGAAACGTTCATGGGCGTTTTTAACAGTTAATTAGTTTAATTAAAAAAATTAAAATGCTGATCCTAATTTACATATTAGTTAATTAAGCACAATATTCTTCACCCAAAAATTGTTTTTAGTAAAGATCATCGAGAGGAAATTTGTGCAAAAATTTGACAGCAAAATTAAAATTTTTATATTTAAGAAATTTGTTAATTTATGCAACTGTGTTAATATTCTTTTCAAATTTATAACCGTATATGTTTGCACAAAATTAATTGTTACGTGCTTTTTAATTACAAAACGTATATGTAAATAAGTCTTAATCGCGTTAGATTATTATTACACGATGGTACACAATAGGGAAACGAGAACATTACGGCGGAGACTTCAATGCTTGATTAAGACATAAACCTACATTTTGAAATACAATAGCTGATTAAGATCGCAATAAAAACGACCACAGTTTACAAGATGTAGTTTTAATGATGTAACATAAAAAATTTTGAATGTTAACTTCATCACCTAAAAATAAAAAACAAACCCAATGTGAACAGATGCGGAGAGAAATGTGCGAAACTTCGTTAAAAACGAAAGCGAATATTCTTGTAGGAAATCTATGTCATTTCTGTATGGAATGCAATCGACAGTGACCCCAATTTTATTTATGCGCTCTTGTTACAGTTTTTCATCGTTGTTCGAAAGTGATTTTATTTTTAACCGATAAATTTTTGTTCCAGATGCCGTTCATAATGCTGATTTCTGCTATTCTGTTGATCTACAACACGCAAGCTTTCGAAAACGATAAACCTCCACCGACTTTGGCCAGAACCGAAATAAGAGTAGCAAAAATCTTAATCCGGAAGAAACGCAAACTCTTAACGTAATGACGAGAGACGGGAGCGTCGCACAATTAATTGTTAAGCGTCGCGACGGCAAATCGAAATTTAACTCGGCCGTAACGCAAAGTACAAAATCACCAATTAGAACTGATAGTTTTTATTCGCATTGGAAGAATGGGCAACCTGTTTACTTACACTCGTCGGAAATGATGAAATTAGAAAACTACGCTGTGGTAAAAAATGCCAGCAATGACCAACAGGGTAGGAGTAGTGTAGGAAGTATTGTTAGCGATAGGTAAGTAATAATTAAATTGTTTAAGAAAAAAACATACATAATTTCGTCGTTGCGTAACAACAATTTGTTCAAACTAATAATTTCGCAACAATTGTGCAATATTCAAATGGTTTAAATACGATAATAAAGACAATAAAACTAAATCTAAGTTAGTTTTAAATCTAAAATTTCAAGTCAATAACATTAAACCGTGTCAAGCTATGGTTTAATTCTAAAAACTTAACTAGTACATTATACTTATTGTAATAGTATAATATTTTACGAGTGAAACTATTAAAAACCTTGACGAATACATTCAATAATATTTTTATACATATGCATTATAAGGATATCTGCATTGCTTCGTAAACTGACACGCAAAAATTGCATAAATGTTATGTTATTATAAAAATCTAGTAGAAATCTTTTACTGAGAAAACTGATAGCTTTCTCCAAAGCAGTAAATCATGATTGGAATTCAGAATATATGCATCATCAACTAAACAATCCAACTTTTGCATAAGTTTCTTAATTACTTCTTAATAGTTTGCGCAGGTGTAAGTATTAATCGCGTAACCGGAAATTCGTCCCACAAACCAAAAAAGAAGTAAATGCATAAAACTGATGTAAATTTGTACTTTTTTTTATACCTACCGGACGACCTTCATAATGTCGTTCAGTGCCATGTACTTTTTTTAAATAAAAAAAAGTCGGTTTTGGACTGTCGTTTGTTGACCAAATTTATGCGGCCTTAATATCTGATTTGAACTTTTATTGATCGATTAAGCTGTATAAAGAACAGAAATAGTTACGATTTTAATCTGTAACAAGAAGATTTTTGACCCAATTTCTTTTTAATGTCTCAAATTTGAATGTTATGAAGTTTCTACTGCTTTTAACAAATCGCGACAAAAATTATCTGATTGAAAGTACTTCAAAAGTAGTTTTAAATTAACGGTAACAAAAACGATAGCAAAAATTGAATAGAATTCACTGCTTACAAACATTCAATGAGAGAGAAGGAAATGATATTTGAGAAACAAAAGTATTACCAATATTAGTTAAATATAATTAATATTGCACCAATATTGATTTTTACTTCGGTATTGATGATTCAATATTACATACATTTCTATATTGAATCAATACAATACACCGCATCAATACAATATTAAAATTTTTTCTTGTACCAATATACAGGGTGTCCCAGGATTGATGTTACAAGAGGTGTAATGAACTAAAAAAATTTGAATTTTATTTCAAGATTCTGGAATTAAGCCCTGCTTGGCGTGAAACAAATTTTAAGAATTTTTTCGTATTTTGAAAAACAAAATGGCCGTGACGGTGAAGCAAGAACTATTTTCTTTTCAGATAATGCACTCTTTTGGTTTGCGGTATGGAAAAATGTTACTAAGAAAAGTTGTTCATAATGACAAATCATGGCCGTATACCAAACTTCAGGACGATCTACCTACTCTTATTAAACTGTCTGTTTTAGATTGAACAAAATCATTGTAGATATCTAATTTATTTATTAAAATTTTTATTTGCAGTCCATTGAACAAAACAAATAGTATTTACCACAAATTTAACTTACCAAACGTAACACAAGATTGTACTGCAATAAATTATCTATTCAAAGCAACCGCCACGATTTTCTACACATCTTTCTATGCGACGTCTGAATCCTATGAAACTGTTCCGAATTTTCTCTATGCGTATTTGTGTAACTGCGTTTCTTATACTTTCTTTAAGGATTTCTCTACTGTTGGGTATTGGTTGAGACTAAAGAAGTTGTTTGAGGCGACCCCATAAAAAGAAATCTAACATGGTGAGGTCGGGCGACCTTGGAGGCCACTCAATTGAACCATTTCTAGCTATCCACTTTTCTGAGAACACAGAATTTAGCCACTCAGCTACGCGTGCTGTCGAATGTGCAAGGCATCCGTCTTGCTGGAAATACATTGCTTGTCTTTCTGTTAGCGGCAAGTCATATAAGTAGTCTTCCCTGAATTTTTCAAGTAGCTGTAGATAAACATTTTGATTTAACGTCTAATTATGTCAAAACGATATGAAACAGCACACCACACATTCACTTTTTGGTAATACTGTCTTCTACAGTTGATCCGAAACTTTGGATTTTCTGTAGACCAGTAGCGACAATTTTGAGAGGAAACAACGCCATTGGTAGTAAAAGTTGCTTCGTCTGAGAATACAATGTTTTTATAAAAATTTCGTTCTTGAAGACATCGCTCCCCGATGGTAAGACAAAATAATAATCTATAATAATAATAATAATAATTTGGTTTGAATGCCTTTACATTGGTTGACTTATAAATTCTTTGCAGTTCTGATTTACTAATATCGATATTACGCGAACGTTCCCTTAATGATAGTCTGGGATGTTCATCCACCGAATCATGGGGCAAGAACAGTTGCGGTATCATTTTCGTCATATTCTTTCTTTCTTTCTTAACGTTACCAACGGTGCCAGTTGCAAGAAATTTTTTAACTATTTGCATGGCGGATACGTGTAAGATTGGTGTTGAGAAATTTTTCGTTAAACCGCTGCACCACTACTCTTAGGGGCGTTGGTCCAAGCCCGTAACACTGAACAAGGTAAATTCTCTGTCGTAACGATAACATAATCTAGCAGTAACATACTTTGAACTCAAGGCAGTTACTACAAATTGCAATCTGACAGTACTTGATATTATACTCAAACATTGTTTTTCATGGCCCTCTATTGTTATTTTCTTTATTTCATGCCGTTTGGTGTAAATTCCGAATTCGCAGATAACGCTGAGTAATTTTTAAAAAATTTATCGTACATCAATGATATTATTAAGCTTTGTTAGTTAAATTTGTTGTAAATACTATTTGTTTCGTTCAATGGTCTACAAATAAAAATTTTAATAAATGAATTAGTAGATACCTACAATTTATTTTGTTCAATCTAAATCAGACAGTTTAATGAAACTAGGTAGATTGTCCTGAAGTTTGGTATACAGCCATGATTTGTCATTATGAACAACTTTACTTGATAACATTTTTACATACCGCAAACCAAAAGGGTACTTTACCTGAAAAGAAAATAGTTCTTGCTTCACCGTCACGGCCATTTTGATTTTCAAAAACGAAAAAATTCTTAAAAGTTTTTTCACGCCAAGCAGGGCTTAATTCCAGAATCTTGAAATGAAATTCAAAAAATTTTAGTCCATTACACCTCTTGTAACATCAATCCTGGGACACACTGTATAGTACTTATTACATTGAATCAATATAACAAATTGAGTCGACAAATAAATTCTTTTATTTCAAAATTTCCTCATTAATAAAATTTTTAAACCAGTATTGGACCAATATTGATTCAACTTGATTTTTACCTCGATATTGATTCAATATTACATACATTTCTATATTGAATTAATACAATACACCAAATCAATAAATTATTAAAATATTTTCTTGTACCAATATAATACTACTTACTACATTGAATCAATATAATAAATTGACTCAACAAGTACATTTCTTTATTTTAAGATTTAAGAGTCAATAAAATTTATTGAATCAATATTAGAACAATCTTATGTTTTGAGTAGTGTTGTTTATTACACATACAAAACACAAGTATTAATTTTATGTTATAGTTTCAATAAACTAAAAGAAATTTAAACAAGCGTTTTGTGTAGAACTCCACATCGTTCTGATACTAACAAACGTGTAAAATAGTATCGAAAGTGTGCGGCGATATAAAACACTTTGTTCGAAAGATAATAATTTTGATGAAAAAAGTGAAAAAAAACGACTCGTTGCAGGAAAAAGAATCAACGTAAGAAAAAAAAAATTGCACCACGAAGCAATTTTAAAATCGAATTATAAATTTTAGTAACGGCCAACAATTATCAAATGTATCTAACTGGTAAGTTATTAATACAAACGCTACCTGCTAACTACTACCGTTTTAATGTCGGTACAAAACAAGGTACCGCCCGCGCAAATACCTTTTAAGACTAGTGAAAATTGCGTTTTAGAAAAAAATTATTCAAACAAATGTTATAGACAATAAAGTTTTCCTTCATAACTTTTTTGTATAATTAATATTGGTGGAGATATCGTTAAACAATTGCCGTTACGTGATAGTCAGTCATATCTCAGTAATTACTTATCGAATCCAAAAATATTTTAAACAAAAGTTTTGTATAATTAAATTATAAACACCTTTTATTTACAGAAAAAAATGTATAAAATGAAAATTTTAGTAAATATTTTAAGATTTTAAAAATCTATGTAGATTATGCCCAAAATCTAATCAAATCTGCAATATTGTAAATAAAACCCATTATGCAAAATTTTATAAACATCGGAAACATTCCTTGTTTACATACGCATGAACGGCCACCTGGCCGGTCATTGGATTTTGTTGTTTTATTATAACGTACTAACTCCAATTTGTCAGAAAAAATTTAAAAAGAGTTTAAAGCTTTTTGTTGACAATTTTATTATTAATAAGTTTTATTTGAACTATTTTTTCTAATACTTAATTTTGATTTTTCTTTTTGAAGCAAAATTTTAAGTTTCAATTCAGTATGAAAACCAACCAGGTATATTTATCGTATTGGTTTTGTTTTTCAATTTTCTATCAAAGTTTTATAAAATATAATAGATTCATCATAGGACGGTGGAATCGAGGTTATAAAAACATACATTTTTGATATTTTTAATATTTTATTTTTATTAAAACTCCATTTATTATTTTACAAAAATATCTTTTATGAAAAAAGCAATAAAACAACGTTTTCTTTACAATTCGTAATTTGTTTTAATTAATAACAATATGGAACAATAATTAAATCAACAATAAATAATAAACAAAACATGATAAACAAATGATTAACAAAAACACCCTGGGTGTTTTAGAAAAGAAACATTTTTGAACATATTTATTGTACCTTTTTACATATCAAGTTTACATAATAAAAATTAAATGGCAATAAAGAATTAAAATACAGGGTATTTTTTAAACATAAAGGTTAACTATAAAATGGTGTAGTTCTACTCAAGTAGTTTAGATTTAAAAAAATTATAATAAAAATTTAATATTTCATAGTTGCTTGACTTTTTGCATTCTTCTTGGTAACGACTAAGTGGCGTTTAAATTACATCAGTATTATAAAGAAAGTAGAGAAACGTCGGATTAAAATTACTACCAGTCAGTGCAAAAAGTATTAAACATCTTCCGTAATAAATGCAGAAAATAGACGCTGAAGTGTTTTGGACAAATTTTGTTTGATAGATTGTAACTGGATGTTTTTATATAAAATTTTAAAAAAAATGTTAAAAGGTTTAAAATTAAAAATTGTGACAGTATGTCATAGTTACTGTTTATAACCACAAAGTACAATCGAAAACCTTGTCACAACTTTTATTTTTTACCACTTTTTTGGTAAACATTTTGATATTGAATTCGCCGTAAAAACATTTTAAACCCCAATCAATTGGATGTTTTTTTTAGTTTCTTAGTTTTAAGACCAAGCAGTGACCTCAAATTTCAAAAAAGTCAAATTTTTTTTTCACTTCGTATATGCACTCCATCAGTGTGTCTCGTATTATCTCATTAATTACAATAAAGCGAACTTATAAGAAATATTATATCTATGCCTATAGAAAATAAAGCAAACAGAAACGTAGATGAACTAAAAA
Source organism: Abscondita cerata (assembly GCA_030710515.1). Lineage (NCBI taxonomy): Eukaryota > Metazoa > Arthropoda > Insecta > Coleoptera > Lampyridae > Abscondita > Abscondita cerata. The sequence goes on from JALBCR010001070.1 coordinate 305,622, forward strand.
TAGAAAGAAAACAGAACTAAACAAAAAAAGTGACATCAATCAATTAAGTTAAGAACAAATAAAAACAATATTAAGAAAAGAATGCGTGAAAAACCAAAATGTTAGTGAAAAGAAGAGGAAAATTAGACGAGCTAAGAACTTGACCAATAAAATAATACAGTAAAAGAATGAATAATGAGTACAATCTAAAATAAGAAAGAAATGAAAATATTTGAAAGAAAACCTACACAAGAGAAAATAGTTAGAAAAAGTTACACAGGAAGATTTTTATGGAAACATATACCCCACAAATTGAATATGAAACAATTAAAAAAGAAATTTCTTCTGTACCAACCATTACACAAATTTGAGATTTTAATACACGCATTTGGAGCAATTTCCAAAAAATGTGAAAAAATCAAAATTGCCCTAGGAATTAAAAAAACGTCCTTATATGATGCGGACTTTACTGGTGACCTTGTATATGAAAAAAATGTGAAACAAGAGTGGACAGGAGAATAGGAAAGAATTTTGGAGGAAAAGAAGAGTAAAGCAGGAATCTTACTAAGACCTAGTCTGAATCTTGATTTATATTAGGAATGTAGAAGAAGAATTGGAAAAACAGTTGGTAAGAAGAGTAATAATTAGAAGGAAAAAGGTATGTGTGTTGGCGTACACAAATTATATTGTGGCATTAGCAAAGAATGATGAAGAAGTGGAAAGATTATTTAAAGATATTTAAGAGAAAAAAGCTTCAAGCAAATGTAGAAAATACAAAAATAATTAAATTTAAAAAGGAAAAAGAAAGCGAAGGAAAAGGAAATGGTGATAAAGAAAATAGAAGAAATAAGAAAAGAAGAAAGAGATACCAGGTTATATAGGAAAGAAAAATAAAATTTAAAACATATGGATAGAAACAGAAAAGATAGCGTTGAAATATTAAGAAAGGATAAATTATAGGAAAAGTGATGAGATACTGTATGCAAATTGGAAAAAAGTGGAAACACAGAAAATAAGACTTAGGAAAGAATAGATAAAGAAGTTAAGACAGTAGGAATCGTGTCCAAAAATGATACAATAGCAAGAAATAAAGACACACAATGGAAGAAAGATGAGCAAGAATAAAGTAAAGGAAATATAACAAGGAATGTAGACAATAGAATAAGTAGTAGATAATTGATAAAAAAGTGAATACATTGTGTGAGGATATATGGAAAAAAGAAAAGAAACGAGCTACGACGCAAAGAAATTGAGTGGTGGATACTACTAGAAGAAAAGAGCGAAGAAATACAATAAATGAACGAAGTGATGGAGAGAAGGAGACAGATGGAAGATATGAAAACTCAATTCATTTACGTAGATTTTCTATTTTTCAAGCTCCAAATATAAGTTGTTTTAATTTAATAAAGAGATTTTGGATCACCCAAAACTGCAGTTTCTGCGGTTATTGTTATTTGTGAGCATGCGCAGTAAGAGAAAAAATTTAAACGATATAACGATAATGACACACATTATTTACGACGAATGTTAATTACGTTTAGTGTGGCTGTAGTGCGGCCAATCCGCAAAGACCTTTAAAATGGCTACTGCACGGCAAACTTAAGTATAATTTATAGAGTTTTATTATTGAGTTATAGGACTTTATTATAGTTTATACGTTTAATTGATTAGAAATCATATAAGTGTGAAGTTTTTTAGAATCCGTGTTATTGGTAATTCTAAATATAAATTAGACTTAAATACTTTTTCACAGATTCTAAGAGTAACTTCATTAAAACATCGAGTACAAGTACGAATATTCAATCTTAAACGTCACAGAAACTACACACATTTCAATGTAAACAATGGTTTGTTTGCCCCACAGACGCCATCTTGGCAAAACTGTTGAAATGTCGTATGGTAAACCGTCCCAAAAAAATAGGTTAAGGTTAAAAATTATAGGTAACGAAAAAGTGTAATAACTGACAGTTCTGTTACATGAAGTCCAAAACCTCTATTGAAATTTCTCTACGCTATCGTTACTTATAACGACAGAGTACGTTATTTTAAGTGACCCAAAATCTCTTTAATTACTTACACAAACGTTTTATTTAAACAATTCTTTGATTCGTTAAAGAAGTGACGAGATACGGTGACCACGTTCATTTTTTGCTTTAACAATATCTTCAATAAGATTAATTATACAAAAGGAATGCTGTTGTAATTTTTTTCTGTTGAACTCCATCAATTTTTTCCTACAACTTAATTTTCGAGTTTAAATCTAAAATTTAATTTATTAAACTTTAAAATTTTTTGAAAAAAGAAAAAACGATTTAACAGATTTAAATTACTTACTAAAGTAAACTAAATAAATAGTGGAAAGAAAGCGACATTTTGAAAATGTCACTAGTTTATTATAATTATTGTTAAACGTATTATTAATAATTAATTAATGCATATTTCAACTTTATTACAATGATTTAAAAAAATATGTTCTACACTCATTAGCAAAATGTTTAAAATTCATTTTATAAAAATGCAAATCTTTTAAGGATTAAGATTAATAAGTTTTATGTTTGAACATAATTAAGATAATATGTAACAGAAAAAAGTATAAATAAATTCGACTACATCACATTCTTTGTATAGGTACTTTCCTTTTACACTAATTTTAAAATATTTATATTTTATCTCATGCTGATAGTTACAATTTAGTAATTTTAGTAATTGGATGTAGTTAATTTAATTTATATTATAAAAAATAATGATTATATTCTGCTCCATATACTCTTAATGGAAACTAACACGACTTAGGAATAACTGTATTTAGATGATATTGTTGTTGATTAAGTTAAAACCAATTTAAAGTGTGACAGATAAAGATGTAACAGTATGCTATAATTTAACTTTAAATTAAGTTCTCTTGTTTTGTGCTGTTCGTATCTAATCTGGACAAAATTTTTACTTAGAAATTATTCTATTTAAATGACTCTTTTTTGTATAGAACATGAAATCGATGTTTGTACTGTTACTTTCTAATAAGAGTATGTTAGTTACAATTCTGCGTCTTTCTTTTATTTATTAAAACTTGATTTTGTCATTAATTTTTTCAATTTTCTAATTTATTAATTTTTTTACATTATTTTATTAAAGAAATTTTTTTGCTCAACAAGTTTCTGCTTTATACGTTGCCCTATTTAGGTATTGTGTAGTAATAACATTTGATTGTTCTTTTTGGTATTTGGTACCAATTTTAACCGAATACAGTGTGAGTCATTAGCGTGCCTTTATTTCACAAATAATAATTTATTTTTAGGAGCAGATCAAAAAATTGTTGTTAAGTATTTGAAGCATTTCTAAAAAAATATATCAACACATACTTATTGAACACTTAGTATTGTTTATAGACTTGCTTAGAATTTCCTTAAAAAAAACTAAGTGGCACACAAATATTAAGTACCTGCCATTAGTTGGTTCTGAAATACGAAGTATTTTATGAAAAAATCGTACCACATTTACGAGTAATTCCTTACAGCACAATGACTAATTTGTAGTTTAATGTACAGAGTTTTCTATAAACGATTGTCACTTCAGGTGAGTGTTCGAAAATTTAAAAAATGCAAATTTGCCGCTTAAACTGATAGTGAATTAATTTATGCTAATGTCATCATCGGTCAGTTATTTCATCGTTCCGTTCTAATTATTATCCCTAGTTGTAATTGTGTTTTTCGTTGTTCATCATTAATTTATCATTTAATTACCAACTTGACTAGATAATCATTTATAGAAACCCTGTAGAAGTTTAAGTATTTATTTCAGAGAAAAACTTGCAATTTTAGTTAAAGAATTAATAAAAATAACTATTTATTTATTCGTATGGTACATTTTCAATATTGTATTGTGATGTAAGTGTTATGTATGGTGCCACAGAAGATCAGTATAAACCTGTATAGTGAATTTAAAAGTGGGGCTATTGTTTCTTAATTTTGTTTGAATGGGACACTTTATATGTTATTTTATTGTTAGATAAAGCTCTCAGTAAAGATTTTAATAATATCTCATAACAAAAATACCTTAAATGTATTTTTCTTACAAAAACTTCTTAATGTCCAGAAAATGATTTTTTCTCAATAATTCAATGGAATGAAACTGCCAGTTTGCTGATGATGATGCTTAGTTATCAAAACACATGTTCGAATAGAGTTTTTTGTGTTTTCTTTTTCTGCTAACAATAATTATTTGAGAGTTTTATGGTGAAAAAAGTACCAGTGATGATTGTTTAAACAATACTACTTACATTGACATTAATGCTACCCAGAAGTTAAATTTATTGAAGTGCAATATTTTATTGAACATGAAGCATAGTAATTACTCTATAAGTAGATTTTGAAACAAAGTTAGAATAAAAAATTGATACAAGTAGCTTAGAATTATTATATTTTTGCTCTCAACTATACCTGATTAATAAGATTATTCTCTAATTTTTTTAAAATTGAAATTAAAACTTGCCTCAAAACATCTAAAACTGCTTTTAAATATAATACTGACAATTTAGAAAAAGTATAATTATGGAATATTCATTTTGTCACTTGTTATAGAATGAAAATAGATTCAAAATTTATGAGGAACAAATGTTTGTTTATTATTATATTTTACGAACCAGAGTGTCAACGCTTTTTTCTTTAAATTTTCTGAATGGCGCATTTATCAAAATTTGATATTTTTAACATTTATTGAAATTTTACAGGCTGTCCCAGAATTAAGCAGCCGTTAACCATATTTTCAGTTAGGTTGACTATTACCAGTACCAAATGAATAAATGTTTAGGGCGAAAAAACGTTCGAGTTATAAAAGTTTAGAATTGACCAAGCCGCTACATATTTTTGAGTCACTACAAAAATAAAAATCCATTTTAAATTATTGCGTATTACTTGGCAACATAACTTACACCTAAAGGATTAATTAGAAAGTTCTTCACGGTTGGCCAAGCTAAAATCTTTATACATTATTATATTTCTCAAGAGAATCTGCAATTCTTGTCTCATACGTTTATTCTGAGACATCCTGTATAATTAACGTAGTATACAACAATTAAAATTTTCAGCAATAGCATCTATTAACTTATCCACATCAGTTAAACAAGGTGGCCATTTGAAAACGAAACAGAGCCTATTTTGGGGACCTCAAAACATTTAATGAAAAAATCCTCGGATTCGTTCATTTTTGATTCACGGGGGGACCATTTTTTTGGTAGTTTTACCTCCCTGAGGGCAAAACCCTAGCGGGGGTGACAAGCGCCCCCAAAATTTTAAATGGTATGTAGGGTCGAGTGATACCTTATTTAGAATGTATTTTTATGTAGATTGTAACCCTTAAGTTTTTAATCGCTACTATTTACCTAGCTGAACCTTACTTTTTGTTGTTTTTCTTCATTTTAATACTCCTAGGTACCTATGCCAATTCTGCAACGGAAATCTTGGTTATTGTTAAAACCGTTATTATGGCAGCATTTTGAAGTTTAATTGTGATTGTTACTGTTGTCGGATCATAGTAGTGGAAAACAAATAGCGCTTTAAAGTTATTTAAATGCAAAATCGGTACCGTGAACAGTAATAATGATTTATTTACTTGCTGAAAGAGTTGAAATTATTTCTCTTTTTTGTGCGAACAATGAAAATGCTAATAGAACTGCCCAGCATCTACAACACCAGAATCGACAAGTCCATCGTAAGTACATTTTGGAATTGGTTTAAAAATTTAGGGAAACTGGGTCTGTGGCTAATAAAAAACGTGTAATGGATAATCCAGTAGTAAATGAAGCTTCAGAAGTGGCTATTTTAGGCCAAATTGTGCAAGATCCCACACTGAGCTTAAGGAAGTTGTCAATCGTGTCTGGTTTTAAGAGAATCAGCATTCAGAAGATATTTAAAAAACACAAGTTCCATCCGTACAAAATACATCTTGTTACAAGAACTAAACGAAGACGATTTTGATAGGCGAGTACAATTTTGTGAAACTATAGCTGAACAAGCCACAAATGATCAACACTGACGAATGCTCCTTTTCCCTAAACGGTACTGTGAATCGTCACAACTGTTGCTATTGGGCGGATTCAAATCCCAGAATATTTCGTAAGGTGCATACACAACATCCCAAAAAATTAAATGTTTGGGCTGGCATTTTTAGTAACCATATCGTAGGCCCCTTCTTTTTACCTGGCAATTTAACAGGAGAGATGTACCTAGAGTTATTAGAAAATGCGATTCATCTAGCATTAGTGGAGATACTAGAAAATTATAACGAGTACTTGGAAAATCGTCTAATATTTCAGCAAGATGATGCGCCACCCCACTATGCTACAGGGGTTCGTCAATATTTGGACCATACGTTTCCAGGACAATGGATTGGAAGAAGAAGAGCTATTAAATGGCCTCCTCGTTCCCCGAACTTAAGTCCGTTAGATTTTTTTTATGGGGCCATTTAAAAACTAAAATTTATGGTAGTCAGCCAAAATCGTTAGACAACTTGCGACAAAGAATATTTGATGAATGTCATCAAATCACCCCAGAAGTTTTTCAAAATGTACGGGAGAGGTTTGAACAAAACTTGTATTATTGTATGGAAGTCCAACATTTTCAACATTTACTTGATTGATTTTAGCTTAACTTTTATTAGCCCCTGTATCGGCTACGCAAATAGTAGCGATTTAAAACTTAAGAGTTATAATCAAAAAAAAAAAACGTGAATTAAAAATTGACGGGTCCAAGGATTTTTCGTAAATGTTTTGAGGTCTCCAAAATGGCTCTGTTTCGTTTTCAAATGGCCACCCTGTATTTTAAAAATAACAAAAAAAGCACTTTGTATTTTAGAGTCAGACTCCACTTACAAATACTCATTAACACTTAAATTTTAGTAAAAAAATATAAAACATGTAAATAAGAACAACAATAGTATTTTGTTACAGTTTGTTTATTTTTTTAGTTTCTTGGATGTTGTTTAGTTTGTCCTACGCAACTGCTTGGACATTTCTTGCATTGTATTTTGTGTATATCATTTCAATTTGAGGTTTGTTTGTTTCTATTTTTTAGTTTGATGTTATATATTGTATTTTTATTGTGGATGTCATATTAATTATATCGGTTAATAAATGTAGTTATTAAAAATAAAAAAGTACTATACTGCAGATACAATTAAGTAGGTAAAAAACTCTAATACAACTAATTCAATAATATGCTATGATTTTCAAAATATGGACAAAATTTGTAAAATTAAAAATTATGCACGCAATAACGCGTCACATTGTTTTAAATTATTAAGTTCTCATATGTTCTTTAAAAAACATCTAAGCTTAGTTTCATCAACCTTACAAGAACAAAAGATATATGAAAAATGTCAACCAAACTCTTAAACGAAGGAAATGTAGACGAATAAATGCTGCATTGTCCCGCTGGATTGACTATTTTGGATCAGGAAACTTGTTGATCGCTTTTTGTGGGTTGTCTACCAATACGCTGATAAATTGTTGCTGAAAATGTACTCGAAGATATAGACTTGGAAAATAAGACCCACTAAATTACTAACGCTGAATTGAAAAAATGTAATGCTATGGTTGTTTAAATGGAAGGTGCAAAGCAGAAGAATTTTAAAATGTATGTGACTAAACTATTTTATTGTTTAAATTATTGAATATAGTATTTTATAATAGTATACCGTGTGTCCTACAAAAAGTAGACTAGGCATTTACTATGTTGAATTAAAAATAAACGGGCATATTATATTATTACGTTAATAGATAAAATATAACAAATTGATGTAATAGTAATAATAAGTAATCAAAACGTATTTTAGTAAAAAATTAGTAAAACATTATTTAATTTATTAATCAAATGGATTTTTATTTATTAAGTCACATTCGTAAACGAATTGGTTAATCGTTGCCTAGTAATCTTTTGTGCTTTCTAACAAGGGTTCGATTCCGACTGGAGTATTTTTTAAATTATTATTACAATACAAAGTTTTTGAAAAAAAATTTTAAACTTATTTTATAAAAATTATATTTGAGACTAACATTGATAATAATTTTATAAATAGAACAATTTATGACATTCGCAATCAAACGCGGATTTTCGTGTAAATCATTATAACTAAAAATTTTATTAAAACACGATACATTACCACATAAATTTGTTCTCAGTTATCGATCTAATAAACTATGTTGTTATAGTGTGTTTAAATTGTACCAGAAAAAAGATATGCATCCTATGTCAACTTTTTCTTGGGACAAACGGTATGTGTAATAAGTATGATAGAAACGACACAACAAAAAAATCTAACGTGTTTATGAATCAGTTAGCAAAAGTACTTGCATTATTTAGTAACGACCTGCATATTTTTGTAGTAACGTATAATCAAAAGTAAAGCCACGTTTACCAAGATCTTCTAAGTTCAAACCAGCCTTAACGATCAAAAGTGGTAAATCCAATAAAAAAAATTTCCGAAGGCCCTACGTCCTTCTTAGGAACACCGACATGATGATCGTAAATCTCTAGATAGGGATTAAGGCAACGTCTACGATACGAAAAACAAGAAACGCGAGACTTGCTGAAATAAAAAAGTCAACACGTTAAGCACAGCTTGTTGAACGACAAAAACGTTAAAATATCCAACAAGTTCAACTAACTTCCAAAACAAAAAGCTACAAGGTGTTGATTAAATATATCCACAAAAAGTGCGTAACTTATAAAATGCACCCAATAACAGCCCATCAAACGACCTATTAGCAATGAGACCAATCTTGATTTAAAAGGATCCAGCACTATCAAAATTTTGCATTGCATCATATTGACTTCCTGAGGTTATTTAGTTCAATTACTTGAAAAACCTTTCAAGATAGATCACCAAACTCATGATTTTTAGAAAAGCTTTCATAATTTACAAAGATTTATAGAAAGACTTGTCTCTGAATTTTACTACAACCCACGTGGTAAAATTTCTAAAAAATGTCATGACCGTTAACGATCTTCTATCAATCTCGATCAATTTTAGACTAAGTATCTTAATAGTAAGATGAAAACATTGCGGAATTTTACAGGCAATTTTCAAATACTTAACCAATCAGAGCAACATGCTCGTCCCAAGTTTCAAAACTCTACAATTTACTTCTCATTTTCAAATTTTTCACGCCCATTACAATATGGCCCATACAAAAAAAAAATCACAAACAGCCGCCTGCTGGGAGAAATGAGCATGATTAGCTACAAATTTGAACCCTACAACACAGAACTCTCATAAAAAAGTCTATTACTAACAATGATATCCCTGTTATTGCAACTGCAGATGTAGTTAATATGTGAGTTAATAGTGCCTGTAATTGAAAAATGCAAGCCAGTGTCAGATACCTGATCAAAGGAAGGTGTGGAGTGTTGGAGTGACCGTGCCAAACAATTTTGAGAAATGGGGTTGACTCTTTCATCTATAGTAGACTATTGCTGCCACATGTTAACATCAATGGTACTAAATGCGAAAGTACTACTGTTACCAAGCTCAAAGAAATCGTTAGGAAATAATCCTAGCAAAAATATAAATAAAGGTTTTTTATCTTTCCGCAATTTGCATACCAAGAAATGAGTACAACCGTGAACATCCTCGGCTACGTCAACAGAACAGAATGCCTTCTTTTACGGACTAAGCACTCATCGATACAACCACATCACTAATTTAGGTACTATCAGACTTCCAACTAACTGATTGTCATTACCTCATCCCGATTCAAAACAATCTGTACTTTTAAATACTATAATTACATCAATTACTTTCAATGCCAACACACCTCATCCTAGTTTTTGACATCGTATAACTAACGGAATACCGAATCGACTAGAGAACGCGTTTGTCTAACTTCGACGCCCACGTTTATGACGTCATTCACTGTTACATTCAGGAGTCATAATTACTACCTGCTTGCCCGTTTGCAACAACGTTCCACGCTCAAGATAGATATCAAAAAAAAAATTAGAAATAGCTGACAAATTATCATTCATAACCGCTCACAGAAAGCTGCTGAAGCAAATGCGTGATTAACATAAAAAACACCGAAACAGCTACCTTAGAAAAACGAGTACACCAACTAAAAAAATATCACTAATCCAATTTAATTGAAAGATGGAAAAAATTAAAAAAAAAAATATACACGCCTTCATAAAGATCTCATATGTTGGGGAAAACGTCATAAAAACAGTTTTTTGGCCATAATGTGTCTCTTTATGGACTAGCCTTTTTTTTGTTACCTTATGGACGACTATCAATGCCAAACATGAATGCCAGAATAAATATGTGGATTTTAAGAGTAAAAACTGTCAATTAAAGAAACGAGTAGACCAATTAGAAAAATATATCTAATCCATTTTAATTGAAAGATGGAGGAACTAGTAAAAAATATACACGCCTAAAATAAAGCTTTGATAAAGATCTCATATGTCGGGGAAAACGTCATAAAAACAGTTTTTTGGCCATAATGTGCCTCTTTATGGACTAGTCTTTTTTTTTGTTACTTTATGCCAAGCGTGAATGCAGAATAAATGTATGGATTTTAAGAGTAAAAACTGTTAATTTATAAACACAAGCAAAAACTACTAGACTACTAGATATAGGTGGACATGACAAATCTTTTCTGTAGTTCATATTTGTTTGAGTAAAATCATACAAATCATACTATAAAATCTTGTATGTAACTCGTCTATAACCTCGTTTTATGGTCTCGCCACAGGTATGGACAGTTATGGACTTGTTTTATAAATTGCCATGAAAAAAAAACGATGTCGTTTTTATTGTACCTCCAACCAAACAAAAGTCCTTAGAAACAAGGAAAACCATCTTTGAATAAACAATGACTGTTATGCAATAGAAACTGTGCCAGAAATAAGGTTTTCGGCTCCAACAGTTACATGCAAGACACTCTAATATATTTTAAAAGGAAATTTAATTATAAGATAACTTAAAAAACATGAGGCTCCATTTAAGATGATCAGAGTTTTACTTTAGTTTTACAGTTTTGTCAATGCAATTCAATATTTTGTCAAATGTATTTCTGACATCAAAGGGTATTAGTATTGCTACTAACATAAAAGTAAATCGAAAAGTATGGAAATCTACTATTTGTCACTAAGAGCACTTCTACCAAACGTGATTATGTTTAATTATTGATTAAATACAATTGTATTCAAGGAATAAACATAGCAACAATTGTCTTCAATCAATAATTAAATTAACCATGCTTGGTGGCACTAACCGATTTTTGATATATTTAACTTTTTGAACCCTATGTATAAGATTATAAAGATTAATTGTTAATCATTATTCTTAATTTATCTGACTTCTAACTACTCGAGAGATCAAAAACCACCGGTTTTGACAAACATTTATTTCAAAAATCATAATCATAATGCATATGCATAAAATATGATGTAGGGTAAATTGATTGCTGCAATATTAACCAAATTTCTACAATTCCAACAGAAGAAACAAACCCAGGTTATTGTTTTCAACACATCAGCAAGATGTTTTGCTTGGTTTACTGCTACCTTCTTCGAGATCTGCTATAAGATTAACAGTGGAATTTCGAGTAAGGATAAAAATTACACACCTATGAACATTTTCAGCTACTTCTCTTCCATTTTGGCAAACTTTCTAGACTCATATTGTAAATACTTATGTAGTAAATGCTATTAAAGGGTGAGAAGAAGTTGATATTGTTTATGCAAGATTTTGCTAAACTCTTTGAAAAAGGGTCAGTCCAGAGTGGTTTTTCATGATCTGTCTTGGGGTGGTTTTCCAACTGAAAATAAATCTCAGAACTAGTAAACCTATCAACTATTTGTTCTCAGTTGTTTACAAAATTTTTTAATATACTACTTCAATTTAAATAACTGCAACCTCTATCTGAAACAGAAAAAAATACCAAATACTGCACAAACAGCTATTATCAGCTGGTATCGTAGCGTTACTATAAACATAAAAAAACGGTTTCAATAACAATTTATTTAATGAGTTATTAACCATCAACACTTAACTTTTTTATTGTATTCTAAGATTATATTATAGTATTCTCCAAGATTAAAAATCTATTGCAAAGCTATTGGTGAAAAAACCTTTGCGTATATATGTATTTTCTTGGCTATAATTTTTATCTTCCTTGCTCTGCTAAATTTTGGTTAGAAAATCAGAACATTAATATTTGCAACTAATAATAACAATTTATTAAAGAAATTAATAATAAAAATACTAATGATACGAATTCATTTTAGGTTACCGTTTGTGCCAAAGCCAGTCAACGTTCGTTCCGGAGAAGTTTTCGTAAAACCATCGAACGACAAACCTAAGAAAGGTCGTTCAATTATGGAGATCGGATCCGACGGTATTCCGATAGTGCACGGAGTTAGAGTTCCTGACGACGAAAGCGATGAAAAAGTTTGGAGAAACGCGAGAGTAATCAACGGCGAATTAGTACCTTACGAAAAAGGATACAAGCCACCAGCTGCTGTTCCAATTGGAGAATTAATCTACGCGAGCAAAACGTTAAAGAAAAATGAACCGACGACAAATGGCGTTGGACCTTATACAACTTCAGACAATTACGAAAAATCAAATCTGAAAGATAATCTACCATTTGGACCATTCACTGTGAAAGACAATAAAGAGTTGGAGAAACCAACCGAACACACGCATTACGTGAAGTTTAGCAGTAGCGAAGGTTTAGGTCCGTATAGCATAGCAGATCATTCCAAAAAGTTGATTGACTATATTAGAGAAATTAACGCAAAAGAGCTTAAACGAGATTATTTTTTAAAAAGAAAGTTGCGATCGTACGATGACCAACAACCTCAAATCCAAAGACGAATGCTGGAATATAACGCAGGAGTATCTTCGTATCCTAATTCGGCAATGTATAGTTCAGCTGTTACCAAGCTAAGCCACGTCAATTTTAATGAAGGTGTTCGTACTCCGATCTTGCAGTATGCGCATCCCGAATTTGGGGTTCAACCTGCAAAAGCTAGCAAGGAAGAAGAAATTAACGATTACGAAAACGGAAATAAGGAAAACGATATCAGTCGCAGTACTTACGCGAAAGGAAGTTCTAACAGTGACCTAGAGTACGGCGGTCGATATTCTCAATCTCCTTATTTCTCCTCGAACAGCATCGATTATTATAAGAATTATCCTTACAACGGATATTATTTAAAAACAAAAACGGAACAACCATTTTGGATGCGTTTAACCGAGAGCATAAAAGATAACGTCCAAAGTGGTTTTGAAAGAGTTCAGCAATTGACTCGACCCGTGTTCGATCCAATTGTAGAGGCGACTCATAAAATATCTCACAATTTAGGTTTAGCGAAATCTCCAATGAGGGCTCAAGAAAAAGTTGGAATTATAACTCCAATGGGAAGTTCCATTATTTTGCCTGCATTAGGTTTGGTAGCCGGTGGTGCGGCTTTAGGACTTGGAGCCGCAGCAGTAGGCAGATTTTTGCAACCGGAAATGCGAGCTTTGCACGGAATGGATTACCCCAACGATATATTAGTGATAATGGAAGATGGAAATAACGAAGATGTTGGCGATAGCAGACGCATAAAACGCAGTCTTCATGGTATTAATGAGCAGCAGTTGCAAGACTTGACTAACGTGAATAACGACGATTTGCAGCATTTGACGTCACCGTATTTATGGGCAGATACGCCTTGTTCTAAAAAATTGTTCTGTGAGGTGATGGTTAAACAGAATTCGGACAACGTACTTATTATGGAAAAGAAAATGGATTCCTTACTTTCTATGTAAGTAACGACTAATATTTTCTAATTTAGATAAGACTGCTTCAGATTTATTGTAACTTTTTACCTAAATTTTGTTAATATTAAATTTCATACATAGTGAAATGTTTTGGATAATCTCTTATGGTAATAAATAACGGTTCTCTAATAAACCATATATAATTAAACATTTTAAAACGGTTCTTAGCTGTAGATTAATTTTTGACATAATTTTGATATGATTTTTTCTGGCCAATAAAACTGTGTAAGATTTTCGAAAAAGGAAAAAAAATTCAACAATAATGGCTATCAATTAGTAAAATGCGATTTTTGCGAAAACAGTGCGATTTATCGAATCTTATGTAGAGTATCTTTTTTTTGGTCCATAAGTCACTTAATTCACATTTGATAAATACATCTTCTTTTATCCATTGGCGTAGATATTTCAAATGTTTAATTATTACAAAACCCAATTACTCCGCCAATGGATTTATTTTCGTCAGAATTTAAATGTGACATTTTTGGCATATAAAATTGTGCAAACTTTCTAAATTTTAGCAAAATCGCTTAAGCGGTTCAAAATAAGTTTTGTTAAATCGACTTATCTTGGGTTGATAAATGCGTGGTAAAATTTTGAGGACAACCTGTATAATTTTTTTGATAATTTTATACTTTTGTAAGAAAATTATAAATCAACGCAATTTTGTCGACAGATGTATAAGGAGTTACATTAGTCAATCCTTCTATTATTATAGACAACTATAACAACGGCAACGGAAAAGGCATTTTTCGGTAATGTAGAATTTTCCAAAAAAGCACTTTTTTTTTCGTTTAAACAATTTTTTAATTAGATGCTTAATTAGTCAGTTACTTTTATTTAGCAATACCTTTAAGAATAATAATTATACAATAAATATTATTAAAAAAGTTGTTAGAAATATCTGCAACTTTCATTTGAACAATTTTCTACAACGCAAATTCTTTTAACAATTTTTTAAGGAAAGTTTTTGAATTCTCGTCTTAGACCTTAATTCTCAAGAAATGGGGCAACACAGTTCTATTTAAATAAGTGTTGGCTGTTATTAAATTTTGCAAGATCAGTATTCAATTTTACAAATTACGTTACAGTGTAAGTTCTTACATTTGTATTATTTTGAACCATGTGGGATTGTGCCCAAAATGCTTGGTATGTAATTTTATATTATTTGTTGTATCTTAATCTAAATTGCATCAAAACTAGGGTTACTACTTATTAACTAAAGGCCCGGGCGCTAAAGGCACTTTATGAATTTTCAGTTATTGCAGGCATTACAAAACCTTACAAAAAAAAATTACGATAAATTGTTAAACAAAAAATAATCACTATAAATTTATAATTTATAACCTTGTGCAAGCGTCGGACATCTCTCTTGTATGAAAACGGAACACACACCACAGGCAACAGGCCGATTAGCTTGTGCATCCCCCATAGGTCAAATATATTTTTGTATAGGAATTGTGGCTAAAAACTAAACGGATTAATCAGCTGACCGGCTTCACAGATCAAACACGTCTTTTATTTCTCATTCGCCGATTTTCTTTGCCATTACTTGGATGTTTTGGGGTCGATGAAGTCAACATCGTTATGCAAAATTGATTAATCTTTTTGTTTAATTTAATTTTACATTCTCAAAATAAAGATCGTTTTGCGTTAATCTTTTATATAACTTAACCTAATGAAAAAAAAATTACGATAAGTAGTTAAACAAAAACTATCAATTATCATTTCGTCTGCGATCTTTATAAATTTATATCAAACCGCTTTTTTATATGAAAACAGAACACACACCACAGGCAAGAAGCCAATTAGCTCAGTTCTTAGATCGTCGTGCAAATAACGCGAAGGTAGTGGGTTGGATCCCCTCATTCGCCAAATATTTTTTATATAGAAATTGTGGCTAAAAAATAAACGCAGTGATCAGCTGACCGGCTTCACAAATCAAACACATAGGATTTAGAGAAAAAACATTAAACAATCATAAGAAATATATTCTAGGGAAAAGAGGGAAATTTTGACAAACTAAATTAAAACTTTAAAGAAAAAATAAAACAAATTTAAAACAAAAATTAAACATTTTTAAGTTACAATATTGCAAAAAGAGAAATGAAAAAATGACACCAATCGGTATCAGAATATATGAGTAAAACCAAAAATCGCAAATGTAATTGTTACGAATTTTTTATTAAACTGATACACCACAAATAATACATGCAAGCCACCATCTAACATAACTGCAAACTCGACGCAGAGAAAACAGGACATAGTTGAGTTACATTTTCATTTAGTTCAACTAAGCTCCAGTTCTTCTCGGTTAGGGGTAAAGGTAAAAATTTTTGATTGTATCATAAATCCATTTAATACAGTTGCTTTAGATTTGTCTTAAGAATTTTGAATTGAGAGTGGGAAAAAGATGGTTCTAAATCTGATACTGGCTTATGAACAAAGCTTTCTGTATCTGTGTTGCCATTTGATATTAACTCTTAGATATTAACATCTAAGAGTACTAAACCAGGACCGTTAATTTTTGGAAACAAAAAATTTAGAATAGGATGACACCCATTGCAAAAAGAAGAAAATATAAGAAAAATAATAGGAAGCATAAATTACAGGCGATTTGGAATCGGAAACTGGAAGGGGGTGAGCTTTTAAAGGTGAAAAACGGTTTATCGTGACAAAGCAAAATTGTAGGTAATTAAAAGATTTACAACTTCTGTATTTACACTTTTTTCACATAACCTTAAAATATTTACGAAAAATTAAAAAAAATGACAAAACTTTTTTTGACGAAATCATTTTACCTTCTTATTTGCCAAACACGCTCTAATTTTTCAATTAAACTTATTTTTGTATTATATCGTAAAAGTAACCTCTTTTTCAATAGAATAATCTCACGTCAAAAATTGCTATTTAAAAAAACTTGGTGCGCTTTTTGTTTGTTAATCTCTACTTCCTGATATTGTACAAAAAAATATACATTTCCATGGAACATTTTCTTAGAAAATGTAAAAAAATGAAAAAAACTCGATTTTGTAAATTTTTTTTATCTATGTTGTGCATTTATTGCTAATTCATGAAACATAGAGGTTGCTAAAAACATGCGAAAATAGTTACATTTATAAATATTAAAGGTGAGGTTTTAATTATATTTATGGAATAGAAAATTATCGCCTACCTCTCCAATACTTTGTCCAGTCTACGTTGGTTCTTCATCTACAATTTCATCTAAATCATTTACTTTTACGTAGGATTTTTTTAACATTTGAGCATTTTTCAGAACCTTGAAAACTTAAACTTAATTAGTGCATTTCAAACCATGTTTTTGAGAGTCATATTTTAAACTGCCAAATACACCAGTAATTAAGAACAATTAAGAATAAGTTCTGTATCTGTAAATTTTGGGATAATGCCACGTTGATGTTGCTTCCAGCCTTAATCTGTTGCTGTCAGTTTGTGACTCAACCACGTTTAAAGTTGGTAACATGTTTTGTAACGATATTGCTGTGCTGGAAGCAACATCAACGTGGCATTATGCCCAAATTTATATATGTCGTAAGCAAATGATGATTTCAGTCAAATAGCATCAGTAGGAATACCAACATTGTTTACCCCAAATTACATGAAAACATGTAATTTTATTAAGAAGAAAATTGTAAAAACTGTAACCTACCAACCAATAGCGTTCACCCCCGATCACATCTACCAACCAACACCGTTTACCCAAATATTTGCCTAGGCAAATGTTATTTGTCTGAAATCATCATTTGCCTGCGACATATATAAAGAATTAATTCCTGAAATGTTACTCAAGTAATAGTAGTAGTTTAAAATGTGGCTGTCAAAAACATGGTTTAAAATGCACCAATTTATGTTAAAATGGTCATGGTTCTGAAAAATGTTCCATTGTTGAAGAAAAAACCTACGAGAAAGTAAATGACGAAGAAATTTAGACGAAGAACCAATGCAGACTGGATAAAATATTAGTCACGTAGACAATGATGATCTTATACATTTCAAAAATGCACTAGAATCGGAAAGTATCTAACAATGAAGAAATGAAACGGTTTTTTACAGCTATTTTTTAAATAGCTGTTTGCCGCAGCTTAGTGCCCAACCTTGTCTATTGTTTACCATATTATAATTGAGACATCTTTTGTACATGGCCTGATTTATTTCAATATTTCGACTTTGTCGAGGCCTACCTTTCTTCTTCCGGGTATACGTCCTCCATTTCCAAACTTTTTTGGGCAGTTTTCCTTCTCCCATGCGTCTTATGTGACCACACCACTATAGTTGTTTTTTTCCTATTTCATCTAATATGGTTGTTTGCACTTGCATTTTTCCTCTTATGTCTTCGTTTCGGAGTCTATCTAATAATGTCTTTTGGCAGCATCTTCTCCAGTACATAATTTCTACACTATTTATTTTACTTTTTGTTTTTTTATCCATAGTCCATACTTCCGCTCCATAAGTTACTGAACTTTCTACAAAAGTTTTATACATGCGATGTATTTTTTGTATCGAGATATCATCCTTCCATAGTACTCCATGTAGTTGTTTTACTACTGTTTTTCCTTTCACAACTTTATTGCTTATATCTGTATTATCTCTTCTATCTCGTGTAATTGTTACCCTTAGATATTTATATTTATCTGTACATTTAATCCGTCCATATTCAGTAATTAAATCTTGCCCGTTTCCTCCAATCACTATATATTGTGTTTTATTTGTGTTTATTTCTAGACCCTCATAGGTATATTCTTCAATTAGTTTTCTGAACATGCATTTAGCGTCATCTCTGTCTTCTGCTAGGATAACTTGATCATCCGCAAACAGCAAGCTGTATATGGTGTTTTCTTCGGCTGCACTCCCATTTGTGCACATTGGTGCACTTCATAAGTATTTAAATTGAATAGTACAATTTTAAGCATACATTTTTTGAACTGAAATAAATTTATATGCTATAAGATTTTCTATTCCATAAAGGTAATTACGCATGTTTTTAACAAACTCTATGTTTCATGGATTTGCAATTTTTACCGTATTAATAAAAATTAATGTAGAAATAGCGCCAAATGGTAGACAAAAATAAAAAAATTGTTTTCAAAATGGAGTTTTTAAATTTTCTGAGAAAAATTTCCCACAATAATGTATTTTTTGTACTACATTAGAAAATAGAGTTTTAACAAACAAAAAACGCACTAATTTTTGTAATAATAATAATAAACCTTTTATTAACTACTAACTGAGATTTTTTCTTTACATGTGAACAATGAGGACTACCAAAATTCATGACTGCAGATTTACTGGGGTTAATAGTTAAATTATGTCTATTAGAATTTATGAGTAGTTGATCAAGTTCGTAATTGATTATATTTATATTGTGAAATAATGCGTTGTACCCAAGACCAATGTAGTGTAAAATTGACATTAGTTGTCTATGATTAATAGTATCGAATGCCTTGGAGTAGTTCGAATGCCATGGAGTAGTAATAGCAACTTTTTGAACGTGAGAGATTTTTGGATTGAAAAAGGTTTCTTTTTCCATGTAATATGAAAATTATGGAAAAAATAAATATTATGGATTTAAAAAATTAGAACGTGTTTCGAACATACGAAGGTAAGTTTTCACCAAATTTCGTAAAAAATGTTTTTTGTAGAAGAAGAAATAAAAAAAAACCAAACAGTCGGTTTTTTTGATTTTTTGCAGATATTTTCAGGTTATGTAAAAAAGTATAAACACAAAACTTGTAGGTCTTTTAATTACCTACAACTGCGTTATTTAATTTTTTAGTTTTGCCAAAAATCGCGATAATCCGTTTTTCACCCTTCCCTCTCCCGACATCAAATCGGCCGTAATTTATTTTTTGTTATTTTTTTACATTTTCTTCTTTTGGTATGGATACTACCCTGTTCTAAATTTTGTTAATTTTTACCATTTTTTTAAAGGCTTCGGCACTGGTCTATAATCTAGATTTGTTTTAGTTTTAAATTAAGTAAAAACCGTTAAAAATGATCAACTTTTACACACTTTACTCTCGATTAAGTTTGTCTAAAATAATTCTGTCCTAAATTACAATTTCCACAACAATAGGTAAATTAAATAAACAATAATTTGTTAACGGTACTGAATATTTACGATCTACAAATACACAATTATAATAATATTTGCTGGTACGGTAACGTTGATGATTAACTTGAAATTGTTGGACTCAATTGGTTAGAATGTTTATGAGCGTGTATTTTACTGAACCTATTTTTAAATTCAATTATGCGACTTTACCATTTATTATAAGAATGGTAATATTTATTAGTGGGTAATAGAACAAATAGTACCTTGGTACACGTGATTTATTTCTGTAGGGTATCTCTATTACCGCTTTAAAAAAGTTTTGAAACATTAAGGCATTTAATACACTAATAGCACTAATGCTACAATTAAATTGACAATTAAAACCTTGTAATAGAAAGCGTTAAAAATATCAGAACAAGGCGATCTCTAAATATAATAAATAATGTAGAAAATCAATTTTGAAAACACTGTGGAACCCACTTAATATTTTAATTTGTTAAAATTCTATTACTATATTTATATTTAAAAATCATGAGCATGTCGATTAGGGCAAGAAAGTCCATACATTTTATTTTGTGCATTACTGTATGTCTGTAAAAGTTGTCAACATTTATTATTGATTTTATAAAAAAGTTATTCTTTATGAAATATTTTGCTTGGCCTGAAACCTAAAATTAAGTGATCAGATACCAATTATTTCAAGACATATACAAAGTGTGTCAAAAATATTATTTAGGTAGAGGAGTAAAGTACCTTTACCTGTGACAATATCGTAAACTTTGGTTATAAAAGATGACTTTAGATTTAAGTGGAAATGATATCAACTTTATTTTTTCAAATGAATCTTGTAGTATTTTTTAGGCTAAATTGATTCTTTGATAAATTCTCTTTAAAAAACTATAACACAAGTATAGCGCTAAAGTTACTAATAAATTAGTTATTTATTATTCAAAATCTAAAGAGATGCTTTCGATTGGTACAATTAATCTTAGGAGGCTGTTCTCAACCAGTCCAAGCGTTGATAAGTGAAAAGGTACAAGAAGGCTAATTTTTTGGGAATCTTGTTAACTACTAATTTAGATATTCATTTTTGAAATTGGTTTTATTTTGTACTATAAAGTTGTTGCTTTATTGTTCAAGTTCACTAAAAGTGGTTTTTGATGATATGAATTGGCAAACTATGAGCTACTTTTAAAACTAACGACTACTGCCGACCTTGATTAAACTTTTCTACTAAGGAAAATAATGTATCGTATTTTATTATATGCAGAGTAGCAGTTTTAAAAGTACGTAGTTTTTTTATTAAAAAAAAGAAAGGCAATATTGTATTCTTAGGTGCTAAATTATAATCTGTCTTAAAAATAAAAAACTTCAAAATAGTGGATCAATTCTGATACCTATAGTTCATTTACATGTTATCTGCATCAGAATTATACCTCTGTTTTTATTGGAATGATTGTGAGAGCTCAAAATTAATCAAATCATATCAGAAAACGTTTATTGTGGAACAACTACAAAAAGTAGAAGTTCAACTTTAAAGTTGGTTTTCCACTCTATCTTATTAAGTATACAAAACAGCAGTACAAAATTAATTAATTATTTCCGGAAAAAGTCCCAAGGGATAATTTCTTTTTGAACATTTGTGACCGAAAAATTTAGACTTGTATTGTGTGCTATTCAGTAAAATAATTTCACATCGCAAATAGGAACTAAAACTGACATTTTAAATTAATGTGTAGATCATACACGTTTGCAACTGTTAAATTTTCATTTATTTATCGCTTTGGCTCGAAAACAATTCCGGAAATATTTCGTATTGTCAATTACAATGCAACGAGTGGTCTAAATCTTGCCGGAAATGTTCAGTCCGATTACGAGTAGCTGTTGCAACGACGCTAATGCACTCATGACAATTGTCCAAAAAGCAACGAAAAGCAAGTAGCTGAATGGGGTTTCCCCGACACGCAGTAAAATCTGCATGACGAGTTAGTTGTCACACCAATCTTGGAAAGATGTCCTTCAAGTCAGGAGTGTCCCGTCAGGAAGCCTGTAACAATTCTTAAGTGGTCCCTCTTTCTGCTTACTATTACGTAATACTTGTGCTCTTTACCTGTAAAGTCACTTAGCAGAGTTTTGGACTGTCTCAGCCCTAGTAGACTGATTCAGTATTCTGAATTTTTCTTCCGTTTCTCATCCAGGAGTACTTTACGTATTTTGTGCTTGCCAATACCACAGAAGAGCTCTGGCTTTACAAACAGCGTGACCGCCTCTTTCCTGGCGAGAGCATCCACCTGCTTGTTACCAGGATTCCCAGATTGTCCCGGTATTCAAGCTAAGGTGATCTTATTGCATGTCTCTAGTTTATTCAGTTTTTTACAAGTTCTCACCATCCTTGCGCCGATGACACAACTGCTCAACGCTAAGATTACCGTCTGGCTATCGGACATAATATGGGTATGTATGCCGAGATATCCCCGATTCAAATTAATCTGCACGCAGCGTTCTATTCCGTGTACTTCCGCCTTCCGATAGAAAGATACTAGTGTGCCTATGGGTTTGTAGTATTTGATGCGTGGCCCAAATACCACCGCACCGGTACCCTCAGCCGTTTTTAATTCGTCTGGAATTGGAAATAAAATTTCTCCGGCCGCCCAGTCCTCCTTGTTGCTTAGTGCCGCCCGGAAATTAGCTTTAAATAGGAAGACCCTGCTCACATCGTCTCTGTGATAGAGAAGCAGGGAAGATGTCATCGCCATCATTTTCTAAACTTTTAAAGCGGAGTTGCGCCAGCCTGTCTTCCTGTCAATGACAAGATGGAGAGGAATCAGCCACAAAAGATGATCAATACCATATACACACGAGTCTCTACATTCTCTCTATTTTCTTTCTGGTGGTAAGCTCCGAGAGTTTTTCCCACTAGATGACCGCACCATACGTAATGTTGGGGCCCAGTATTTCAGGCCTGCAACCCCAATTTTTTGTTCGCTGTCCTGGTAGCTTTGTTGATAACATTTACCAGGGGTTCCTTAAAGTTTAGTCTTTTATCTAGTGTGATACCTAGATATTTGACAGAAATACTAAGGCCGATGATCATTTCACCTACCTGGATTAGATTATCAGTCAGTCAGGGCAGAAGCAGTTCAAAACTCTACTACCTGAGTTTACCGGTAAAGAACACAGAGAATATCTAACAGTAAGCAGAATGATGGTCTCATACTTGCTCTGTACAAATATAACAATGTCGACAGCATACCTCTGACAGGAAATCCCTTTGCTAAATAAAATGCAAAAAAAATTTTCCACAAGTAGATTCTACATCAGGGGCAACACCACTCCGCCTTGGGGACATTCACCATAACTGGTCGCTGCTCAAGAGTCTGTTCAGTTGCACTCTATTTATATTTTACTCTAGTAGTCTACGATAACACGGTTAATCGGTTTTTCTGGAATTTCTGGTCGGGATAGAATACACCTCACAACCAGCCAAGTAAAACCTGATAACGATGGTCTGATATGGATGGTTCGTTAGATACCTTCCAGTTTCTGACATATTCTTTAACGCAAAGAGTACCGAACGTAATATCCAGTACCTCCTGCTTGACCATAGTCACAAATGTGGGAACCCTGTCCCCGTTAAAAATATTGAGATTTTTCACCACCAACAATTTTAAGAGTTACTCACCGCTTGACTTGGTGTTGGTGCTGCTCTATTCCGCGTTGTGAGAATTTGCGTCACAGCCTCCGGAGAGACATTATCCTCAGCTGCAAAGTAAGCCGATGCTAATACCACCTTCCCCCTTCTGCCTTGGATGTCAAGTTCCAAAAGTGGGGGGATGAGGTCTCTTGTCAGCAATTATGTAAGGCAAAGATAATTAGTGTTTTTCCTAATTAGGATACATATAGGAGATATTTAACAATTTCTGATTTTTATAAAATGTTTTTGTGTCAACTCGCTTCCAAGATGCGGTGTCTATGGTTACCATCTCTGTAACTTAATCTATCACAGTTTAGAACTAAATGTTGACAATTTTTTAAATAATGTGCAATGTTGAATGTTTTTCCCTAGAAAAATTGACAATTTTACTACTTAATTCACGATAATATAACTTGTGAATACAGAAATGTCGATCTACTATCCTTTTTGCAGTTTAATTTTAAACTGTGACAGATTTTAGTGTGCATAAATAGTAACACAGCACCTGGAAGCGTTCCACCCAAAAACATTTTATAAAAATCAGAAATTTTTAATATCATCAAAACTATCAACTTTAGGTGTAGGAAATAGTTATATCAATAGATAATGTTTAATTTTATATTTTTTGTGCAAAAATACTCATTTAAAATAAGAAAGTTTTTAAAGGTTAAAATTTGTCTACATTTATATCGCTTTCATTCTAATAATATTAAGGAAACTTAAAAAAATCACGAGATCATTAAGGCAATGTTTTAAGATTCTAAAATTCCAAGTCTATGTCAGCAGATCACAGAAAAAAATATGGACGATTTTTGAACGGCATGTCAGTTTTGACATAAAAATTAATAACTCAAAACTATACATTCACATTTTTTACTTGTGGTAAAAGCGGAAGCAACATTTTGTTGAAAATGTTTTAGGGAAAATAGTTAGATCAAACCATAATCGCTATAAAAATTTCGAATTGATATTTTGTGTCGTCCTCTAGAAACTTCTAATGAATAATGACCGTGAATCACCCTGTATAATTTATAAGACTTTGTTGTTAAAGATAATTAAGTAATTTATAACAATATAAAATAAAAAAAGTTAGATAGCATACTGTTATACCACAGGAGGAAACAAAAATTACAAGTTTATATTAATAGTTATTAGAACGAAAAAAAAATTAACTACCTAAGATTTATTTAAAAAAATGTGACAACAAACTTGGTTTTTTTTTGAAGAATTTTAATTTTTTTAATTAAATATTGCGAAAACCTATGAAATGGATATGTATATTCCTTTCTGATGGTGCATAAGTGGTACATTTCAAACGAAAATTGTCAACCAATACAACAGTTTTATTGATCAGATGACGCTTCCTCTTCTGCTTCATCTTTTTGTTCGTTTTTTGATTGTTTTGTTTACAACAATCAATTAGTAGATGGGTTAATAAATGTAGAATTATTTATGATTTCCCTACTCCTCCTATGTTGATGTAGGGGGAACTTGTTGCTTTTTTTGGCATTTCAGCTCTGTTGCGTTGAATTTTTTTAAAATCTTGTTCAAAAAAATTAGGCATCTAATAGTTACTGGCAAAACTATGTCTTTTCAAACCAATTAAAAATTTAATATTGTTTTTCAATTTTTCTTATTTATTATTAGTTTAAGAATTAATGTAATCTAGGTCCAAATTTCTTAGTTTTTGCAACCAGTACACGTCAGACGAAAAATGCATCAAAATGTAAATGATTGTTTCTCATTACAACAATTCCATTTGACATGTTCTATATTTACGTCACCAAACAATTATTGCTCTCAGTCCTCCATTTTAAGTTTAGTATCT
Organism: Abscondita cerata; assembly: GCA_030710515.1. Classification (NCBI taxonomy): domain Eukaryota; kingdom Metazoa; phylum Arthropoda; class Insecta; order Coleoptera; family Lampyridae; genus Abscondita; species Abscondita cerata. The sequence continues at coordinate 331,017 of JALBCR010001070.1, forward strand.
TCTACATTAAATTATATTTTGTTCGATATTGTGCCACTAAAAAAATAGGTATATTTTGATGTTTGGTTTCAATTTTTCTAATTATTATGAGTTCAAGAGTTACTGCCTCATTTACTCAAGGAGTAATGAAATATTTGATAAATTATTATTATGTATTTGAAAAAACATTAACTTGTCGCATCATACGTGTTATTGCAGGATGATAGCTGTAATTAGTTGCATTAAAATCTAAACGGAGAATATACCGTGATGTTGTGCTAGGCAGACGTGTGAGAGGCGTATACAAATTCAAACAATTTGACAAGATTGGACATTTAATGACTCTATTTACCAATTTATGTAAAAATCAAATACATTTTATCCTCCATTTAGGTAAGCTCTCTAATGTTTCCAAAATATTTATCGTAATGTGGATTCTGTATGATACATGCATATTTAAGTTTTGTTCTAATTAATGTAGTATACAAAATTTTTAACATTTTGATATTAAAATCTCTCTCTACTCTTTTAATAAACGTCAACAATTTTAATGATTTACCTACTACCAATATTATAATTATAATTTACAGGTATTTTGCCTCCTAGATATATTCAAATGGAAACATGTTTTCACAATCCGATAATCTAACAAACAAACGTTTTAAAAACAGAAAAGATCCACAGTGAGACCCTTGGGACACCCCAGAATAAACATTAACTTTGTTTAGAAATTGCTTGTGTTATTCTGACTAATTGTTTTTGATTTGAAAGATATATTGTATATTTATAAAATTCAACAAAAAAGAAAAAAAAAATAGAACTTCTACATATATGTGTCTACTCAAATTGGCACCATATTTAAAACTTTTTATTAACGGTTTTTAAAAAAAATGTATTTTTGATAAAAAGTTTTACATGGTCTAACTGCAATTATCACATATCAATTCTTTAAACCTATACAGGGTGTTTCTGAATAAGGGTAACAAAATTCTAGGGTAGATAGGGGGCATCATTTGAGACACTTTTTATTTATAAACTCAAAGGCAACCATGTTCACCCTAGAAGCTACACGTCAAAAACTGTTTTTTGTTTTTTTATGCAATATTCAAAATATCTCTCTTAAAAGTCGGAATCAAAAAAATAATGGGATATAATAATTATAGGTAATTAAAATCTTCATCTTTTTGAACAGCATATCTGGATCTATCTCTAACCGTACTTATGTCGAATGCATTTTTTAATTTTGGTTTTTGTTATTTATTAAAAATTATGCTTAAAACTCAAAAATTTGAAAAAAAATTAGAATTCGAAAATGAAGGCCATTCAATTGCGCTTCTTTCAACGAATGACATGTTTCAATTACAAGCGTCTAGCATGTCTACCATTACAATGTGCTTCGCCGTAAACTAACATCATATTAGCAAAATCTTCAAAAGTATGCTGATTCATGATTTAACTAACAAGAAACACAAATTCAACTAACGTCAAAAACAATTATGCAATTTAAGACGTGAAACATAGCTAACTTAATCGCTCATAAAGTGTCATTAGTTTAAAAGTGTCTGCCTTTTAAGCATGATTTTTTAACAAAAAACAAAAAGAGTTTTGACGTGTAGCTTCTAGGGTAAACATGGTTGCTTACGAGTTTATAAATAAAAAGTGTCTCAAATGATCCCCCGTATCTACCCTAGAATTTTGTCAACCCTATTCAGAAACACCCTGTATACGAGGTTCGTCAAAAATATGAATTTTATTCAAGAGCAAAGTGCCATTATTTTTACAATAAAAAGAATGTTATAATAAAAGTTGTTTTGAATAAAAGTTATATTCAAAAGTAAAATTACAGTCATTTAACATGAAAATTCAAGTTTGATGATTATTCACGTTTTACATTATAAATATTTGCAGTTATAAATTCCAATACTAAATTTATCTCTTTTATCTGTTAAAAATATAATAACATTTCCATTTGTTAATGTTTTCAACAATCTTGCAATTTAAATACGTAATGAATGTATAATAATCATTTATTTGTGAAATAGGAAAATCCGTTCAAAAAATAATTAGTAAACAAACATCACATATTTATACAGAAACAAACATAATTAAATTTAAATTCAATGTACTATATTGTCTGATATTCAGTGTCAAATATTTCATGTCAGTGCATCCTAGATTACTTTAAATGAATCAAACCAGAATAAGTAATACGGAATGATTAGTAAATAATCACCAAACCTGAATTTTCATGCTAAATGGCTGTAATTTTATATTTGGATTTTAAAAACTTTCTTTATAACATTCTTCTGAATTGTAAAAAAATAATGGTACTTTACTCTTGAGGAAAATTTATATTTTTTGACAAACCTCGTCCCCGGGTTAAAGAAATGATATCTGATGCTTGCATTTTAAGTTTTGGATCATGCATTATCAAGAATAACTTTTTTCAAAAATCAATAATAAAGTTTTCCTTATGGTTCCAACTTAAGTAGATACACTATATATTATCTTGGTGATACTGGGTCACCAAGAAAAAAATTAGGTACTAGAAGTAACTAACAAAAGGATATTATGTTTCAATTTTTCTAATCGCTATCAGTTCAGGAATTAGTATATTCTAGATCAGAAATCCCTCGTATTTGTAACAAACACATGTTTCTGTTTCTTCAAATCATCTTAGATCGTGAAGCTAATTTCATTCTAAGACGCTAATTGCGTGACACGGTGAGAATGTACCTATCAATGACTCGGACAAAGGTGAAGAACACCAATTTGCTTTCTCTGACCTAAATTTTTCTTAAACGCGGGTATGCAAAAAGATAACCGGTGAAAACGACTTTCAACCACGATCGGAAATTTCTGTGCGTTAATTTGTTTGGTGCGGCGTACGCAATTGCGTCACCCGAAGCAAATTGCGTTCGTTCTTCCGGTAAATTTACATATTGAGCAACACCTGAAATCGCGCACCTTAACATATAAATTCACAAATTAAGACCAACAATTTTTCATTATCAAAGCAGGTACTTTCGCGTTTAATTAAATTTATAAAGGTCAATGTTATAACATTTTCCACAAAAACCTAATTCCGATCTTTAGGAAGAACATAACGTCGGAAGTCAATGTCACTTACAAGCCAACCTACTTTTATATAATAATTTCATCGCCCAAGATATGCAGGAAAGTGTGCAAAATGCATTTGTTAATCTCCGATTATAATTATAAGACGAAGAAGAAATATTGTAAAATGACTCACTAATTTGTGTCTGGGTTAAAGTGAAAGTAAATACTTTCAGCTCGCGGCGTAGCAACATTCTTGACCATCCATATGCATACTATAAGTACTTTTTATTGTAGGGTTCATCCAGTCGTTATCCAAACCGTTTCACATCACTTACAAGATGTAATGGATGCTGTGAAGAAGAGAGATTGCAGCAGATTCACGTGCGCCAGAATTTCCATACCTCTGGCCTAAAAATAATCGAAAAGAAAATGTAATCAATGGTACAAACATTAATTTTTTTTGTAGATCAGATGGCGAAACTAAAAAGTATATATATTTATTGCGTACATCCTATGGATAACTGTGCTGATGCCAAAATAAGAAAACGTTTTCTATATTTAATGCTAATTAAATTAGTGGGTATATACATCGTATGTCGCTTGCGTAATTCAATTTTATACCTATATTTGCGTATTAATATTATTAATGTTGTTGTTAGAGAGTAGAAATGAATGTTTTTTTTGTACATAATAAAGTTAAGTTATTGATTTAATTGTTTATTGAAGTTTACTTGTTCGTGTTTTTCTTCACATCTCACAAGAAATGTTATGTAAAAAAATTTTAGTGTGATTAAGTTCTAATCTATTACAATCGTGATTTGTAATAAAAAATAAAATCTTTCCTAAACAATACTGAAAAAAGTGTTATGTTATAGTTTATTGAAAAAGTTGTGGACTTCATCAAAATTGAAAATTTTTAAGTAAAAAATAGTAGCGTTTCCAACTTTAGTATTTGTAATTGTACTTTACAACACGAATTCGGTAAAGTATAGAAAATTTTAAAACAAAAGCATGTCAACATTCGTTTTTCTTACTTGTTGTCGAGATCACAATATTATTCCCTATTTGTTAAAAATCAAAATTCACGTTCAAACCTGCTCTTCTAAGAATATTTTGAACAAAGTTAATCTTGTTTTAATACGTCAACCTATTAAACAGATCTGATGTGATTTAGATATCGTTTCTGAACAACTCTTCCATCTACATTAATTTTCAGCAATCAGACATTTCATTAAAATTATCTTCGAAAGCCCGTTCTAAAAATTTAAGTCTCCTTTGTCTAAGTCACTCAGACTTTCTATATTTTCAACTGCCCCCCCTCTCTATTAATTTATCTAACTACAAACTTAACTTTGAACAAACATTTGTTTTTCCAAAGGCTTAAATTTTGCTATCACACCTAATCATATTCCTCAAGACGGAATCACTTGTGGCCTAGACTTTTTCTCTTCCTATTGCTCATCCGATTCGGACTTCGGACTTAGACTAAAAAATTCTGCAATCATCTAAAGTTCCCAATCCTAACATATCCAAGTCAGAAAAAACTTTTAAAAGATAAAGCGAATGCTCAATTTACTGGACAGGTCAAGTGGCACCTCATATGAAAGATTTTGTAATTATCTATTCAACCAAATACATTTTATTTCAAGAAGGGGGCTGAAGGGATGCCAAAAACCTCCTTTTTTCAGGAAACAATATAAAATGCAAAAAATGCCGAACTAGTTGGTAAGATCAATTCAAGTTTGATCTCGTATTGATAAAATGTCTCTGTATATGCTAACAAGGGCCCCCTTTGGAATAAAATGTATTTGGTTGAATAGAGAATGCAATACCTATCATATGAGGTATCACTTAACCCGTTCTGTAGATTGAGATTTTCGAGGTGAGGGCTGCCGGCCGGGGCACTCTGTTCTTATGTCAAGGCAAATTTTACTGTTAATAAATATCTCCTGTATACACAAATTGGCATTCTCCTTCATATTGCAGTATTTTCTGATTATTTTTTTATTTTCGAAAATAAGGTTGTCGGGGGCCTTTGGGGCTTCCTGCTCGAAATAATAGCTGCACAGAGAATTGAAAAAGCTTTCATATGAGATACTGGTCAATCTATTATGCCATTTAAGAATTTGTCTCCGGAAGATGTCCCCCTCCAAACAAAAATTGACTTCCAAACTTCCAAAAACGATCTGTTTTGTTTTGGGCCACCTTGTATAATAAAATCCCTTTATACAATTATGTGTTGGGTCAACAAAAAAATTGTTTAGCATAATTAAACAAAAGAATAATTAAATATTGTTCATTGTCGTTCTTCAAACTGTTGTGTTCTTTCACTCAACATTTGGTTTTTTATTTCACTTTTTTTATTTGTCGATAATACTCTAGCTTTTTGTCACGTTGTTCTTCTATCCTTTAGTGTTGTGGTTTTATTTTATCCTTTCAAGGGTCTTCCTCTTTTCCTTTGTTAGTAGCTTTTGTTTCTCATACTTTCTTTCCTGTTTATTGTTTTTCAACCTTTAAAAGTGTTCCCACCAGGTAAGTTGTTTCTGTTGAATGTATTCGGGTATCATCGCTATTTCCAGTTTTTCTTGTATTGAGTTATTCTTTGTTTGATCCCTCAGTGACGTTCTCGTCAACCTTTTAAGTACTTCATCTCTCTTGCTTGGATGTTACTTTACTTTTACTTTAGTTTGTCGAGACACTTCCCAGAGAGCACTAATATTTTTGCGGACGTCCACCAAAGATCCACATAGTGTTCATTCATCCATGAACAAATGTGAGGTTTATAGAAGTTTTTCTATGGATGTCCACTGTACTTCTCACAAAGTATATCCAAAGGACGTTCGTAGGTTTTCCAGTTTCTATAATAATGTTATATATTGATTTTATTTGTGGGAGCATTATCTAGCGGTGTAAGCGCTAGTTAAATAAGTTGGTCACCAGCGGCGTGGCTGGTTCCCTTCCAGTAAACAAAAGAAATTTTTCAAGCCAATTAGGTAGTAAAAAGTAAATCCTAAATTTGTTTTTGTATTTCTGTACTAATTATATTTACTATGTTGACACCTTATGGACGTCTACTAGAGGATTTTAAATGTATACAGTTGTGACAAATGGATACTAAGTGGACATCTACTAAATGTCCAAAGAACAAAAACTGTTTCCTGTTTTCTTACTTCTTCAATTGTGACGCCTAAGTATTAAAACTGTTGTAAATACTCTATAATTGCCAAAAATTTTTCTATGTGTTTAAATTCTATTATAGTTCTTTTTCGTTTGGAACCAATAAATCATCCGCAAACGAGCACTCCGTTATATCTACTTTTTGAAGATCTCTATATCTCAATGTTACTTTTTGTTTTTTATAATATTGGTATAGTTTAGACCATATTCTTTTCTTGTTGACTCTTTCAAACGCTTGTTGTAAATTGATAAATGTTAGGCACAGTTTCTTGCTGTAGCATAGTGTTTTATTTATAATTTCTTTAGTAGTAAATATATGATCTTGGAGCACTGTGTTGTTTTCTGAATTGGCTTTGAGATCCAGTCAGCGTTGTAATTATTTTTTAGATAATCTTTACACAATCTGAAATATACTTTCATGAGTATGCTTAATAAAGATATTCTTCTATAATTTTTGCACTCACGTCTGCCTCCTCTTTTATATCTCGGTAAGAATAAAACTATTTCCTAGTATTTCGGTATAACCTTATTTTTCCAGAGTTTATTGAAAATATTTAGTAATGTAGTCTAAATCAAAGACCCTATTATACGGTCTTTGGTCTAACGTATCAAACGCTACCTATTGACTCACAGATCGCCAGAAAAACCCTGATAGATTTTTGTGTTATTGAAGAAATAAATACAAACATTTTTACAATCAAATCGTGCGTAGAACTAGCCGCTGACCATTTGTCTCTTATTCTCATTCCATTCAAAGATAACACATGTACAGATAAGAGCAATACTAAAACAAATTGGGATTATTTTTGAACTAGCCTAACGGATAACATAAATTTAAAAATACCACTTAACACTAAACACGACATAGAAAAAGGTGTAATTGAATTAACCAACACATTTAATAAACTGCATGGGTAGCCACATCCACCAAGAAAAACCTCAGCCCCTTAATCTTAAAAGAAAAAATACGCTCGAGGAAACGCTGGCAAACTACTAGATCAGAAGCAGACAATTGTGCCCTGAAACGGACCTCTATTTTTGCTACACAAAAATCAAGGAGTCAAATGGTCAATGGGCTTGCAGCAGTAAAAGAAACAGCAGAAACCTTTGTTGAGCACTTAGCTAATGTGTTCAAACTTATTCCTAGTCAAAGTCCTAAAGTAGACGCTAAAATAATGAGTTTTTCTATCAAGCCATTTAAGATCTTAAAAGTACAACAAGTAATAGATAAGGACATTAATCTCAAAAAGGCGGCAGACTTTGACCTTATTATTGGGAAGATTATCAAACCTGAAATTACTGTCCCAGCGATTACCAAAGTATTCAACGCCATCCTCACTATTAGATACTACCCAGTTTCTTGAAAAGTGGCCGTAATAACAATGATACAGAAACCTGGGAAAACACCTACTAATCCCATTTCTTGTAGACCAATTAGGCTCCTTCTAATTCTCTGTAAAGTTTTTGAAAAGCTACTTCCAAAAAACTCCAGCCAATACTGGATAAAAAAATTAATAGCCAATCACCAGTTCGGTTTTTGACAACAACACGCAACTGTAGAACAAATCTACCAAATAGTAGATCAAATACATATCGTCTTTGATGAACATAGATATTGCTCCACGGAGTTCTTAGACGTATCTCAGGCCTTCGACAAGGTCTGGCACCTGGAACTATTATACAGGGTGTTTCATTAATCAGTACAGAAAATGAAACTGGAGATTCCTTGCAAAATTTAAAAGGGGTTTAACATAAAAAAATTTCCTTAAAGCCTCCCCTGAAGAGTTAGACAATCTGTAGCAATGCTAGGTAGCGTTAACGGAAATTTATTCAAAAGAATAAGAGCCTGTATTCAAGAAAATGGTGCCCATTTTGAACACTCTCTGAAATAATATTGTTAATTTAAATTAAAAATGATAGTTAATAATAATATTGTTATTTATGTCAAACTTGCATACGCAACTTATTAATTAAAAATTCTGCAAGTTTGCTTAATTTATTTTTTTGGTGAAAAAGTATTGAGTTTACGTGAAATTTTTAAGAGACAAAAAAGTTTTTAATTGAATTGGCCCTCCAAAATCTGAATTTTAAAATTGAAAAAAAAATTAGTTAAAAAGTTCTGGTAAAAACTCTAAGGGGTAGTAAGACTCACCCCTTGCAGAGAACAAGGGTGAATAAAATTATAAAATTATGGAGGCTTCTTGGTAGTAGTATTTGAATGTTTAGATTTCTTTTTTATTTCAAGTCATTTCAGAAAAATCGATTAATGTGAATTTTTACACATCTTTAAGGGGCTGTAACTCTTCAGGGGAGGCTTTAAGAAAAATTTTTTTTATGTTAAACCCCTTTAAATTTTGCAAGGAATCTCCAGTTTCATTTTCTGTACTGATTAATGAAACACCCTGTATAAACTAAAAAAGCTTTTGCTACACCAATCCTATGGCGAATTTGCAAACATCTTTTTCATATTTTTTATTATCTTTGTTCTTATTTTGTAAAAATAAGTGTTTAATTTCCATTTTTCCATTATTTCTTCTTTAGTTATTCAATTCTTCAGCACCTTCTTTGTTTCTTATATTGTTGGTTTGCAACGATGTTCCATTCGTAAGTGATTTTAACACTGTAAAATAATTTCTGATTGCCTTTACTATTTTCTTCATCTGTTCTCTAAAATACTTCCATGCGTTTTTCTCCTCTAATCCTTCGCTCTTTATATTTAGTATATATGATTCCATTTTTATTGCTTAGAATTGTATCCATTTTTGTTTCTTTAAACGTACTAGTTTCTTAAAATTTTCAAACCAGACAGTTGTTTTGTTTGAAGATATTGTACTGGTACCGTACAATTGTATCACGGCTTTCAATAAACTATTTTTAAACAGTTTAACAGTTATTGTTTAGATTTCTATACTAATATTTTCTGTTTACTTCTTTGTCATTGAGTTTGTTCTGACTTAATTGATTGATGTTTTGTTTTCTCTGTGATGGCTTGTAGCTCAATCTTCATTTTACATTTTTTTTGCTATGATCGCTGTATATTTTCGAGCTTCTGTTTACCTTAACGTCTACAACATTTCTTCGATTATTCTTTTTCACTAGTATCCAGTCAATTAAAGATCTCCCATTTCAGATCGGGGCTTCTCTTGTATACTGATGTTTCTTTTTATTCTGGTAAAAAGTATTTGTTATTATTAAGTCATTTTGAGTGCAATCTTTCTTTGTTCCTATTCTTTGTATTTTCACCAAATTTTCCTATAATAATAATAATAATAATATATGCTGTATTAAGCATAATAATAATTTTATGCAAGATATGAGAAAAAGAATAATACATGTTTATCATTAAAAGTAAGAACAATTTAAAAATAGCTGTATCAATTTTTACATCAGCTTCAATCGGATGTAACTACAAATTGGCTGCAGAAGCAGCCATCCGTTATTAATAGTTACACCCTTGATTAATACAAAACAACAAGAGGGACACCAACACGATTAGTACAAGAACTAAAGTACTGAACACACCACTGATTAAGAATAACGACTAACGCGAACAAATCTACCTAGGTTTATCACTGCAATTTGTGGTTAAGAATTAATATTTTTAGTTGATTGTTGAAAACTGCAACAGAATATAGCTTTAAGCTATTAGGCTTTAAGGTATTATATGACATTCAAATGTCGTAAGGGAAAGATTTTCTAGAAGTTTCAAGATGGAACCTTGGTAAATCAACTATATCTTTTCTTCTTATATACTGACTTCCAGAAAAATTGGAACACCTAGAAGTTGTTGCACGATTTTAATGAAATTTTCAGGAAACGTCTATTTTCATTAAACAAAGTAATGATTAAAATTTGAATAAAATCTAGCCAGTAGTTTTTGTTTTATTGCCTGTTGTTTCCATAGCACATAGTAACAATAAATTTGAAGTATTAGACCATTTAGTAACTGTCAAGTTTGCAAATTGTTGTTGTTTCTTCACAATTTCATTCTGAACTTGAAAACAATGCCGAGAGTACGTCAACATCAACATTTTGTTCAATTAAGTGATTTTGAACGTGGCCGTATTATTGGTATGAGAAAGGCCGGACTTTCGTTAAGAGAAATTGCTCGTCGTGTAAACCGAAATGTTTTATTAGTATTGAGATGTTGGTCCAAATGGTCCGAGAAAGGGGTTCAACATCGTCGCCGTGGATCTGGACGTCCTCGAAGGACTACAGATCGCGAAGGACGTCGCTTAAGAGTTTTGGCCACAAGAGATAGATTTTCAACAACTCGATCAATTGCAAATGATTGGATGAGAGGTACAGGACTTAGGATGTCAATGTCATCTGTTTATCGCCGGATAAGATCTTATGGGTTGCGTTCATATCGTCTTCCTCTTACACCACTTCACCGTCTACGCAGACTAAAGTGAAGCAACGAAAGGATTAATTGGGCGCAAGAATGGCATTAAATTGTGTTTAGTGACGAGTTCCGATTTTGCTTGTGGACCTACGATGGTCGTAGAAGGGTCAGACGGATGCCTGGAGAACGTAAAAATCCAACATTTTTTGTGGAACGCAACACAGCCCTCACTCAAGGAGTTACGATATGGGGTGCAATATGTTATGGTAGCAGATCACCCTTGGTCTTTATTGACGGCAACCTTAACGCAGCTGGTTACATTGCTAATGTGCTATAACCAGTTGACCTTCCATATCTTCAGGGGCTGCAAAATCCCTTTTCCAGCAGGATAATGCGCTCTCTCATACGGCAAGGGCTACAACACGGTTTTTGGAAAAATCTAACATTGCCGTCCTTCCATAGCCTGCTCGGTCGCCTAATTTGTCGCCAATTGAACATGTATGGGATATGATTGGTAAGCGACTGGGTAATTTACCACACTCTTCAGATAATTTACACGATTTTCAGCAACGGATTCAAGAAACTTGGGATGATATACCACAAGCAGCTATAGATCACTTAATTGATAGCAAGCCAAGCCGTCTAGACGAGTGCATTACAAATAGTGGCAGAGCAACTCACTATTGAAAAACTGTTTATGCTTTTGTTTTTTTGTTTTTAAATTTTAAATATCACTTTGTTTAATAAAAATAGACGTTTCCTGAAAATTTCATTAGAATCGTTCAACAACTTCAAGGTGTTGCAATTTTTTTGGAAGTCAGTATATGTTTACATTGTGCACGGTGGTTCTAAATGTAATTCTGTTATAGAGGTATGATAGAGTTTCCGTTAATAACAATTTATGGTAAAACACATCCAACCGGTTACTTCAAGAATATGCGAGATATGTTGGCGACCACTAATACCATATATAAATCGTAAGCAGCTATTCTGGATTACTTGAATTCTACATTTATGGTGTAGCTTATACAATTTCTATAAATAACGTCACAATGGCTAAAAATAAATAAAATTAGAGAATCGCAAGGCATCATTTTTGTTGTTTATTTGAAATGGAGCTTTTGGTGTATAACATTTTTTAACTTGAATAAGATCTTCTTACTAATAAATTAATATGTTGTATACATTTTAAATCTTCATCAAGTATAAGCCCTAAGTCCTTAACCCTTTCCGTACGGCTGACGCAGCATATGCGACACCGAGGATATGTGCCGCACAGACGACTGTCGCATATGGTCGACGACATGTATACTGTCTTCTAGACTGCTGTCGGTTGGGATGCGACGCATATAATGTTTAGATTTGGCATGTAGACTGCTGTCGCATCGTTTGCGTTCACTGCATACTAACTGCTCAGGCGGTTGACGCATATGTTCGACACCGTCAATCATATGCGACATCCGGGAACCTTGCAAGTTCACTGTTAGTCGAATGCAGTGTTTATATTCTTGCGCCAGTCTGTCTTAAAATGTCGTCGGAGAATCACGCTGGTCCGTCGAGGATCTCTTCCAGACCAAAAAACGAAAACCAATGATGAAGTGAATTTAGATAACAATTCAAGGAATATTGAAAATTCGATATTGTTTCGGGTCGAGAAGATTTTCGGCCTAAGAAGCACGTATTTGACAATAGCAGTAGTGGTATAAAGAATAAAAATCTGTTAAATGAGACTTTAGAGGTAAACTACTTAAATTTATTTACTGAAGAACTTGCCACTATTATTATAGCCGAAACTAATCTGTATGCGCAAGAACAAGAAGCAAAGGATTGGAAAGATATTGACCTTTCTGAGCTTTTTGTTTTTATATCTCTAACTTTGCTAATGCCTCATGTGAAAAAAACGGACATAAAAGATTATTGGTCAAAAGATAGTTTGATGCATACTCCCATTTTTGGTAAAAATTAGTCGTGATAGATACCTTACTATGTTGAAATATCTACATTTTTCCAATAATGCCGAAGGCGACCCTAATGATCGTATGCGTAAGATAGGAGTTGTAATAAAAACAATAAAATCACAATTTCAAAGTCAGTTTTACCCGTTCGAAAATCTCGTTATCGATGAGAGCATGATTTTATTTAAAGGTCGCCTGAGTTTCAAACAATATATTAAAACAAAACGACACCGTTTTGGACTAAAGCTCTACGTTTTGTGTGATTGTGAAACGGGGTTCGTTTTAGATTTCCTGGTATATATCGGAAAAACCACTGACATAACACTCATCGACAATCTTGGTTCATCTGGTTCGGTTGTAGTTAAATTTTGGAACCGTATTTGAACAAAGGGCATACTTTTTATAGTGACAATTATTATACTCGCCCCTCGTTATCAACATTTCTTTATAATACCAAAACTAATTCCTGCGGAACTGTCCATCAAAACAGAAAGCAGATGCCCGATTTAAAAAAAAAAAAACTGAAAAGGGGCGAAAACGACTGGAAAAGTTGTGCGAACATACTAGCCTTAAAATGGAGGGATCGTCGGGACGTGGTTATGTTGTCAACTTTCCACGAGAATAAAGTAGTAACACTTCAAAAAATTGAGAGGTTAACACAGCAACATCAGAAGAAACCTTTATGCGTAATTGACTATAATGGACAAATGGGCGCTATTGATCGTTCGAACATGATGATAAGCTCCGTAGACAGTACACGAAAAACCATCAAGTGGTACAAGAAGATATTTTTTCATACACTAGATCTATGTATGTTGAATGCCTATGCGTTGTATTACACTCAAAATGCCAAAAGGTCCTGTTTCCCAAATTTCATCGGAAAGTTATACACCAACTCTTGTAGAGGTTTGTTTACATTTCCTTATTTATTTTTCCATAAAATACAATTTGTTTCATTTTCAGATACTCGAATAGAAAACACCAGACCGAGTCGACGTGACGTTGGCACTGTCAGACTGATAGAGAGACATTTCCCGGAAGAAATTCTCCGTAAAATGGAAAATTGCAAAGACTACTAAGTATAATTTGTGCCCAAACTAAAAATAATGTGAAAAAGCTTAAGGAGACTAGGTTTATGTGCAAAGACTGTGACGTTAGACTCTGTATTCCGTGTTTCAGAATTTATCACGAAAAAAGAAATTTTTAGTTATAAAAAAATAATGTTAGCTTAATATGTTTTTTGAAATATTTTTGATTTTTATAACTTACATTATTATTTCTAGAATAAATGTTTATTTTGTTAGTATATTGCACTTTTACAATAAATATCATGCTTCCACAACTTACGAGTATAGTGTTGCACATAGTCGACACTCGTCTGTTCGGCACGGTCTAAAGTTCCGTCTGTACGGACCGAATTATCGCGTAAGGCTGCCGTACGAAAAGGGTTAACACTCTGTGAAATAGGAATCTGAAAATTATTGATACATGAAACAAGGTTCTCAGCAATAACTACGCCGTTTGATTTTCTACCAAAAAGAGTGACTGAGCATTCACTAGTATTAATAGAGAGTTGACGCTCTTTAGAAGAAATGTAAATTTCTTGAAGATCTTTGTTTAGTTTTATAATATCTTCATTGTATTGATCAGCTTTAATCGTTCTAAATATTGACTATCATCCGTGTATGTGAGTATACTATTGTGAACTTATTTTTTTTAATTAATTATTTATTTATGGTTTTCAAAGGGCAACTTTTAATGATCAGGATGTAATGAATCATAAACAGTAAGGGTGCTGTGCTCACCTATTTGGGACAGAACTGGGTAACTTCCAAATTGATCATACAGCTTCCGTCTGGACTAAAGGGAGGGGGATCTTTTTAGGAGTAGGGACATGAAACAAGAACAACAAGCTTACCGCCTATTGTTACTTAGAAATACATCTTTGGCGGACTTACCCCGGCCCCTGCCTTTATAAATCTCTTGACCTACCTACCTAGTGCCTGTCTACCTAAATATCTTAAAAACTGCAGGCGCTTTAAAACAACTGATACTAAAGCATCCGGCATACAGCCTGCAAGCTTATTTTTGTATTACACAAGACCCCCAAAACCATTTCACTATCTAATCTTTAATTATTTATACGACACATATTTATTTTGACACTTTATTATAATGGTGGACACAAGTGAACAATAAATGGTGAAAAATATTGACCCTAGTATCGTACCTTGAGTAACTCCAAAATAATATTTAACAAACTCGAGGAAGCATTGGCAAAACAAACTACATGTATTCTGCATGTAATACATCTTGTTATTAATTTAATATTAATCAACAACAACAATAAAGTTCAATATTGCTATGAGTAATTTATGATTAATAGTATGAAATGCCTTAGAATAATGAATCATTACTGGCGCAGCTATGTTTCTAGCATCAATAGCTCTAAAGATGTTATCAGTGACCTCTATAAGTTTTTGAAATATTGTTGAGATAACATGCAGAATACTGATAGGTCTAAAATCTTTGATTTTTGAAGCACCGGGTTTTTTGGAATTAATGTAATTTTGCAATTTTCAAAGATGACGGAAAAAACCCAGATGAAATAAAAGTGTTAAACATATGGCGTAAATATTGTAATATAAATGGTCAACACAATTTAATCATATGCAATGTAATGCCATCATAGTCATCTGCGCTAGATGAAATTGTTTTCAACGCATTTTGAACCGTAATTTCTTGAAAAGCAAGAAGTTGTGATGCGTTTGGAGGAAAATTGTTGACATAAAAATTTATAAATTCTGAATCGGGCGCATCAGACAATTGAACAGAGGAAAAGTGTAGATTCAGTGGCTCAGAAGCACCTGTCAAAAGTCCTAATGTGGCTGGCTTATTAAAAATATTAACTTTTGTTAAAGCCGACCAAATGTACTTTTTATTTTTAGTTGCAAGGAAAGAATTTAAATAGCGCCGCTTCTTTTTTCTCACTACAAAATATAAGTAGTTTTTTAATCCTTTATACTAATTCCAATCGCCAGTACATTTAATACGTTAAATTTATTATAAGCTTAAGATATCATAAATTTGATGTTTTTGTAATCCACTGCATGGTTAAATGTATGGGTTTTAAAAAGTGCATGAAGGTCAAACAATGGAAGCAAACTGTTCAGTTAATTGAATTTTGTTGTCAATATCTCTATACCAAACATATGGAACCATTGCACTGAATAAAGATCTCCAATAAAAATGTCAAAATCAAAATGTGAGTAACAGGGATATGTACGAGTGACTAAGATATCAGATTGTTTATAAAAGGACGCTGCAGTAGACAAGAGAATGGTCAGCAACTTTATGCACAGCAAACACTCCAGAGTTAGCTACCACAAATCTACAAAAAAAAATTATGAGGTCTATTAATGGTGCAGAAAAATCGGTAATTCTAGTAGGTTCTACGGTTATTTGTTTCAAATAGTAAACTTTTAAATATAGAAAATCGATTTTAAACAATCAATATTAAAATCTTCAGTGCAAAACTCATCAGAGAAAGACGTAACCGTTGCAAGTTTCGTCAAATTTATTTAAAAAAAGTTATTTAAATTATGATTAGAGCGTTATATTTTGTCTTTAGAGTCGAAACGTCATGACGTAAATATCTGTAAGAGTTTTTTGTTCAATTTTTATTGTTAGCCACAAGTTACTTTAATAACAAGTAGGTTTTATTGCGATTTGGCTATATCAAAAATATAGTTTCAAGAAAAAAATTGCTTACATGAAATCAAAACTGGGAGTAGCTTTAGATACGTTTTTAATTTATAAAGATCATTTAGAAAAAATAAAACAAAAAATGAAAACAAGAAATAATGTCATTCAAAAATTAGGTGGAACAACTTGGGGAAAGGATACAAAGACACTTCGTACAGCTGCATTGGCATTAGTTTATTCTACAGCAGAATATTGTGCTCCTGTTTGGTTGAATAGTTGTCTTACAAAAAAAATAGATTGAATTGCACTACGCGTATAATTAGTGGAACCATTGCATCTCTCTATTGGCTTCCTGTTCTTTGTAATATTACTCCATCGAAGATTTGACAAAAGCTGCGTTAAAACGAGAATGGGATAAATGCCAACATAACAAAAACTTACTAATTTAAAATGACATTGAGAATTCTCAGCTAAATGACCTAAATCTCAAAGTCCTGTATGGTTGCAAGACTACTTAACTACGGATTTTTCTGAAGTTTAAGAGTGGAAAAAATTATGGTTTGGAGTTGATGTTTTCAATAAGCATCTCATTGATGATCCCGGGCTTTGATCAAAAAATTGGTCAAAAGTAAATCGCATAAGAACAGGCTATTCAAAAATGCAACTCTATGTTGTTCAAATGGGGTGCGATTTCTAATCCAAATTGTGAGTGTGGAAACGAACCAGAGACCGTTACACATATTGTACAGGATTGTCAATTAACGATGTTTAAAGGAGGGTTTGCAAACATTCATAATTTAACGAATGAAGCTATATTATTACTTACTAATCTGAAGGACATTTGAAGTTTAGTAGTATTTTGTATTCTCTGTCCTGATTATCTGTTTCTCTACTATGTTTTTGTCATTGCCGTAATAGTAGTATAATAAAACATGAAATTAAGTTAATTGAATATTGAATTAATGAAACAATAATTAGTTTTAAATTAAGTATGGAGTTAAATGTACGTGTACAGTATGAATGAAGGCCATTTGGGATTGATGGAAAATATCGATGTCGATGTATGTTTGTAAGCTGTTATATAATCTGCACATTTCATAAATTGGCGAATGACGCATGATATTAGAATTATATTTCATAATATAGAAAGTTGACTGATTTCGCAGACTCTGTGTGGAATATTAAAACGCAGTAACGATAGTGCATGACTATCGTCGACATTAACCGTCGAGGCTCTAGTGACTCAAATAGAAACTTTTTCAGTAAATTATCTTGCGGAAAACCTCTAGTAGGATATATAAGATTAAGTCGAAACCATAAAGTTTTCAATGATCTACGTTGAACAGTTTCTAACAAATGAATATCATAAATATTAATGAGGTCTCCAAATTATGGCGGCATACTCTAGTTTCGATCTAACGAGGGAATTATAAAGACTGATTAATCCATCATTTCTATCAAATTTACGGATATTACGAATTATGAATCCTAACGTTCTAAGACACGAAGAAACTGTGCTGATGGTATGGTCATTTAAAGTAAGCTTGGAATCCAATGTAACTCCAAGATCCCGCGCAGATGTTACTCTTTGAAGAAAGTGATTCTTTGCCGGTAGAAATTAAAGCAGAAGCTGAAGAAGTAACCCTGCAACTGTTGTCGGCCAAATCTAAAGATGCGTACATAAAAGAATTTACTACCTTTAATGAATGGAGAGAGAAAGAGGTGTTAACATCATAAACGTGGACGTCCTGTTGTCTTATTTTTTAAATGTAAGAAGCAAGCTTGCCTCCTCGTCGATGTGGACGAAATATTCAATGTTAAGAGCAACTTTAAATGTGCATAGAAATATTGACATATCAAAATACGGCAAATTAATTGTTTATCTTAAGAGCCAATCAAAAAACTACAAGGCAAAGAAGGCAAAAGTGCTTGAGAGGGGACACATCGAACAATTTTTAAAAACAGCATCTGATGAAAAGTACTTAATGATTTTCTTCTTCTTTTCTTTTGTATTGGTATCTTAAATATTTTAAATATTTTTAGGTTGCTGTCATAATGGGTGTTTGTGGAGGTTTACGATGCAATGAACTGGTAAACTTAAATATTGAACATGTGAAAGATAAAGGATCTTTTATCTACGTGTCCATCCCAGAAACAAAGTCCAATATGTCAAGAAGTTTCACTGTATTAGACCGGGGATTCCCAAAGTGGTCCAGGTGGACCCCCAGGGGTCCACGGGAACCCGATAGGGTCTACGCTTGCGTGAAAAAAAAATGGGGGTCCACAACTCGTTAACGGGGGTCTATAAAAATGACTTCTCCTATGAATATAGGAAGACAATATTATAAGGAGCTCAGCAATTGTTTTTGTAAGAACTTGCATATTCCATATTCAGAAAGAGCGTGTCAAAAGCGTGTAAAGTCGTGTCTGAACTTGCATGAACTTGTTGGATTTTTCTTTAATATAAATACGAATGCGAATGATAAACATTACTCAGTTGTTTCCGGAATTTCAAAAAAGAAAGTGTACCTATATAAGTGTTCACCAGTGACGGAAGTAGTTTTCAGACTTTTGAAAATTAAAGTGAATTGATATTATTGTTTGCCAGTGTTGGAAAAGTAAGTACCTACCTATCTATTTGTTAGCAACTTGTATCTTAAAAGCCACTTCTATTATGTTTGTTAAATCATTTTAAGATTACTTAACAAACATTTTTTTCATATTTACAGGTAAGTAATTGATACGAAACATGGCTGAATCTAAGAAGAAGTGTCGACAGTACAGTGTTGAATATTTGAAATTTGGTTTTCTTCCATCAAATACAGACAAGCGATTGCCCATGTGTCTTTTATGCAACAAAGTCTTGAGCAATGACTCTATGAAACCATCGAAGCTGGAAGATCATCTAAGAAGGTGTCATCCTGACAAAATAGGTAAGGATTTGAAATATTTCCAAACATTGAAGGAAAAGTATGAAAAGAGACCCACCGTGCATAGTATGTTCGCTTCAACGTCTGAAAGCAACGACGATGGCTTGCGGGCATCTTACAATATCTCATTACTTATAGCAAAATCTGGGAAACCGCATACCATTGGAGAGGAGTTAATTTTGCCTGCTGTTGAAGAGGTCTTAAAACTGTCCTGCACAAATCTTCATTTGACATACTTAAAAGAATTCCTTTGAGTAACAACACTGTACAAAGACGTATTGATGAAATGAGCTCTGATGTTGAAAGTTTCTTGTGTAATTATCTGCAAACAACTCATTTTTCTATTCAACTGGACGAGTCAACTTTACCTGGCAATGAAGCATTATTATTGGCATATGTTCGATTTATCAAAGGCGAACAAATGTTTGAAGAGTTACTATTCGCGAAAACTTTGAAGACTGACACTAAAGGTGAATCAATTTTTAATGTTCTGAATGATTTTTTACGGAAAAATCAATTGCATTCACAAACATTATTTCGGTGGCAACAGATGGAGCTCCTGCCATGGTCGGGCGATATCGTGGGTTTATAAGTCATCTTAAAAGGATTATACCAGAGGTAATTGCAATTCACTGTGTCATCCACCGACAACATCTAGTAGCGAAAAATTGAGTGATAGATTGCACCAAGCGCTTCAATTTGTGATTAATGCAGTTAACAAAATAAGAAGCAATGCATTAAATACGCGCTTATTTGCACAGTTGTGCGAAGAAAATGATGAGGACTTCCAACGATTGCTGCTACATACCGAAGTACGCTGGTTGTCGAAAGGTGCATGTCTATCAAGATTCTATTTGCTTTTCGACTCTGTTTTAGAGTTTCTGAACACTAAAGATCCTGTTTTAAAAGAAAACCTCATGAATTTCAAAGCAGACATTGCGTATTTGACAGATTTGTTCAAAAATTCAATGACCTCAACCTACAGTTACAAGGGGACAGCCTCAATTTGATAAAAACAAAGAGTGAAATTTCAGCTTTTCTTGGTAAACTGAAACTTATGAAGCAAAATATTGGTCGACGTGAATTTTCCCAGTTTCCAAATTTATCGCAGGTAGAATGCCTCGACGAAGATATTCAGACGTATGTTCAACATTTGATTGCCCTGTATGATGATTTTAAAATCAGATTTGAAGACATTCTGTCGATGGATATACCACCATGGATAATAAATCCATATGATGAAACTGAAGTGGAAAATGTGGTACTGCAAGAAGAGCTACTCGAGCTTAGCACTAATGAGGAGCTCAAAGTAGCATTCAAAAGAGGGTATCAATCATTTTGGCTGCAGGCACAAATACCTGAAAAATATCCAGGACTGTGGGGGAATTGTGCAAAAATTTCTCATAGCGTTTCCTTCGTCATATCTTGTCGAACGCAGTTTTAGTGCCGTAACAAACTTGTTGACAAAAAAACGGAGCAGATTAAATATTACAGAGCGAGGAGATTTACGGTTATACTTAACTAAACTCAAGCCAAATATTGATAATTTGCTGTCAATTCACCAAGTACATCCCTCCCATTAAAATTATAACTTTTATCTCAGATTACAATGGTAATCTGAGATAAAGTTAACATCGTTCATAATGATTATTATTTTAAAACAGTCGCAATATAATTAAAGTTTTGATTATATTGCGACTGTTTTTAAAATAATAATCATTATTAGTTTTGATGTTAAATTTTGATTCTACTAAGACTGTTATAACAACATAATTAAAAGTGTAGTAATTTTTGTGTTTGAATAAATAGCTACAAAACAAGAAAATATTTATTTTACTTTTACCACTCCGAAGTGGGAGATTATTGGTTTCTTGTACTGTGAGTCAATCTTAGAATACAAAAAGTAAAGTAGGAATCCAACTGTTGGATGAAGACGCTTTTAGACTGGCTTTGAAACTTAGCTTGAATGACAATACTCACAGCATAATCAAAGCAATATAAATTCTCACCTTTTTCGAAAACTTTCAACTCATAGTTGATTTAAAAATAGCCACAACACAGATTTACATAGACATATACTTTTTTCGGGTTTTGGAAGTAAGTTAGTAAATGTAATAGCTGCAGGGGGTCCACCAGATCCAGCAAAATGTTTAAAGTGGTCTATGAGAAAAAAAGTATGGGAACCGTACTATTTCGCAGAGGAAGATTTTTTTGCGATATATAAATTCAAAATGCACCGTGCAACCTGTGGGAATTAACACTATTTCCAAATCCCTCACATATTGCTTTTTTCTTAAAACTCTAGACGCTAAATCCTACACGGGCCATAGTATGCGCCGTTCTTTGGCGACTTGTTGGCTAATGCTGGTGGTGATATTCTCACTCTTAAGAGGCACGGTGCGTGGAGGTCATCTAGTGTTGTTAGAGGGTATATAAGAAGAAAGCGAGTCAAATAAAATCAATATTGCTAGAAAATTCAAAGGAAAGAAATCCAGCACAAATAAAGACATTAAATTGAGAAGTATTTTATTGTAACGTTTAGTAATTTTTTTGTAAATTGTAGTCTTGAATTCGAAGAAGTAAATCTACAATCTAGCTTGCTGAACAAGTTGACTACCTACCTTTTAATATCGATTTATGTTCTTCAATTATTGAGAAACATTTACCAATAACTCGTAAGTCGATTAATTATCTTAAAAAAACAAAATTCCTGTTAAAAGATTTCTCTTGAATTAACAAATTTGGGTAATGAATACTCCACAGCACAGATATAATAAGACAGATAAGTGGGAAGGAAGGTAAAAATTAAATAACAAATATACTGTTTTGGATTTTTGCGGGGATCAAAACATAGGTGGTAGTTTTTGGAGGTGTATTAAGTATTTTGAGAAACATAGAAAAAGAAGGACTGGGAAGAATGGAGGAAGATGTTAACAGAAACCATGAATGGAAAGTACAATTTGCTGAAAGAACAGAGAAAAAAGCAAGAGCGAAAGGAGGTATTTTGACAGGGACAAGAAAAGAGGGGAGGGATATAAAAGAAAATATAGAGCAAAATAAGGTTATAGGTTATAAAGAATAGGCAACAATAATTCAAAAAAGAATGGAAAAGAGATGACGAAAACAGATTTTGGGAAGGTTGGCAAGCAGGTTTTAAAAAGAAGAAGCACAATACTTAATATATACGTACATTTTGAAACAAATAAAAAATAAAGAGTTAGAAAACAAAAGGAGGTAAGGTATGGACGATTTTCATAGATCTCAAGGCAGCATTCGTCAACGTGAATAAAAAAAGTTGTGGAAAGATTAAAGAAAAAGGATAAAGTAGAACATGATAGAGAAAATAGCAGATATATAAGAGGAGACAAAGTGCATAGTAAAAATAGAAGAAAATTTAATGAAGTGTTTTAGACGACGTAGAGAAGGTGTTCAAGGGACAACAAAGTAGTGGAATAGTGATTGGGAAGGTGAAGGTATGGGTGTTGGGATACGCAAACAACATGTTAATGGTAACGGATAAGGAAAATGGATTAAAAGCATGATAAAGGCGATAAAAAGATACTTTGCAGAAAATTAAGATTAAACAAAAAAAAACAAAATTAGTGATTTTTCAAAAGAGAAGAGGAAATAGGAAAACAAAATGGTGTTGGAGAGATGGAAAATGGAGAGACACAGCAGCCACAATAAAATATCTGAATATACGGTGAAATAAATAATAATGATGAAGAACAAATACAAAGTTTGGCAAAAAGGTAGTACAATACAGTAGGAGAAGTGTGGGGTTTGAGGGAAAGAACTTTTGGAAATGATATGGTGAAAGGAAATGGCTATGGGAAAACTTATAAGAAGTGTTACATTATATTAAGTGGACATATAGGAATAATGAAGTGGGAACAATTAAAAAAATACAAATAAAATATTGGGAGGGAAAAGGAGACACCAGCATACATAGTAGAAGAGGAGATGGAATTGGAAAAAAATTGAATAACAGCAGGGTAGGTGACAATGGAGTACGAAGAAAGTATGAGAAAAACAGAGCATTGTAAAAACTACAAGTAACATGGAAGCAAGTGAAGGAGAGAAAAATAAATGAAGGACAGGAAGATAGGAGGTTATGAAAGGGGAGGATATGCGAGAGAAGAGGTCGAGAGGAGAAAAGAGGAAGGTTAGAGTATGAATGAAAAAATAACAGAAAAAGAAGCAGGAGAGGTGAACAAAAATTAAAACAGGAAAGTACAACAAAAATACAACGAAATAATAACCAAAGATAGGTTTACACATGTAAGAGGGGGAGGGGAAGCAAGAAATATAAAAAGACGATACGTCATTTAAAGAATAATCATAGTATGTTGAAAGCTTCTGGCGGCTGAAAGATAAAATTTGCATTTGCTGATATTTAGATAAAGTAGATTTTGCTTCACCAGTTTAGAACATTATTTATGTTATTTTGCAGTTTCATACAGTCATCGACAGAAGAGATTCTAGTGTAAATCTTCACATCATCAGCAAATAAAAGGTGTTTGACATCAATGAAAGACACAATGTCGCTTATAAATATATTAAATAATAAAAATCTTAGATTGGAATCTTGTGGCACAATCCGATGTAGGTTTAAAGATAACAAGATTTATGCCTCCCAATATGCAACGTACATTGATCTATCTGAAAGGTACGATTTGAATAACTCGACTAGTCTACTATGTAAACCGCAAGATAGTAATTTTTCGAAACAAAGAATACCATGATGAATTGTATCAAAAACCTTCGAGAAATCGGTATATATGACGTCAACCTGTATATTTTTGTTCAGTGAAACTAATAGATAGTTTGAAAGTTTAGTGAGATTTATGACGACTGATCTGCGTTTAAAGAATCCTATGTTGCTTTGTAAGCGAAATTAAATTGGATAATGGTAGAGAAATTTGGTTTTGTATACAAATTTCAAAGATTTTGCAAATGCACTAAGAAGAGTTATAGCTCTATAATTTTTTGATATCTTGACGATTACCAGTTTTGAATCTTGTACAAACACGAGTAAGGTTTCTAGACGTTGGGAAAACAGAGGATTTTATTGATAAATTAAAAATAAAAGAAGGGGATTTCACAAAATGTTACAGTCTTTGATGATAAAATTAGGAAATTAGGTCAAAGGTCGAAGAAAAAGAGCTTTTTAAACGTTTTGCAGCAATTTCAATAGAGTCAGTTAATATTTCTTAATGTTGATGCACTGCAAGGCTGGATAATTAGCCTCGAGATCATTACAGATAGTAGATGACCGGGTAAACTTTAAAAAAAAATTTTGCAAACGCTTGGACGACATTTCTCAACCCGCTAATTTGTGCACCGCTTGAATTTTATGACTGAGGAATGCTGGGAGAACCTCTTTAAGGTTTATTAATTTCTAAACATTTGTTGAATTTCTTGCAATAGTGAACTCTGCTTTGGTTAGGAAACTCTTAGTAGGTTTCTTTGATTTCTAATTTACAAACAGAGCAAAGATTTCGAAATTTATAGAGAATACAAGTTTGATGGAAATTTAAGATACAGCATGAGATACTCTATGAAGTTCGAGTTGAAGTGCAGTGATGATGTAAGTCTTCTACAATTAACGGATTAACTGAATAAGCAAAACGATTTAAGCTATATGTGAAACTATTGATAATATTTGCAAATGGAAAGTGCAAGATGAACTTGCGAAGTTTGGGGATATTGAAATCTACGAGCAAAAATAGATCAGGACAAATAACAGTTAGATAAAGCAACTTTCTAAAAAATTCAACAAGTAGATGGTATTCTACATTTGAACATCCTGGAGGAATGTAATAGTATTTAACATTACTAGCAAAGTAAATCGGTTACCTGTGCGTATTACTGAATGTTTTATTTGTTCCTCACTTGTAAAAGTTAGTTATTAAAATGAATAATAAACCATTAAAAATTCTACAAATTTCGAAAATCGGAGAAAAAATCATGTGAGCTTTAGACGTATTGCTTTGGAAACGCATGGCACTCCATTTTGTTAGATTAATTATTTTATTTACTTCACGTTTCCGTAACGTTTTCCTGGTGAGATTTACTGAAATGAGTGTCCTGCAAGCTATCATTGATGAAGCAACAGTGTAGTTGCAAGATTACTGACGAAAATCTTCATCAAGGTATGAATACGAGTACGCGGAGTTCAAAAGTGGCAAAAGGAAAACTGGTGCTACGGAAGAGATTATATTAGCGTATATCAATAAATTTTCTGCCAAATTCGGCCCGAATTCTTTATGGTCGAAGTGGTCAAGGTTAACAGTTGTTTTGGCAGTTAAAGAAAACATTGATGTTTGCAGGTTGTTTCCTTATATTTATTAGTCAGGTTTTTAGTTACATATGTCATTTTCTAGATTTCATCAAGCGGTTGCGTTTTTGAAAAGACGAAATGAACGCTACGTCCCCAAGAGCCAAGGTTCTGACGAAAGAGCAAGTGGAAAAGTTTATCATTGAAGCTCCTGACGAAGTGGTTACTTGCCAAAGTCATTACCATTTTGGTATATTTGGATGTTGTCGGTGCGATGAGCTTCTATCCCTCACTGTAAATGACGTGGAGGATTGGTGAAATATATTGTTGTCACCTTAGGAGACCAAAAATTTAACGACAAGGAGGTTTACAATGACGGACAATGGGTGTAGCTTTAAACCTTGTGCTCTTTATCGGTACTATGCGGCCTTACGACCTCCAAGAAGTAAAGATCTGCGGTTGTTCTTGACGTACCGCAGTGGAAAATGTGTCGCCCTAAATGAAGGTCAACATACTGTGGGCGCAATACCCAAGAAAATTGCTGAATATTTGAATTAGAAGAACCGGCACTTTATACAGGGCATTCATTTCGACGAACTGAGCAACGATGGTGGTTGATGCAAGTGGTGATACTTTGGCTCTGAAGCGTGCAGGGGATGAAATCAACACAAATTGCGAAAGCTACGTAGATGATTCAATTAATAATAAGATTAAAATGGCAAAAGAATGTTTCCACTTGAAGAATCCACGCCATCCACTTTTACAGAAAATATATGCGCAAGTACAAGTGACATAACATCTCCTGGAAACTTCAATATTACTGAAATCGCCACTGCACCATGATATTTAATGTATACGATAGTAATAAACCCAATTTTCAAATGTTAATAACAAATAAATCACGTTAGAGAGTTTGTCTGTCATTTCAAATTACCTATAATAAGGTAAAATATGAGGACGCGTGTAAAAATTTAGCTAGTTAAGAGGCATTTTACAAGGCAACTATAGTGAGTTGATAAGCTCCTGTTTACAAGTGAGGAACAAATAAAGGTTTATAACATATACGTGCAAATTTTCTATAATAAATACAGGTAACATGTTTTTGTATTCACTGATGTCAACTTCATATGATTTATGATGATTTCTGACTGCACCACCACGAGAATGTCCAGTGAGTTCACAGCGTCTTCTGCTCTATATATATATTAATAATTGTCACTAAAAGCCAGGTGTAAGT
This sequence comes from Abscondita cerata, assembly GCA_030710515.1. Classification (NCBI taxonomy): domain Eukaryota; kingdom Metazoa; phylum Arthropoda; class Insecta; order Coleoptera; family Lampyridae; genus Abscondita; species Abscondita cerata. The sequence goes on from JALBCR010001070.1 coordinate 357,685, forward strand.
CAAAGCAATGACTGAATGGTCAATTGGCAACAGCGTGATGTAAAGTTCGTTTATTGTGCTGGATCAAACTACGAACGTTTTGGTAGTAACACAACAACAATTGAGAACTAACACTGGGTAATGAATACGAAAGATTAATATAATTATTTGAGTTTAATGCCTCTGCATTAAGAGACGAACAGTTCAGCTTTTTTTATTGAATGATTTTTGGAACACCTCGAATGTAGTGAATAGTAATATCTTTTTCTCCATTGTTATTTCTATCCTGACGTTCTTTACGTAAAACAGATAAGTGTTCTAATTGAATTTTAGTTTGGTCAGAACAAAGTTTGATTGTACCATTTGACATATTTTTGCATTTACGAATTAAGTTTAACGGGTCGACATTATTGTTAAATATAACTTTTAAAGGTCGAGGTTTAGATTGATTTCTCTAGTACGACCTAAGCGATAACCTTAATAATATTCTTGCTTGATTCAGACGAGATTTTATTTATTTCTACTTTAACTTCTGCAAAGTCCTGATCAAAGTCGTCGTTTTCTTTTAAGTTAAACAGTAATTACGTTATGCGATCGCCGTTGACGTATTATTACACATGAGTACTAAGGTGGGTAAGGGTTGACATGTTTAGGTTTTAGTGGTTTTCCTAAACCTTGAAGCAAGGCAGAACAAATCTAGAAACGCACACGGTTTCGTTACCACACTATACAGGTATATATACTAATCTTCTGGGGCACCATATATAACAGATACATCACAATAAATACACAATAAAACGACTAAAACCAAAACATGCCAACCCTTACCTACCTTAGTAGTCTAGGCAATGGGGAGTTTCTATTCACAAAAAGTCGGAAGGAATTAAAATTTGGTGGGATGGTAGACATAGATTCATGATAGTACACCTGAGTTGTGTGATAAGTGCTATCGGAGAAAAATTTAAATAAAATATGTAGGAAACAAAATTGTGTATAATTTTGGGTCTTTGCATTTTCGTCTACGACCAATACTTTCCGTTCTAGGGTGCGTGAAAGTTAAGGGTTGATTTGCAATTTTCAACAAAATCTAAATTTCATTGCGGATTAAGACGAATATCGCTATCAAACAATTCTGTAATATACATTTTTTGAAAGCGTAATGTTTCATGAGTCTGCAGATGCTCGATTTGATACATTTATTCGTATATAATAAAAGATTGATTTATTGAAACGTGGCGCTACATACTCCGATATGAGTGTTTTTAACTATCATTATCTATGGTCAAAATTTCCTTATTATAGTAGATTGAAACAGCTCATGAGTGTGATTTATGCCAAACAGTCTGTTGATAAGATGTTATCCGGACATGCGTATGGTAGGGCCGTACGAGTCCATAGTTTATGCCGGGTAGATTGTTTAGCAAGCCATGGAACTTACAGAGGACAAAAGTGCCCATATCTCCAAACTCTTGGATTTTGCGGATCGCTAGGTTATACTGACGATAGAACAGAAGAAATCGTACAAAACGGTCGGAGAAAAATTCAAAGAACATTTCATGCAACTGGAAGCTTGTGATCCGACAGCAAAACTGTGGATCCAATATTTTCGTATGGTTACGATCCATCATAAAACAATTTATTAAAACTCAACGCTCATCCAACTGACATTTACATGTGAAGACAATACAAAAGATGTTACCACACTTCCATGCAAGTGGGCACTTCCTCTATGCAAAATCGTGTCAGCTGCACCTGCAAGATATGCTCGCTTTGGCCGATAAAGTGAATCCTGTTGAATATAAAGGTTTTACCACTAAGGGATATTTCACTATCCGACGTTCAAACAAATTGTGGTCTAGAATTTGGTCGGACATGACAATCGATCAGACCCTAATGCCTAGTATGAAAACTGTAGCGTATTGACCCTGTGGACATTAAGTATTGTATATGTGTACAATATTTGCGATGCAATTGAAGACTTTTGTTCTGTATCCATCAACATCATGAATCTTGCGCGACACACGAGATCTAATCAAACTCGATGACTGGCAATCATTACACAATTCTTTTCCCAAAAGTTGATGTTCTCATATCGATTAATACGGGAATTGTTGGACAGGTTGACGAAATTGCCACCAGGCGTACGAAATCGGGTCACTTGCGATGGCATAAATGCTTGGTCAGAATTTTTGAATCGGTGAAATTTAAAAGGAAAGAGAGGGTTTTCTCTAGCGGTTGCTACATATAGTGTAAAGATTGCATCGGTTCCTATTATTATCAATCCGCTTTTGTTATTCCAACGCATATGCATTGCGAAAAAATCTGCCGATGAACTAAAAGATTAGTTTCAGTAGGAACTTGCGCCTTTTCCGATTTCAAAGGTGCAAAAATCTTTACTCTACAAAGCCTATGTGGCCGTAACCCCAGTCATAGAAGTTGGCACGACCATGCGCGTTATTGACGAAAGCTTCATGCTCCATCGTGTTGTATGGGGCCCTTACAATTCATTTGCAATGATTTGTGTTAATTACATTCACTATATTACAAGGCATTATAGACCGAATACAATGGTTGTTTTGACGGATATCCCAAAAGTGGGACAGAAACAAGTATGAAGATATGCTAAAAGAAACCGCCGCTCGAAGAAACACCGCAGCACTAATGTTCTTTTTTAATGAATCCACGCTTCAATAAAAAGCGCCTTATAGCATTTCTGAGAGAAAAGTTGGAACCATATAACTACACGGTTAAACAGGCGGCCGAAGACGCGGATTTATTAATTGAGCAGACTGCCATCAAACTTGCTCCCCTTTTCTTCAGTATTCGTGATTAGAGAAGTCGTAGATTTGCGGTGTTGTTGACTGCTAAAGTCCCGAATGTTTATTTCTGAAAGCCGGGAGAAAAGAACAAGTAGGGATTTCTTCTATTCGCCTCACAGTTTGCAATAAGGATGCTGTTATAAAATATATTATTGCATAGCTCAGTGGATATGACACTACATCGGCGTTGTTCAATCAAACAAGATCTGATTCCTTAAAGCTTAGAAAAAAACCCAACATTAGCAAACGTGATTTCAAATATTTGACGACCCTAATGCAAAATTAACGGAAGTCGTTGAGCCGCTGGCGAACTGTTTATGTTGAGGTAGCAATGGTGCACAAAGCGATCATTGGGTTAGACTTCTCCAATATACGGAACTTTGTGCAGGCCAAAAATTGTTCATTCGCTTTGCTGCCTCTAACATTCGATGCGTGCCATCATCATTCATTGCGCAGTTATTGCCAAGTACAAAGCTGGTGGGGGCGTTCATAAACCTCCAGAGGATCTTAGCAATACGTAACCGGAACGAAGTACAACA